>JALMQS010000092.1:6062202-6139724 GCA_024734495.1 Forficula auricularia | reverse complement strand
ATGCAAATTACAGTAATAGTATAAATATACCACGCATTGAATATATTAAACATAAGCCAAAAGAAATTTCAATCTACAAGTCTTTTTGGTAGGAATTTCAAATTTCTTTCAAAGTATGAATAATCTTATTCACTTTTTATGAAGAATTAATCAAATGGAATAATTTAAGAAGTCAATTGATACAATGCCCGTCAAAAACACAACACTTCAAAAATCTATATTTTTCGAATTTTGATTTTCAAAAAATTTATTTTTTGAGGTAAAAATAATGCAATAATACTTAAATTATTTCTTAATCTATTGTTTAATTTTTTTAAAATTGCAAATTACAATTTTAAACAAATTTTCTCATTTATTGAATAAGAAACTTGGTTAATTCATAAAGAGAAATCAATGAAGTTGTCCTCTGCTTGATGTAAACAAAATACTTTACATTACAGGCATCTATAACGAATATAAATATGTAGCTATTATCTACCTATATACAGTATATATAATTTGTTTATTAGAAACTATAGTTTCGAAGATTTGACCTTCCTCATCGGTCTTTTTAAATAGAAGTAATTGGGATGAGAGAATAAGGAAAATTCAAAAATGAAAGAAGAAAATCTCACCTGGATGACACGTGGGTGCGAACGCTATCACTGGAGAGGCCTCAATGGCGCGCGTCCTTTTCTCCTGTGCCCAACCACCGCCCCCACCCCGCACCAGACCCCGCACCACCCCACTACGCCTCTGGGCTCTCATCTGAACCCCACTCCACCCCCCACCCCCCACCTCTTCCACCCCCGTATATATACAAAATGAATACAAAATTTGGTTAAGTTGGCCTATGGGTAAGAACTTTCATTTTTTGACCCCCCCCCCATTTTGGGTGGTTAGTTTTTGCATTTATAGTGACCCACAGAATATGTATACAAAATTTGGTTGAGTTTGGTCAAAGAGCAAGAATTTTCATATTTGGACCCTCTCCCCCTTTTTTGGGTTGTTTTTGGGGGGAATTTTTTTTTTAAAAAAAAGTTGTCAGAAATCACATCCCCTCTACAACTTTGCTTATAATAAAATTTGCTGTAGAGTTAATAGTTTAGGAGTTATTTATCATTTTCACTGTGCGCCCCCCCCCCCCCAACCCCTTTTTGGGGTCAAATATCAAAACGTTATATAGCTAAAAAAACATCTGATGCAAATATGAAATTTCATAATAATCCCTTCAGCCGTTTTTACGTGAATCGGGAGCAACTTTTCGGAAACGACGGAAACATACATACAGACAGGCAGGAATTTTATTGAGGGTTTTTTCGTTCATAACTTTGCTTGAAACGCGTGGAACCAAAATTTGGCGTAATTTAGAGCAATGTACAGACAAAACCTTAATTTTATATATAGAGAGATTGCTTTCTCTATTTATTCGAATAAAGCTGTGTAAGATATATACCTATGTGCAAATGCAATTTTAATTTAAAGATAAGAACTATAGCCTGGAAAACACGAGATTACCTAGTGCATTAGTTGTTATGAATGATTTTTATTGCATACTAGAATGATTGTATCCACTCACTCAAAAATATAATAAAAATCATTCATAATAGATCGAATTCAATCAAAGAAAGTCTCGTGATTTTTTTCAATAAGTTCGAATCCACTTCTCCAAACAAATTGAGCTTTTATTTACAAACTAGATTAAGTAAAAGAAATAAAAATCCAGCTACTATTACTCCTATTATCATAATAAAATATGTATTTAAGTAATAGCATAAATAATTGTAAAAACCTTTAACTTTAAAATGTTTGAGATCGAAAAATTCAACACAACATTACAATGAAATTTTCCTTAAATAAAATTAAGTGATCTTTATGTATTCAGATGTGCTGATAACGAATATCGCATCCGTTTTTTTTGTATCACATAAATTTTTCGAGGAACACCCACATTTTATAGTTTTATAGTTGTATGGTTTCAGGGATTCCGCACCTGGCTTAACTTAGACTTTCTTTTTATTTGAAAGTTCATCCAGCCCTCATTCGAATTCCTTTAATTCATAAAGTATTAATTATATGAAACTGCGGCTTTTATATTAATAATTTCTATAAAATACCTATGTGTAGAATACACAACCATATTCAAATTTTTTCTAATATACCTATATTAGTGCACGTTGAACTAACTTAGCAACTTTGTATCGCTATCAGCTTTACATTTCTCAATTGTTTAATTGCTTCGTGTGTTTTAACTGCAATTAAAATTAACATTAATATAGCTACTAAATAAATAAAAATAAAGTGGCAACGGTAGCTAGCTATTACTAGACTATATACCATTCACTAAACTTGGAAGGAATCACACCATAACAAGTAGAGACTATTTTTAGATTTATCTAAGAATAGTTTAAAAAGTAGTATTGTTGCTTAATGGGAATATATACCCATCAGTACCCCTTGCCTAAAATTTAATTCCTGACAGAAGAGTGTAAGGAATCACCCTCTACTTGAGAAAGACAGGATTTTATTATAGAAAATTTTAATTAGAAATAGGCTTGAAGCCAAATTTAAAATAAAATGAAAAAAATTCTTAAGTTTAGGTACGGACTCAGTGTATTTTGAAGAAATGGTAATTTTTTGTCCAGTGAATGGTTGAGCTAGAAAGTTGAAACATAGCACAAAGGTGAATTAGAAATATACTAAATTGAAAGTTTTTGCCGAGAGTAGCAGAATTTTTATAAATTGAGTACTTCCAAATTTTATTAAGAGTAACGAGATCATAGTTTCGAGGCTTTTGCCTCATCGTCATTATAATAATAGAATATGAAATGAAAGCTTAAATAACATCTTAACCTAACCACATGAAAGATGTTAAGCTTTCATCCATAAATTAATTCCTGTGAATACATTGTAATAGAGTGATGAAGAGGGCAACGCCCTCGAAACTATAGTCTCGTTATAAATAAATAAAATTTATAATTCCAGCAGAAGACACACTCTTTTATTGTCTCCTTCAATTTAGAAATATACTATTTAGGGATCAGAAGATACTTTCCACGACGTCCAGTTCAGATTTTGTCTATCAAAGCATCAGTAAAACACGGAAATCTCATTTATCATAGACTAACTGATAGACAATAAAAGACGCAGTAAATTTACTAATAATAAGCATCTAGATTTAGTAGTTTCTTTTGTTATCGAGTAGGAAAATGTATTAAAACGTGAAAAAGTAAATCATTTCCTGAATTTACTAGCTCTGAATCGAAGGAGTAAAGAGTATCGGATTGCCTTAGTGGAGACGCCTGTTTATAAGTAACCGGGCCAATCAAAAGGAATGGAGGAGAAATTGCATTTGAGAGAGCAAAAACTTGATGAGTGAATTCGTTTATTTAGTGACCAGCTTACTATTACGATCAAATGAATTTATCTACCATAAATCCAATTGGGTATTTAAACCTATGAGAAATAACAGATAAAATATTTCCTAGAAAATCACAAAAAGATCATCTATTAGGATCTCGATGGAATGGATTAATTGAGCCGTTTATTTTGAAAGTGGCCTAAGTCCATTATTTGTTATTTTGAGATATTTGTATTTATATTTTATAAATACATATATTTATATATATTTTGATGTATTTATTTTGACGAATTCAATGATGATATTGTACTTTGGCTATGATTTTATAAATTTGAAAAGAAGACGAGTTCAACTAAATCTGTCATTAACTCATTTTTTTCAAAAATTGACTTAGGCCACTTTCAAAATAAACGGCTCAATTATATATTTATTTTTGCATTCATAAAAAAGGTGTACATTGTATAAAAAAATAAGTCTTATTGTATAAATAAAAAGAAAAACACATTCAAATTCAATAATTAATCCAACACCCTATTGTGATTTTCTTAGAATATTTTAAACCTATTTCTATCGGGAATTTGAACTCTTCTCATTAATTCAATTTGGAAAAGTCATTCCATTGCCCTTCCATTTATGAAGAAATATTTTGCTTATTATTTAAACGCTGAAATGGCTTTGAAATTTTATATACCATTCTTGACGACACGGCGACCTACTTGAGAGAAGAAAGGGTTTTCTATTTTGGTGCCGATTAATACCAAACAACGGAACAAGGTGGATGTTGAGAGCGACCTATGCTCGCACTTTTAAAAATAAGACCGAGAATTTATCATTTCATTATGAAAATTCAGCACCACCCTTCACATTAAAAATTATTTGCTACCATTTGTGTTTATTTTTCTTGATCTTTTTTTATTTTATTTTCTATTTTGGTTTACTTGTTAAATAATAAATATAATTACAATATTTTTTTAACATGGGGGGGAGGGAGCGTGAGCATTCCATGATATCAAAAATGGGGGAAGGCCTGCTCTAGAGTAAGATAGTACTTTTTTAAATTCTTTATTATTTATTTTAAACGTAGCCAGTGAAATGTGATTAATAATAAAGGATTAAACATATTAATATTTCAAAGGACTTTGGATAAAGTTTAGTAACGATCCGTTGCAGTTTTTTATATATTTGAGTCAAATTTCAACTCTAAGTCAAATATAAATATTTCTCCTGAATATTTTAAAGTATTTTACCATATTCACACTTCTTTCAGGAATCTTTCTCTAAAATATAAATAAATAAATAAATCTTTATTCCTAGACCTGCTTAGAGGCACAAGTCATCGGTGGCTAGGTCCTCCAAACATCAATACAATACGTTAACAAACATCAATACAAATTAGCTACAACAATTTAACAAATAATAAACAAGTACAACAAAAAATAATAAAAAATAAAAATAGAAATGTATGCTCATTAACAAATAACATGACCATAGATTCCATCAAAAGATAAAAAGTAATTTAAAAATTCGATACCAGGTGCAAGGAGTGCATTGGCCACCCCGGCATTTGCCATAAGTTGTTAAGGAAACCTGGTCAAAACCTTAACAAGGAAGGTATAACCTCTCTGTACCTCAGCTAATCTCTGCTTGTGAGAACTAAATAAAATGTTGTACAACTCTAGGACTTTAGGACTTGACAAAATTTATAATTGATTTAATCATAGGAGACAGAGGGCTATAATCCCAAGTAGTAATAAATCGACTGTTTCACAAATCAATATAATACTTATAATACTTATATGTATATTGTATATGATATTTGCATTAAGTAGAGAGCAATTTTAATGATTTCTCTTTAGGAGGAAATATTATAGGTAGGTACTTCATTTTTTAGAATTAATTCCATGGATAGAAGGAAATGCATTTCAAGACCTAATGATTTTTTTTTTCATTTTAATCCATTTGTGAATGGGTTCAGTGTTTTTGTGAAAAGCGAGAGGGAAAGCCATCTGTTACGAGATGATTCTGCTGGGTTTGAAGTGATGAGGGGATGGTGTTCATTTCCGTCCGTCCGTCCGTCGGTTGGTGCGATAATCGCCCCGGTAGAAAACTCGCGCGCAAGTAGATTCACCTACCTTCTCTCTTTCTCCCTCGATTTCTCAATCCTCAAGAACACCTTAGCTAATTTCTAAAGTTATGCACATAAAATTCAATTCATTAATTATGGGGTAAAATATTCCACTGCGGAAAATATATTAATTACAAAGAATAACTAAATTAAATAATTACATTTTAAAATCAGCTGGTGTGGCCACCACACGACTTTCATATTAGTTTCTTCCTTTTTTGAAATCGCCATACTATTTTGCTTATTTCAAAATGACTTCAATTAGGGTTTTTCCACCAACGTCATAAATCAAGAGAAAATTCAGATTACATTTTTAACCGACTTCAAAAAAGGAGGAGGTTCTCAATTCGACTGAATTTTTTTTTTTTGTGTCTATCTTACCTGATATCTTTGCCAATTGTGAACCGATTTTGATGATTTTTTTTGTATTGGGTTCAGTCTAATTTCCGAATGGTCCCGTTTTTTTTCATTGGTATTGGACCTTTTTTTAAGCGACTTCAAAAAAGGAGGAGGTTCTTTATTAGACTGATTTTTTTTTGTGTCTATGTTACCTCATATCACCGCCAATTGTGAACTGATTTTGAAAAAAAAATTTGCATTGGGTTCAGTCTAGCATCCGATTGGTCCCGTTTTTTTCATTGGCATTGGACCTTTTTTGATATGTTTGTTCAGGCATAACTTCTTTTTTTCATTGGCATTGGACCTTTTTTGATATGTTTGTTCAGGCATAACTTCTTTTTTTCATTGGCATTGGACCTTTTTTGATATGTTTGTTCAGGGATAACTTCTTTGTTAATGAACCGATTTTAATGATTCTTTTTTTATTGGAAAGAGGGTACGTTAGGAGTACTACCATATTAATTTAGTCAAGTTCTGAAGATATGATCAATGACGAAATAACGTAAATCTCCAATTCTTATGACCAAATAATGGAAATTATAATAAATAAAATCTTTTATAAAAAAAATCAATCTTAAAACGTTCATTTAAAACCCTCAAACGTTTCTAGAGAATTCCTATATTTATGAATTTAATTTTATTATCATTTTCTGATTCATTCGCCCGACCCTTTCTCTTACGAGATCCATGTAATGTATTATAATAAGTCACTATTAATAAAATCACTAAAAAGAGTAAAAATAAAAATAATTTTTATAAAAAAAAAATAAAACCGACTTCAAAAAAATTAAATGCAACAAATAAAATAATAAAACTCAAAAATAAAATAAAATACACTAAAAGGTATAAAATAATAATCTAATTTAGTTACAACTAAACGACGAAATATTTACATGAAATCACTTTTTGAAGTCGGTGCTAAACATACTATATAAGAGAAGGTACCCGCCAATCGTACTAAGTAAAATCCGTAGAGTTTGATTCATAAAATGTATTTTATACCTTTTAGTGTATTTTATTTTACTTTTGAGTTTTATTATTTTATTTGTTGCATTTAATTTTTTTGAAGTCGGTTTTATTTTTTTTATAAAAATTATTTTGAGAATTTTAATTATACGACGAATCTCTTTATACCATGGTATTGAGCATAAAGAAACAGGATAGCACAAATTTTATTAATGATTTTGCAAATTTTAAGATTTTTTTTTAAGAATAAGTTAAAATTTAATTTTGAATAAATATTTCGTTATTAGTCTTTGTTTATCAGCTGCAAAGTTTTATAATCTAAAAATATGGTTTCATCAAAAGCATTCCCTCGTCACATTTATTAAAACTTTGAAGAGCGATAGCGTTAACACAGACACAACCACTAACAATAAATTCGTCAAAGAAGACAAAATGGATTTGCCATTAGGGAAAATTAATATAGGACTCGATATATAGTATATACCAACATAACAAAACTAGTACGAAAACACTGACTCACATGAAAAAGAAGACAAACACAAATACAAATTATCTAAGAATATTTATTAAGAATTTATCATATGTAATTAAATATTTTTACAAACAAAATATTCTTTCTGATTTTCAAAACAAGTAGTAATTTATTCTATTATAAATTACTAAATATGTTTGGGCGCTGGCTATAGGGAAATAAATTTACATAAAAATTTGTAATTTTGTTTTGTTTTCATGTTTAGTACCGTATTGTCTGAAACATCATTTTCAAGCATGGTTTATTTTTTCTGTCTTTGTGACTGAATTTTTAGAAAATGATATTTCATAGTAAGTTCGTTCTGCTGTTAAAATATTCGTATTTCCAAAAAAAAGAAATTATAGTTTTGGGGGCGATTTAACTGTATAAAACCTAGTTAAAAATGAAGACGTTGATTTTATTTTTATTTTTTTCATGATTTAAATAAAAAATTTTGATTTGGCAGTTTGGCAATTTTTTGACTGCAAACGTTTTGAACTATAAATGAATTAAATCAGAGCTGTCCATCCCGTGGCCCGCCTGCTGCATGCGGCCCAGCACTGCAATGAGTGTGGGTCAACATAAAATCATAAACTTCCTTAAAACATTGAGATTTATATGTAGAGATATATTTATTTCCTTTTTCGAAATATGAATGTATATTTGTACAATGCCTGAAGCTTTTTTCAAGAATAAAATTCACTAAAAGCAAAATTATAAGCTCAACTATATAAGATAAAAATAAAATAATGAAGTTTTGAATATTTAAAAATTCATCTTCTCATATTTTCATTTTCTAAAATATTTATTATTTCAGTAATTTATATGCTACGACACTAACCAAGTCTATAGTTATATCATTCTAGTACAAGGAGACAAGGAATTAGGGTTTTCTAGAACAATCACAATTAATTGATAATTTCTCTTATGTCAGGACTTGTCTTTTAGATCTTTGCACGTTCTTACATGTCAATATATAATTGATAGTCAGGGATTATTATATCCGTGACCATTTTAAAATATAAATTATCATTCCTCATTTCCTTCTTTAATCCCATTTGAAGTTTTCGAAAAATAAAAGTGTTAGTTTTAAATTTTGAACCTGGAACTAGATTTCAAGATTTTCGAAAAAATAATCAACATTTTGATCTATTTTCGACTCCATTTTGATTAGAAATAAATTTAATACTAGCAAACTTTCTGATTGATTGTTCTAGAACAACAATTAGATACCGATCTGAAAGAAAAATTAAATATTGTTTCTTTATTAAAATTTTATATTAATTATCTAGCCAGAAAAAAATATAAACAAATACTAATACATAATATCACTTTTTGTAAGGAATGTAAGTATGTATTTACATATACGAGAAGCTATTTTCAAGTATACAATTTACAAAAACTAAAATTAGAAGCTCATTATGAACTAAAAAAATAATAAAGTTCTTATTTCTACATTATTAACTATCTTTTTTGAATAACAAAATCGATAGAATTATAATATTTTATCCGCGGTCGGAGACAATTTTTTTTTTTCAAATGTGGCCCGTGTAAGCCAAAAGGTTAGACACCCCTGAGTTAAATTATAAAGCGATTATATTAGATACTTATCGAACAAACGCATTTGAAAACTCTATTATCTTTATGACATCAACATAGTGGAACTTTTTTACCGAATCCGTCTTTCCAATGACATTATAACCTTCAGTCTTTCAAAATCTGCATCCAGAGTTATGTTCATCAAATCCAATCCCTGAAATTTCTTATCCTTCTTTTTACGAAAAAATTATCCAGTCAGAACTAGAGAGGTTGCACATTTTTGGCACAGTTTGTTGCATTAATATCATTATAAATAAAAATTAGTTCAGGTTTCAGGTCAAAACCTTGCCAGTTTCGTTTAGTACTTTTTAGTCAACGAACGCTTCCCAAGCAATAAACGATGTCTTACTATACTAATAACTTATAAATTTCAGGTATGTATCTTATTTAGTTATAAGGCTCTAAAATACAGTAAATCAGACAGAGAGAGATATTATTGTAACTGATAGGGTATAGATACGGTGACCATAAATCCTTTATTTCACTAGTCTGTCCTCTGACTTTATTTATTTTCTTAAATAGGCGTTTTGTTCTTTATTTTGTAAAATTGATCCATATAATTATTTATTCGGATTGTTGAAATCATGGTAATACTAAATTGTGAACAATTCTGGTCAGATATTTTTTACCCAATGCGGTGTCAGATTAAAAGTTTTGAATGTAAATAATCTCTTCGGATAAACTTCAGATATATTAACAAATTGCATCAAGGAATCAGTCAAAATTTAAAATCACTAATAAATTACTCGCTTTGTGTGCTGAGAATATCAACAACAATTTTGGTGGTTCCCAGAGAAAAGTAAAGAAAATGTTTTATTCAAAATGCAACAATCAACTATAAATATAAATTGATGGGCGTTAATTGTGCTGCCTGCATATTGAACAATTGCAAAGTATCAAAATTAATGTTATTTAAATTTTTACAATGTCTGTGTATGTGTAATAATTAAGATTGTTTAAAATTTTATTGTATACATTGTTGTATGCAACTATTTTCATAATAAATGTTATAAACTTATGAACTTTATAAGGTATTTTTATATTTTCTTTGATATGTCCTTTATTTTACCCCAAAAAATATGGTCCTCGTAGGTATAGGGTAGGTACTGTTTTACGTTTGAATGGGACCCTAAAAAGGCTATACTATATTAAATGAAGAGTAAAAAAGTCAAAATAAAACGAATCAAAACATTTCCAACAAACTATTCTCCCATAGGATATTTATTTATTTATTATATTTTAGTATGAAGATAAACCATTTATACTTTTCCTAAATCACCCAGTAGCTCTTAAAGATTTTATAGATAGAGAAAGTATCAGAGGAGTTTTTCTTTGTGTGAAACGGAGAAGGGGAACAAAAATGTCGTTTATTGCCGAGGGATTCCCTCAACTGTTGAAATGACCACCTAACGACCTTTCCTATACTCCCTTTATTCCTCCCTTCGTTTGATTATTAAATGACCCCACTGAATTTCTAACTACCCGAACCCAGTTATGCATTATTGTTTACCCTCACTCATTTCCCTAAAAGTGGAGGAAACCTACTGGATTATCTTGTTAAAAAAAATAAATTGAATTTTTTATAATTAAAAAAAAAAAAATTGCATTTCGATGATAACATGTTAGAAGTTTGTTTTTATAGTAAAACCACTAAGATTTTCATCAACTTAAACAGGGGTGTTATTGATAAATTTTATCAAGTGTCAGAAAAATTGTATTCATCCTCTAGAGAAGTGAACACAAGTAAATAGATAGATAGATATTAGGTGAAAATCAGACCTAAAACAATGACGTTTGGTCCTAACTGCCTTGTGAGGTCTACTGCTAGCGATAATCAAAAGCGCTAATTAACAGAAAAATAAATGTATTATTCTTAAGCGAGAATAGAGTTTGTTTCCCCAAAAACTTTCTGCCAAAAAATGTCAGAAAGGGTGAAGTCGCTTGATTTTACATGTAATTATTAATTCTATATACATATTTTGAAGTGATGTCACGCTTATTGCGATTTTCACCAACATAATTATTTAAATCGTATTTAATAAGAAATATAATGGTTAATTTATTCCTTATAAAGCTTGGAGGCATGGTGGTGTATCGTCACCTATTTCCACATCAGAGTCACGAGTTCATGTCCGTGCAAACTAAAATTTTTGCCAGCTATAATTTGTCTCCTACCAGGTGAATAACTAGAAATGTTTTTTGGGAGAGGGAGCAAAATTAAAAAAGTGTAATAAAAAGAGTTAAGTTAGTACAAGATCCCGACTTAGGTTGATATGAATATTTTGATATTATAAGTAATTTATTAATCTCAACAAAAACACTTGTGTAAAAAAAGGCCAAGTTCGATTAATAAATGCGAAAAAAAAGTAGTGAGATCTAATGTGCTGCAAAGTTCAACATCATCAATTTATTAAATGAGTCGAGAATATATTAGTAACTTTAATTAAAACGCATGTTTTTCATTTCACATGTCCCTCTATATTTTTTATTGATTTCACATTTTTAGTTGAAATTATTTTCCTAAAACTTGGCTTTTACGCATTAAATTATTATTATTATTGTTTGATAGGGACTCCACCACTCCCCTCTTATTAAGATCCCATGATATGGTAACTAGTAATTCGTGACATACATAATAATGCGTAAAAGCCAAGTTTTATGAAAATAATTTCAACTAAAAATGTGAAATCAATAAAAAAATATAGAGGGACATGTGAAATGAAAAACATGCGTTTTAATTGAAGTTACTAATATATTCTCGACTCATTTAATAAATTGATGATGTTGAACTTGGAAGCACATTTGATCTCACTACTTTTTTTGGCAAACGGATTTTATTAATCGAACTTGGGCTTTTTTTACACAAGTGTTTTTGTTGAGATTTCACTTCTTTTTGTAAGTTGGATTTATCCTATAAATTTAACCCCTTCATTTCGGCCCCTGAAGAAGGAAAAGTTTTGATTTTTCAATTTCGTCCTTTATTAATGTGTCAAGCTTTACAAGTATGGCAAATTTCAGCATTCTAGGTTCAATGAATTTTTAGTTTATGTTAATTAAGCCTATAACTTTCACGCCTTCATCTTAGGTCCTGAAGAAGGGAAAGTTAGCATTCTAGGTTTAGCGGAAGTACTCTAGAATTTTGATGAGTGAGTCAGTCAGTCAGTGAATGAGTGAGTGTGTGACGAAAAAGCCTATCTTTGGCTTCTTGTAACTTGGATGGTATAAACAGTAGAAATATGAAATTTTGTAATTTAGTTAACCTTAAGGACCAGTATTCTGGAGAAAAATTTCAGCCAAGTAGAGGTTTCCATTACGAAGTTACAGAGGTGTCAAAATGGCCTGAGTTGTTTCCTGTAAAGGGTAGTCTGGCAGTGCACATCCCCGCTCGAATCGAACTTGGCTGGGGCACTGCCGTGCCCCAGATAAACAAAATTTGATAGGGTCGACATCAAATTTCCCTGCATATCAGCATATAGCTATTTCATCTAATTTATTAGATTTATTTATTTATTTTATTTTATTTTTTACATTTTCATATATAACAATAAAGGAAACTCTATAACTACAAAATACTAATTCGAAGTTACGTGTTGATACCTTGTCTACCTGAACTTATGCAGGGAAAAAAGATGGCGACCCAACTTTGGCAGTTTATATACATATTTTACTCTCGATTGGTAATATATGGTATTTATCCAGAAATTTGATAACTACATTTATTTAATAAAATTAACAACTTTAATTTTTTTATTAAAAATATTAGCTATGCAGGGAAATTGGATGTCGACCTTATTAAGTTTGTTTATTAATACATTAGTACTGGAGGCACCGAGCGATGCTCGGTAACTTTTCCTTCAGTTAAAAACTTTATTTTTAATATTATTTTTAATTTAAAATTTGATTAAAAAATACGATTTTTATTTGAGAGCCGTTTTCAAATTAAAAATACGAATATATCTATAGTATTCGACCACTGTACACCCACCTCCACCCTACTCGGCCCCACCCCCGAAACCTCGCCCTACACCCGGATACCCTACCACTGACCCCCCCACCTTCTGCACCCCGACATCCACCACATCCACCCCCTCTCCGCAATAAGATCGCTTTCCCAACCTCAAAACTTATTAATAGAGTTGGTTTCATCAAAATCGTTAGAGCCGTTTTTTAAAATAAAATAAAAAATACAAATATATATATATATATATATATATATATACCTGGAAGACCGAGCTTCGTTCGGGTTTAGTTATTGTTTGACAACAACACACCACAATCACAATAGTTCTTCAAGGCCTTTGAGAACAATTAGCCCAATCCATTGTCTGTCTGCTTACAATAGTAAAAGTAAAACCTTTTTTAAAACCTTAAGAATGGAATTTTTCTACCTGAGAATAATTAATTTGATTACGATAAAACCCATCAAAAACAAATTTGTCGAAGATGTCGAAGACCGTGACAGATTGAATTTTCACCCCAAAAACCCCCTAACCCGTGAATTTCATCAAAATCGGTAGAGCCGTTTTCAAAATAGAACTAAGATACAAACAAATATATAAATATATATATAAACAATTTTTGCTTGTTTAATAAGAGTAGATATTATCAAAATATTAATTTGATTAGGAAACTCGATAGGTGAAGTGGATCTTAGACTAAGTAGTTTTTGTTAAAATGAATTAGCAAAATTAAAATCTCTGCTTTACTTTAAAAAATATTTTAATTATTTTAAAAAAGAATAAATCTCTCTATTATTTTAGATGTTAATAGATATTTTTTTTGTTAGAGGGTTTCAACCACCCAAGAGTCGAACCTGACTCCCAAGTCGACTTTCCGGGCAGTTGGCTTGACCACAATGGCAAAAAATTTGTCCTAACATATATGCTTAAATTTACTTGAGTTCATATAAAATTCATTTGGAAAATTTAGCTGGCCACTGAAAATAATTTTTATTTTTCTATTTTTGATATAAATAATTTAACTTTTTGAGTGTTAATATATTATATGAAATGAATGGAATTGTTCTAAATTTTAAACAAACTCATGTGTATCTGTCGCCACAACTAATGATTTTAAAATTCTAACCAAAGAATAGATATGTCAGGGGTGCCCAACCCGTGGCGCATTCGAAGATAACAAGTGGCGCATTTCATCATAAAATTACTCAAGTATCCAAAGCTCATATTGCCGATTCTTTGGTACTATTTCCTTTTATTTGGAAGGAAGAAAATATGCTTTAGTTGTATGGCGTATGTGAAAAAATTGGCATTGGTATGTAAAAAATTGACCATCACTCTCTTAGATGTAGTTAGATTTTTTATGTTAGAAGAAAACAAAATATCTACTAACATCTAAGATAATAAGGGCAGAATTTTAAAATCATTCATTGTGGCCACAATGAGTTTGTTTAAAATTTAGAATTCTTCCATCCATTTCATAAAAGGATTAAACAATCAAAATGTTAAAATATTTTAAAATTTTAAATATATATTGAGTGGATATTGATGAGGCAGTCCAAAAAAAAAAAAAGATTATTTATACCGAGGGGTGAACCGCGATTGGAATTAGGTGTACACCGTATTTGGAATTATTTGGAATTCATTAGATAATCTATTGTCTTCTACTTGGAAATGAAAGTTGAAGTAGGTCTACACGATTTTAGATCGTGGTTGACTCCTCGATTTATACTATCTTTTTATTCATAAGCCGACGTTTCGGAGCTATTCCCTCCTTCTTCAGGGTTTTTAAAAGTCAGTGAAGGAAATCCAATGTGACATTCCCCTCTGCCACTGAAAGAGAAGACAGATGGGAATGTCGCATTGGATTTCCTTCACTGACTTTTCAAAACCCTGAAGAACTCGTATAGCACCAAGACCAAAATAAAACCCAAATGCAACTTTTTTGATTGGTTGAATTATAGTCATTATATAGTTTTAATTAGGTTGAATTACGGTTTCAAAACGGTAGTTATGTCTCGTTTATTTCCGTTGATGGACTTAGGCCACTTTCAAAATAAACGGCTCAATTAATCCATTCCATCGGATCTAATAGATGACAGCCTTTTGTGATTTTCTAGGAAATATTTTATCTGTTATTTCTCATGGGTTTAAATACCCAATTGGATTTATGGTACATAAATTCATTTGATCGTAATAGTAAGCTGGTCACTAAATAAACGAATTCGCTCCTCAAGTTTTTGCTCCCTCAAATGCAATTTCTCCTCCATTCCTTTTTAGTTGGCCCGGTTGCCTATAAACAGGCGTCTCCACTAAGGCAATCCGATACTCTTTACTCCTTAGCTTCAGAGAGATTTACTTTTTCACGTTTTAATACATTTTCCTACTCGATAACAAAGAAACTACTAAATCTAGATGCTTATTATTAGTAAATTTACTGCGTCTTTATTGTCTATCAGTTAGTCTATGTTAAATGAGATTTACGTGTTATATTTTTTACTGAGTACTTTGATAGACAAAATCTGAACTGGACGTCGTGGAAAGTATCTTCTGATCCCTAAATAGTATATTTCTAAATTGAAGGAGACAATAAATGAGTGTGTCTTCTGCTGGAATTATAAATTTTATTTATTTATAACGAGACTATAGTTTCGAGGGCTTTGCCCTCTTCATCAGTCTATTACAATGTATTCACAAAAATTAATTTATGAATGAAAGCTTAACATCTTTCATGTGGTTAGGTTAAGATGTTAAGCTTTCATTCATAAATTAATTCCTGTGAATACATTATAATAGACAGATGAAGAGGGCAAAGCCCTCGAAACTATAGTCTCGTTATAAATAAATAAAATTTATAATTCCAGCAGAAGACACACTCTTTTATTGTCTCCTTCAATTTATAAAAATTCTGCTACTCTCGGCTAAAACTTTCAATTTCATATTTCTAATTCACCTTTGTGCTATGTTTCAACTTTCTAGTTCAACCATTCACTGGACAAAAAATTACCATTTCTTAAAAATATACTGAGTCCGTACCTAAACTTAAGGAATTTTTCATTTTATTTTAAATTTGGCTTCAAGCCTAATATTTCTAATTAAAATTTTCTATAATAAAATCCTGTCTTTCTCAAGTAGAGGGTGATTCCTTACACTCTTCTGTCCAGGAATTACATTTTTAGGCAAGGGGTACTGATGGCTATATATTCCCATTAAGCGACAATACTACTTTTAAACTATTCTTAGATAAATCTAAAAATAGTCTCTACTTGTTGTGGTGTGATTCCTTCCAAGTTTAGTGAATGGTATATAGATAGCAACCGTTGCCACTTTATTTTTATTTATTTAGTAGCTATATTAATATTAATTTTAATTGCAGTTAAAACACACGAAGCAATTAAACAATTGAGAAATGTAAAGTTGATAGCGATACAAAGTTGCTAAGTTAGTTCAACGTGCACTAATATTGATATATTAGAAAAATTTGAATATGGTTGTGTATTCTACACATAGGTATATTATAGAAATTATTAATATAAAAGCCGCAGTTTCACATCATTAATACTTTATGAATTATAGGAATTCGAATGAGGGCTGGATAGACTTTCAAATAAAAAACGAAAGTCTAAGTTAAGCCAGGTGCGGAGTCCTGAAACCATGCAACTATAAAATTATAAAATGTGGGTGTTCCTCGAAAAATTTATGTGATACAAAAAAACGGATGCGATATTCCTTATCAGCACATCTGAATACATAAAGATCACTTAATTTTATTTAAAGGAAAATTTCATTGTAATGTTGTGTTGAATTTTTTCGATCTCAAACATTTTAAAGTTAAGGTTTTTACAATTATTTATCCTATTGCTTAAATACATATTTTTATTATGATAATAGGAGTAATAGTAGCTGGTTTTTATTTCTTTTACTTAATCTAGTTTGTATATAAAAGCTCAATTTGTTTGGAGAAGTGGATTCGACCTTATTGAAAAAATGGATACAATCATTCTAGTATGCAATAAAAATCATTCATAACAGCTCGGATTCACTAGGTGATCTCGTGTATAGTTCTTATCTTTAAATTAAAATTGCATTTGCACATAGGTATATATCTTACACAGCTTTATTCGAATAAATAGAGAAAGCAATCTATATATATATATATATATATATATATAAAATTAAGGTTTTGTCTGTACATTGCTCCAAATCACGCCAAATTTTGGTTGCACGCGTTTCAAGCAAAGGTATGAACGAAAAACCCTCAATAAAATTCCTGTCTGTCTGTATGTATGTTTCCGTCGTTTCCGAATAGTTGCTCCCGATTCACGTAAAAACGGCTGAAGGGATTATTATGAAATTTCATATTTGCATCAGATGTTTTTTTAGCTATATAACGTTTTGATATTTGACCCCAAAAGAGGGTTGGGGGGGGCGCACGAATGAAAATGATCAAATAACTCCTAAACTATTAACTCTACAGCAAATTTTATTATAAGCAAAGTTGTAGGGGATGTGATTTCTGACAACTTTTTTTAAAAAAATTCCCCCCAAAAAACAACCCAAAAAAGGGGGGAGAGGGTCCAAATATGAAAATTCTTGCTCTTTGACCAAACTCAACCAAATTTTGTATACATATTCTGTGGGTCACTATAAATGCAAAAACGGGTGGGGTGGAGTGGGGGGTTCAGATCAGGGCCCAGAGGCGTAGTGGGGTGCTGCGGGGTCTGGTGTGCGGGGTGGGGGCGGTGGTTGGGCACGGGAGAAAATGACGCTCGCCATTGAGGACTCTCCAGTGATAGCGTTCGCACCCACGTGTCATCCAGGTGAGATTTTCTTCTTTCATTTTTGAATTTTCCTTATTCTTCTCATCCCAATTATTCTATTTAAAAAGACCGATGAGGAAGGTCAAATCTTCGAAACTATAGTTTCTAATAAACAAATTATATATACTGTATATAGGTAGATAATAGCTACATATTTATATTCGTTATAGATACCTATAATGTAAATGTTTATTTACATCAATCAGAGGACAACTTCATTGATTTCTCTTTATGAATTAACCAAGTTTCTTATTCAATAAATGAGAAAATTTGTTTAAATTGTAATTTGCAATTAAAAAAAAAATTGACAATAGATTAAGAAATAATTTAAGTATTATTGCATTATTTTCCCTCAAAAATAAATTTTATGAAAATCAAATTCGAAAAATATAGATTTTTGAAGTGTTGTGTTTTTTGACGGGCATTGTATCAATTAAACTTTATAAATTATTCATTTGATTAATTCTTCATAAAAAGTGAATAAGATTATTCATACTTTGAAAGAAATTTGAAATTCCTACAAGAACTTAATAAGATTGAAATTTCTTTAAGCTTATGTTAATATATTCAATGCGTGGTATATTTATACTATTACTGTCATTTGCATTGAAAAAGAGTGTAAAATAATACAAATTATCAAACTTTCAAATATCTAATCTCATCTTGGGAAATGTCACAAAAGATTCCTTATTCGCCTTATTTCTTCTCCTTTTTCTTTCTTCTTTTTATTGCCTTTTGTCTCCATCTTGAATTCGTCTATAAAGTTAAAAATTCCCCTTTGTGACCCTATGGTTAAAGAATATATGGCTCACTTACCAGCCACTCAATCCTTTCCCGTTCCATTTACCGAGCTGTTCGTTCATCTGTCCGCCCTTTTTGCTCCATTTCCATCTTGCCAAACCAAAAAGATGTAAATTCTTCATTTGGAAAGTTGACTCTATTCATAGCCGGGATTAAATTGGTTGTTACATTCTCTCCAAGAGGCCAATTCGGGAAACTAAAACCTGTTAAGAAAAAGAACAAGAAAGATACTAAAAAAAGAAAAGAATTTAAATTTTTACTTTGAAATGGAAAAAAAAAAAAGAAAATAATTTTTTATTTAAATGTTTTAAATCTTATTTAAGGTACGTTCTCAAGTGGCGGCTCCAGACTTTTATTTTTTATTTTTTATTTTTTTTGGGGGGGGGCATGTACCTGGGGGCTACCACTCCCTCTCTCCCCATGAAAATTTTAAAAGTAGTTTTTAGAGGTGATTTTCATCCTCTGAAAAATGAAAAACAAACATAAAAAGAACGCATGAAGAAGGGGAAAAGGGACAGGGTCCCGAGCTTTTGTTCGAATGTACTATTCATTTTAGTAAAATGTATTGTAATGGGTTAAAAAATCGAGCAATTTTATTATATTTGTATATTAACGTATTTAAAATAAAAAAACAAAACAAAAAAAAAACTGGAAATATAATGGTTACTCAAAATAATAAGAAATTCATAGAGAATAAATATGTTCTTTTAACAAAATAACTTTAAAATCCATTTAATTGTCACATTATAGTCGCACAATTATTATACGAATGCAGCAGCTAGATTTTCTAAATTAACTCGCACAGAAACTAAATACCTAAGCTCTTAAAATTTTATAAATACCCACTGCAGAACTACCATTATCTAATTCTACTAATCCTAAAAACGAATCACACACTTTGTTGGTTTCGGATGAATAATAATTATCTTAACAATAAGGCTAAACATTTTTTAGTAGATACATCCGTTGTTTCGTCTATGATTATTGAGAAAAATGTGTTGATAAGAGATACATTTTTTTTTCGTAACATATAGTCGTATTTTTTCATTTTTTATTTTTGGAGTTTATTTATTTTTGTATTTTTGAAGTTATCAAATTTGAAACTCTGTAATCTGTTGTAGGGGGCAATACTTTGAATAAGAATAAGAGAATATTTAGAAGTAACTTTGTGTAGCGTCCTCTATCCCTACTTTATATTGATTTTTTGAAGCTTTGTATTTTTTAGGACAGTAATGTATCATAAATGTACTAACTACCTATAGTCCAATCAACGAATGGGTTATAGAAAACATTTCAGAGGAGGGAATTTTTTCTTATGGAATGTGTTTGGGCTAGTTAGAAGGTAAAAATACTAAAAGTCCCCATGGCTTAGGGGTGGATGGGGGGTGGAAATGTCCCGTTTTTTGGTTTTTTGCTTATATCTCAAAAACGGTGGGTCGAAGGGAAAATGTTATTCTTAGCAAAATAAAAACTTATAATATTTACTACAAGTTATGTTGATTAATGTCCATTATAATTAGTAGATTAAAAATTCAGAGTTCATTGGACAATGTTTTTTATTGAAGCTCTTATTCAATTTTTGTACAACGTTTCGTCTCTCTCGAGACTTTTTCAAGCACTCAATTGGTTAGAGCAAAATTGGTTGAGATAACAGTAAAAATATTTGAGACATAGTAGAATTTTTTCTTTTTAGATTGATACAATAAAACAAGTCTAGATCAGGGGTCGGCAACCTTTTGAGACGGAAAAGCCAAAAGTTAGAATTTACAAAATTTCCCAGTTTTTAAAGAGCCACTAACATATTTAATTGAATATTATGATATTTGATTAGGATTAGATATATATATAAATTTGATTTTTTATTTAAAATAAAGCCACATTTTCACATCGAAATAGCCGCATGTGGCTCGCGAGCCGTAGGTTGCCGACCCCTGGTCTAGATGGATTTGACAGATGTTCTTCGGCCACCAAAAGTTGTCCGCCACACTTTCGAGGTCGCAAACTTAGATTTGGCATACCGACACCATACTAAACGATCCTAGAAAAAAATCTTTTCCCGCAATTAATGTAAGCTGAAACCCCCTTATATACTGGCCTATTGCGGGATTTTCCAACAAAATGTATAAATCCACCTGAAATTTTTAAATTGCTATAACTCCAGACGATTTGAAAATAAAATCATAAATGTATATATCATTTTAAAGGAAATTGAATGCTCTACAACTTTTTTCTGAAGACTTTTACTGTAAAACAAAAGGCTGAGGTGATAGAGACAAAAGTTTGACGAAAAATATAGGAAATTTTATTTTTTTCATACATAAACGATATTCGAATATCTCAAAAACCATAAAAAATAGAGAAAGATTAAATAGGAGAATAGGAGTAATCTTGTAGTAAATAGATTAAAAATTCACAGCTCGTTGGACAATGTTTTTTATTGAAGCTCTTATTCAATTTTTGTACAACGTTTCGTCTCTCTCGAGGCTTTTTCAAGCACTCAATTGGTTAGAGCAACATTGGTTGAGATAACAGTAAAGTAAGTCAAATCCATCTAGACTTGTTTTATTGGATCAATCTAAAAAGAAAAAAATTATACTATGTCTCAATTATTTTTACTGTTATCTCAACTAATGTTGCTCTAACCAATTGAGTGCTTGAAAAAGGCTCGAGAGAGACGAAACGTTGTACAAAAATTGAATAAGAGCTTCAATAAAAAAACATTGTCCAATGAACTGTGAATTTTAAATCTATTTACTACAAGATTGCTCCTATTCTCCTATTTAATCTTTCTCTATTTTTTATGGTTTTTGAGATATTCGAATATCGTTTATGTATGAAAAAAATAAAATTTTCTATATTTTTCTTCAGACTTTTGTCTCTATCACCTCAGCCTTTTGTTTTACAGAAAAAGTCTTCAGAAAAAAATTGTAGAGCATTCAATTTCTTTAAAATGATATACTATATACATTTATGATTTTATTTTCAAATCGTCTGGAGTTATAGCAATTTAAAAATTTCAGGTGGATTTATACATTTTGTTGGAAAATCCCTGAGGCCAGTATATAAGGGGGTTTCAGCTTATATTAATTGCGGGAAAATATTTTTTTCTAGGATCGTTTGGTATGGTGTCGGTATGCCAAATTTAAGTTTGCGACCTAGAAAGTGTGGGGGGACAACTTTTGGTGGCCGAAGAACCTCGAAATTTTCGGACTTTAACCCAAAAACTTACACTTTTTTCGATTTTTTCCCATTTCGACCATGATGGAGCACGTTTTGACAAAGACCATTCTATATATTTTTAAACTAGATTAAATTTGCTACAATTTCAACAAAGTTGCATATTAATTGAATAATGGGAACCCGTGCCGCAATTAGGTTGAAGTTTTGAAAAACTGCAATTTTTTGCAAAAGATCTCAGTTTTCCCTTGATAAAATTAAAAGCACTGATCTTAAAAACTTGATTTCTATCTCATTCCCTAGGAAATTTTATTGAACGTTTACTTGGACCACTTTTTTGATAAAACTCTTAGATTTATAGATATCCAGAATTTTCCTGACAGGAAATGATCCTATAATATAAATAGCTTTGAGAGTAATTGAATTGAAATGAGTAAATGCAAAATTTATAATAAATAAACGGAACGAGATTGAAAAAAGTTTTCCATTAAATGGTGGATTTTGAGCGAATTTATCATCTAATATTTTTCATTTTATATAAAAATTAAGACAAATTGATTTATTAAATTAAATTAAATTTTTAAAAGTTAAAAAACAAAAGTGTTTCGTGATGAGGGTGTCTGGATTATATATTAATTTCCCTTACTAAATCGTTGGTCATATTTTTGAGCAATCTTTTAAATTAGGTGGATATTGATGACGCATTCCAAAATTCAAAAAGATAGATAATTTAAACTGTCTTTTTTATTCAAAAACTTAGGTTTCGGTGGGATATTCCCTCCTTCTTCAAAACCCTGAATGCCTAATCAATATCCACTCAATTCACTTATCAGCCCGTCTCCAAAAACTACTTCAATCTTATTTTAAATTAATATTATGTCACCTGATTTTTAAATTTGTACTTTTTTAAGACTAGCTAATAAATTTTAAAGTTTAATAAAAATTAAATGAAACACTTTTAATTAGTACATTTTTAAAATGAATATAAGGCTTTTTTATTTGATACTTATAATGCTTAAAAGCGACAAATAACAGGGTATAACAAAAAAAAGCGTTCTTTGTAATTAATTTTCAAATTTGCGGATTAAAATTAATAAAAAATGTCGAACTTTCCTTGTTTCTTTCATCTGATATGTATATCCCAAAATCTTTTTCAGTAGGTACATCTTCCACTTGTCGCTAATAAAGGAAAAATTACAGTGAATACAGGCTTAAATTTTTAAAATGGCGGCCCTGACAATTTTTAATTCTTTATTTACCAATAATTGTTACTTTTTTAAAATATCTTATATTTAATAAAATTTTAATAATTTATTTATAAACAAAATGACACCTTATTTTTGCAAGTTGGTTAATTATTTACTGAGTTATGGTGGTTTTAGTTATGAAACCTACACCACTTTCCATAAGTAAAAAAGTTTTAGTTATGGTTAGTTATTATTAAGTAAATAAAAAAAAGATGGTGCTGGATTCCAATCCCCGATTGTTTGAATTTTCATAATTAATTTGACAAATCGATGTAAGATGGCAGCATTGAAAAATGAACAAAGTTTAAATTCAAATATTCAAAATTTGATGATGGCCGATTTCATCTCATCCAATTAACTTTGACTAACCTATAATAATGACAATAAAAAACATCATAACTCTATTAGTTGTAAACTGATTTTCAAAATTAAGGTGTCATTTTATTCAGAATAAAATGCTTAATATTTTATTAAATAAAAGATAATTTTATAAAACTAACTATTGAGATATAAAGATAAAAAGAGATAAATTGAGATATAAAGATTGAATAATTGAGATGTAGCCAACATACTCAATTTTGAGATTCTATATTTACTATAATTTTTGACTACTTTATTTATAGCGTAGCATGGATTTTAAAACGACTATAGATAAAGTCTAGCAACTAACCGTTGCACATTAATGCGATTTAAATTATATTATCACGAAAACTTTATTATGGCGTAGGGAGTTGGCGACCCCTTTTTCCTTCAATCCTATACATAAATTTTTAAATGATCAAAGAAAAAAAAATGTATTTTTTCTAATTCTTCAAATATTTATTTATTTTCATTTTTTTTCTCTCTCTCTCGTTTGTAGAAGCACAATAATTTTTCTTTAGCTTGTTTCGAGTCTCTCTAAATTAATTATTTCCTTCAATGAATGAATATTTTATATTTATAGAATTTTAAAATATTTTCGAAACGTAAAAGTGGCTAAAAAATTATAGGGGATAAATACTTTTTTTGATGGTACTAAATTTTTTTAATTTTTTTAGCTATATAATATACTTAGTCTATAGTTCCCTAATTGAGTTTTTCATATTTAGTACCTGGAGCCACCGAGCGATGCTCGGTAACCTTTTGTCTCAGTTAAAAGTATATATTAATATTATTTTTCATTTAAAATTCTGATAAAAAGGTCGATTTTTATTTGGATTCAAAATTAAATAAACAAAAATGTGTGTGTGGAATCTATGCCCGAAAAAGGTGAAACTTTTTTCTATTGAGATATGTACTTTCCAATGGGTGGAGTTCTCCAAACTATATCAAATTTCGTAGCCCTGAGATTTATGGTTGCGAAACGCATGGAGGGGGGTACATTCTCAATTACGTAAAGATCAACTTCCGGTTCTTATATTTTAGGCAAAATCTTGTGGTACTTCCTGTAGTCTCTAAATAGCTCAAGTTTCAAATTTCAAGTCTCTTCGACGAAGACGAGATATGAACGATTAAAATATTTATTTTACGACACTTCTAATTTACACCCTCTTCCTTTATTTCAATCGGATTAAAATTTATACACAACTAATAACTCATGACACTTGATATGTACACCAATTTAAATAAAATCGTTAGAACCGTTTTCGAGAAACCGATTCTATTATACAAGAATTTCTCACTTAATAATATAAGATATAGTAAGCTTATAATGAAATTAGTCATGTTTAATGTATAATATATTAGTATAATAAAGCTGAAGACTTTGTATATAGGTATGTTTGAACGCGCTAACCTCAGGCAATACTAATCCAGTTTGAATTTGATCTTACAAAATTAAAAAAAAAATTGGAAACCATTTGGGGGGTGGGGAGGGGGGGTGGTCATGACCCTCCCTGGAGTCACCACTGGCTTTTTAGTTGATTATGAAAATTTTGACCCAGTCAAACTATATCGTTCCAGTGATGAGTCATCCGGATTTTGCTTTCAAGTTGAAACCTGTCTTGAAACGTGCTCAAGCTTGAGTTGTTTGCCATAAAAGAATTTAGTCTTTTTGATTTTAAGTCGATTCTTGGACGATTTCAGAAGAGGTTGCCATTAATAGTCAAAACATCAACAAAATGGAATGCAATAGGGTTATTCTTCTAGTACAGTGATTCTCAACCTTTTTTTCGTCCCGGTACACTTTTAATAATTTAAAAATTTGTCGGCACACTAACAATAATATAAAATAATACAATTTTATTTGGTTTATTGATTGATGTACCTATAAAAATATCATAGGATATTCTGCATCCCGTAAAATGTTACTACCTCTTCAGTTTAAATGATCAAATAAATATTTAGATTAAATGTAATGTCAATTGATAAAGAAATGTAAAAGAAAAATGAATAATTTTCAATTCGGGAGGGACCTCTGCCTAGCAGTGGCACACTTGAAGAATCTCGCGGCACACTAAAGTTCCGCGACACAGTGGTTGAGAATCACTCCTCTAGTATTAGATAAGAATCGATCGTAATTTTTGATTTTAAGCCGATTCCTCTATGTCTTCAGCAATGGTTTCCAATAATAATCGAAACGTCAAAAACCTATTGTAGAATTGTTATTCCTCAAGTATTAGATGAGAATCGATCGCTATTTTTTATTTGAAACAGTTTTTAAGTCAGTTGAGCAGAGGCAGTACATGAGAATGAGTTGAGAAATAACTGATAGCTACAAATTTTAAGCTCTCTAGCCACCAGCGCAGAGAAATGTACATTTTAATTAAGTAATAAAAACAGAATATATTAAATAAATAATATCCTTTTATTTAAAACAAAACATCTCCTCCTTCAATTAGCATCAAATCTAAGAGTTCAGATACCAAGACCATTTCTCCTAGGCGTATAATTCTTCGAGGAAAACCAACAACTCGTCAACATTTCTCTAGTCAAGAAAGGCTGAAAACAAAAATTCAGATGTTCTCATAACAGTATCTTCTTGGAGTAACACCTTCTAGAATCAATATCATTAAAAAAATGAACATATTTTACATTAAAATCCCATGTTGTAACAATGCGAAGTCCTGGGGAAGATTTGAAAATTAAATCTAATTGTCAGCTTCGTTGTTATGTTTGACTTTTTTGGCTTCCTGAACTCATTAATCAAATAAATGACAGCAACATTAATTTCTCTCCATATATATAATATATTCATTTATATATAATTATGTTTATTTGCATTAAACAGAAGATACTCTCTTTAATTTACTTCTAATACTCAACAACTAGCGAAAAAATCTTTTCATACAAATTTCCGGCCGCCCTATAAAAAAAAATCAGGGAACCTAGTTGGTAAACCTAAATAACGATTGAATAATTTTTACTAATTTAATGAAGTCTATAATATATGTATACAAAACGATTAAATTAATTATTTGTTACTTATCACAAATTTAGTTTCTCCTACATGAAATTTGAATAGGAGTTTCTTAATAAGCTGAGTTTGAATTATCCCTTTAGTTCCAACTAGTGGATTTTATCCAGGAAAAGCCCTCGCTCTGCTTGGTTATTCCCATTTGCGTTCATTCACTGGATCGCTGGTCGATAAGCAAGCCATCCTGGTGGCCGAGATTTTCCTCCACCCGCTCACCCACATTTCCAAATTGCAATTTCTACCGGTCGGCCCTTTAGATAACCTCTCCAAATCTCATATTTACTCTTAGAAAAAGATACCGATGATGTATCTAGTCTATTAAAATAAATTGATAATATAGAGAAAATAATTGGAAAAATAATAAAATTCAAGGTGAATTTAAAATGTTTTTATAAGGAGCTGTACACTTTCTGAAATTTATGGAACTTTGGCAAATTTTATTAACGAATATTTTGAGTTGAAAATAAATAAGCTAATGTGGCCATTTGAATAACTTTACCATACACCTTCCCCTCTCTTATATTTTATATTTAATCAAATATTTATAATCATTTATGAAAGAACTCCCCCTCTTAATTTTGGCCTCATTAGCAATTAATCATATCTCCTTTTAAATATGGGATTCTATTAAGGTAAATAGATTTTAAATTATTTTTGAACCCCTCCCCTTTTTTTGAGTCACCATCAATTTCTCAAAATAAGTTATCAATGAGGCCTTTTCATAACATCGTATAGGGTGCTTAAGCGAAATTTTGTACAAATCGATCATAGGGTCTAGGACTTATATTAATAGTTGCATCCGGCTAAAATCTGACCCCGGGGGTAGAGACAAGTTTGAAAAATAAATATATAGTATCGTAAAGTGGCTTATGGCTAAAAAGGACGAAAAGTCAAAAAAAAAAAAATAGTTCTATTTTTTTAAAACCCCCCCCCCCCCCCCTCCCACGTATTTTAGTCCACTAAAGAAATAATGAATCTTTTTTAATATAAGACTCTTTACAGTAAATTACATTTTTCTTGATTTTTTTAGTTTGGAAATTTTATAATTTTAAATCTTTAAGACCCCTCCTCTTAATTTTTGGTTGATTTCAACTAAAATATAATCAGCTTTTAAACTCAATACAGCAAAGCTACATGTGAAATTTTGTTTTGAACTAGAACGTACACAAAATTTGGTAACGTATTAACTAACGCACTAGCAGACTTTTTGCCAAACTAATTAACATAATATCTCATAAAACACAATTTTTTCGATGTTCACTCCCTAAGACTTCTTGTAGAACAAAACGGCATGGTTTCACTCAATTATTTTTATCAAAATTGATTTAACCGTTTTTGAGATATTTTAAAATAATGAAGCAAAAAGAAAAACTTGTTTCATGCACGATTACAATACTTGACCCTACTCTCACTGTTTGATAAAGTAAAAACAGGTCGCAAAGATTCATATTATTTGTATATTAAAATACAAATTGGTGATAGTAGCAGAATTCAAATTTCTACTATTTATTAAATCCAATCCTTGGCTATCCATATAGCCAAGTGCTCCAATTGCATTTTTGACATTCGGATTCCATTCTCAAAAGAATAAAAACAACCCTTCTGACATACAATAAAAATGATCAATAACACCTCGGATCTAGTAGCTGATCAAATCTCTTGATTTTTTTTAAATTAATATAAATTATTGACTCAAATTTCGTTCTATATACCACCTGTTTTGAGTTAGCAATCATTTCCGAATCCAAACAGACACAGAGAAACATAGACATTAAAAAGATATCCTTGAAAATAATTTTCATCAATCAGTAGAAATTTCTAATCAACAATAAGCAGAACAAAAATTGAAAAGAATTCTAGAACTCCAGTCAGCCCCATCTATGTATTTTTTTAGAACACTGAATAAAATATTTCTATTTGTTTTAATTATACCTAAAATTATCGTATATTTTATATTAAAATTGCATATAAATCTGTACTTGAGAATCATCTGAATAGTTTCTATTTGAAATTCTAAGAATATTCGCCGACTGGCTAATCTTACCTCAATTAACCACTCTAACGGGTTCCTTTTAATTTTTATTATTTCTTGTTTTAGTCGGTGTTTGAAAATGGATAAGGAAGCATCCACGAGTTACTGCATCCATAAAGGTAATACATATTCTACAACATTAATTTATTTTTATTTATTTAGTATATTGCTCTCGTTAAACAAATCGTAAAAACACGAAATAAGTTGAAGCAACATTTGCCAAGTTAGAACTAGTTTTAACAGATCTCTTTTAAAAGGAGATACTCATAGTATTAATTACTCAACACTAAAGTCCACTAAAAGAGAAAACTGCAAATGACTGAAAGAACTATTATATTTTTAATTATTTAAAGTTTTTATTAGTTAAAACTATATTTTGTTGGAATAAATCTATTAAAAAAAGGTCTTTTGAATGTTGCAAGTGCAAATATTTGGAAAGTATTGTTTTTTTCACTCTTTGTTCACAAGTAAAAAAATCTTTCTTTGTTTATCATCAGTTCGAAATTTAACGAAACAATTTCGAACATTTATTGTTTATTTTTATATTAAAAGATTTTATTACTAATAAAAACTATTGATCAATTTATTATGTCCAGGCAGTAGATGCAAAATTATTTCAAATTATTCCGGAAGATTTTTAAAAGAGGCTGTCCTAATGTCCTACTACATTTAGCTTACACTATATTTCATTGTAAATCTCTGTAAATCAGTGGCGGTTGGTGACTTTTCAACCAGGTGATACTGTCTAATAAAGTAGGCACTCTTCATTTTTTGAAATTTTATTTTAATCTTCGCTTTTTTTTGAAAATTTTATCGAATACGGCTTCATTTTCGTTATTTTTCAAAATCAAAATTAGATTTTTTAAAAATATATTTGGGACCTTTGCCCTAAACTGATACTGCTTTGGTTGAGAAAGGGTAGAATTCAGAAATTAAATCTTTGACTCAAACTCTACAGTCCCTGAGATGGAAATTGACCATCTTCCACAATGAATCAGCCTGTCCTAAAAGAAAATCTTAAATTTACCCTAATTCGATTGTTATAAGCAAGCTATGATTTGTCTATGGCGC
Source organism: Forficula auricularia (assembly GCA_024734495.1). Classification (NCBI taxonomy): domain Eukaryota; kingdom Metazoa; phylum Arthropoda; class Insecta; order Dermaptera; family Forficulidae; genus Forficula; species Forficula auricularia. Next base: position 6,110,286 of record JALMQS010000092.1, on the reverse strand, counting down.
TCTTAGTTATTTCCGATCTTATGTATTGAAAGTTTTTAGAAATGAATTAGTCCAAATATTCCCGAATCATAATTGAATGTAATGGAAGGCAGCCCAGAGGTAGTGAGGAAAGAAAAAATTAACACATATAAAATAAAGTGTAATTTATTGGAATCCTTCCTCCTTTCCTTTCAAACCGACGTTTCGGAGGATTTTTCCCTCCTTCTTCAGGGTTTCAAAGGGTCAATGAGGGAAAAATCCTCCGAAATGTCGGTTTGAAAGGAAAGGAGGAAGAATTCCAATAAATTACACTTTATTTTATATGTGTTAATTTTTTCTTTCCTCACTACCTCTGGGCTGCCTTCCATTACATTCAATTAAAATTTCTACCAGTCCGTCTCTCTCCAGAGAAAATTTCGTTGCAAAAAAATTCCCGAATTATCTTTATTTATTGCTTTTTTGTATTATTTCTATTTTAATAGTTCCTCAGCGAGAACAATTTTTATTCGACTAAAACTAGTCTGTACTTGTCTTTGACATGCTTGAACTGGAAGATATATCTATCCAATTCGAGGAAATCGTTATATTGAGGCTCGTGATATTAAGGTTTCACTGTATAAAGCATTTTACTGGGTACCCTTGGAGAGGAAATTATCTGCTTGTGCTTAAAAATGTCTGAAACGTAAAGCAAAATCATTTTCACCTAATATTTTTTCTGTCTGTGTGTCTGGATTCCAAGCAACCCAAGAACGTAAACTCGTAGAATGTTTGTTCTTACGCGAAAATATTTATATTTTCAATGCAAAGAACTGTTAGGATTTGGAGCTCTCTAGCTTTATAGCTTTCCATTCAAAAATGCAGAAAACATCATTTTTTGAATGGTTTTATTGAGATTGTAAGACGATGTCATAATAATATAATGTCAAATGAACAACTTATATTTAGGTTTATTATCAATTACTAGGACGGCTCTAGCCTACCGAGTCTTGTAAATGTTTTTACTTTTCCTCCATTTTAATTTACCTTTCAATCTAATTATAAAGTTTTCTGTTTTCTGTTTTTTTTTTTTTTTTTTTTTTTTTTAAACAAAAATATCAAATACGACTTATATAATTCTTTTTAAAAAAAATTATACTTAATATTGATAATAAACTTAAACTTTTCTTTTCTCGTGAAATATTAATGATTGATTGGATGTTTATTTTTCATAAGAAAAACTTTTCTTTTCTAAGATACATTTAGCCAATGATTTTTTCTCGCATGGTACTAGTATATACATAACAATGCTTATATGTCAACTTTTACAAGTGATTAACTTTTGGCTAGCTGGATGACATCCCGCGTCAACTTTAACAAGATAATGTTAATTGAGCGCGAATACTTTCATTGTTAGATAAACTCCAGCACAATTTTACCCTTAGACACAATTAGATTGATGTTCGAAAATATTCTAAAAATTTGTCACAATTATTCTATTATGGATTAAAAAAAATCAGATAAAATTATGGGGGACAATTAACAAATTTTTCAAAACACGGAATGCTCTTTGTAAATTTTAGTTTATTATTGATATATTTTAAGCAAACTGATTGAGTAAGAAAGTTAAATCTTTGCTCAGAAGTTCACTTTCATAATAAACTTGATAGCTTATTTGATGGATACAAGAGATGAATATTCTTGTTGTAAAATTTTTATTTTTTTCGTAAGTCACAAACTTAAACTCCCTAGCTCAAAGAGCTGAAAAATTCCCAAATCACCAAAATTTGACGAGTTTTTATCAAGAATTAAAAAAGTTTTCTCTTTTTTTTCTCAAATTAATAGTAAAGTTATCTTAGCCTTCACTTACATTTTGTTAAATGATTTTATTATTGTTCTTGTACGTGTATGCACATTGTACAATTTTAGTGGTTTTCCATCCATAATCGTATAGCTTTTGACTAGTAATATTCAACCTCGGGATTCAGAGGAACTTTGTTAGGCGTTCTGTATCTCACTCTTTATTAACATTTTTAAGCTATTGCATAGCTTTTATCGCGGGCTTTGAGCGCGGCGATCGAATCGAGAAATTCCGTAACGAAAATAACCTAACAATTCCCTCCAAGCGGCCAGCCGAAAGCCAGCGGAGTCGCCCGACTCTTGGCGGAGAGTCGGCTCGAGCGGGCGAGATGTCCCTCCCCGCCGCCGCCCACCATTTCTACACGAGACTCGAGCGACTCGACTGATAGCCGACCGGCGGATTTAAGAGGTGGGGAGGGGGCTTTCAAAGGATCTCATTATGGAGGGGATTTTGAAATTAAAGGGGGTTTCTTTTACAAAATTATAATTTATTAATTATCTTATTTTTTTACAATACATTTAAATTATAAAATACAATTAAACTATAATAGTAAATAATATAAATGAATAATAAATAATTTTCTGGAGACGAACAGTGGACAGCCGGTACATCTTTAAAAGAAAAAAATATATTTTAAATTGCATTTTAAAGTAAAAAACGCGGAATATAGAATATTTTTTTTTTTATTAACATTTATTTTAAATTTTTATCAGACGGACATGAGACAACACCGTGGGATTATTATTATTATTTGTATTTCCCATGGATTATGCTATTCAAATAAATAGGATTAAACAAAAATAATTATTAAGCTATTGCATATTAAGCTTTTGCATAGCTTTTATCGCGGGCTTTGAGCGCGGCGACCGAATCAAGAAATTCCGTAACGAAAATAAACCTAACACCCCCCACTCCGACCGGCACAGCGGTGCGGCGTTGAAAGCGGCGTTGAAAGCATTGTCTAACGTCGCTTCAGTTCGGAAGACTTCGACACGGTGTTTGTGTGCGTGTGACTAGACGTATGCGTGTAGACTGTACGAAGCTCGCACGGATCGAGACGAGCTGTTCCGAAATCGGACGAATACGTAAGCAGGTGTTTGTGAAAAAATATTGCATAAATATTATAATTGCATAAGTGGATAAAAAATGCTATGCAATAGCTTTACCGCGGCAGTCCCCGAGTGTCACACATCTATTTTATTTTTCATTTTATTTGACATTATTTATTTCTTATTTCTCCATTTAAATACACTATATTTCACCAACCAAACTTAAAGTAAGGTACTTCAAACCAACTTTGAAGGCAAAACATATTAGAGGTGTTAAATAAAATGCTTATTTACAGCAGTTTTTTTTTTAATTTTAAAGGTGGTTTTTTAATTTATCCAAATATTTCGGAAATTTTTTACAATATTTCTTCTTCACTGGACCTCACGAAAAAATCACCGTATTTGCTCAGTCTTTAAAATTCGAACACAGGGGCACAGAGACATTTCATTTCGTCATTTTCAATTCTGCCCTCAAAAAACTCTACCAATAACAATTTTTAATTTCTTATTTATGTTTTAACAGACAAGTTAATTAGCACACAGTGGCCCTGTGTTCGAATTTTGAAGACTGAGAAAATACGGTGATTTGAACACTGAAGAAGGAATATTGTAAAAAATTATGAAATATTTGGATAAATTAAAAAACTGTTGAAAAATATACCTTTTATTAAACACCTATTAGAATCCTCAACACCACTGTGAATTAACAAAAAACAAAAAAAGTATTACACCAATCGTTCTTAGAGGAAAATCATCGTTTAGTCTTGTTGTTTGTAATTTATCATTTTATTTTGCAAGTCTATCCTTATATTATATAATAATCTTAAGAGGCACATAAGAAACAATTAATCTGATACGTAGTATGTAATTGAGAACTACAGGAATCACTGGAACAAGATAATATTGTATTTAGCTTTGAAAAGTGGTGACGCCTGGCGGCCGGCAGCCGATACTACACGAATCATGAAATATCAATATTGTTCTTTGCGTGTTAAATCTATTAAAACAAAACAAAACAATCTTTAAATCATTTCAATTTATTCCATTTAATAAATTTATATTATTGATATAAAATTAAAAAAAATATTTCAAGCCATTAACGGATAAATTTTTATTTCTTTAGTAAAATTATATAAAGGAAATTAATTAATTGGTGTTAGAATTTAGCGGAACCCATTAATTATTTTGTTGGCTCTATTTAGTAGAGATAATTATGACAAATATCGTAATATTAGGTCATTCATTATATTAATAACTGAGAAGAGTAATAGATCTTTTCCATGTTTGAATCGCAATAGGATGATGTATTTTAATACAACTAGTACCTGCTAATTGTAGAGAGCTATAATAACTTTAATTTATTAAAAGCATTTCTAAAATCGATTTTGATGATTGGAATTAGTATATACGCTGGATTTGTTCAAAGCCTCTAATTAGGACGTATTGACAATCAGAGTTAGGACTTTAATTTGTGAATCATCATAGATAGCTAATTTCTGGAGTTTGAACATGCCTTTAATATATTATTGAACCAAATAATTTTCTATTCTATTGCTATCATATTTTCTCAATTAATAATAAATAAAAAAATTATTTATTATTTTCTTAGACAAAAAGCGAAAACTATTTGTTTTTTTCATCCTTTTATTTAGCTTGTTTTTTCTGTTTGTCTATTTGTCTGTTTGCTTGGGTTCAGAATAATGGAATCAAATTTTGAATTTCTTCTACACATTCGATTTTCTTGTAATTTTGCCTATATGTATATTTGTGATGATTATACAATATTTGATAAACTCTAGAAATTAACAGAGAAAAATATAAAATATAATAATGAATGAAAACTAGTGAGTTTTTGAATTTAGAAAAAATGAAAATTTTCCGAAATTCCTGTTTCCTTCACTGAATGTATTTCATCATATTTACTTAAGATAAAATAAATTAAAAGTCATCCCTTTGGGAGTCAAAACCAAGATCCAATACATCTTAGACACTGACTTTTATTTTTTATTTTTTTTTGGCTTTTCGGCCTTTCAAGCCATAAGCCAATTTACGATACCAGTTATTTTTTTATTAAAATTTGTCTCTAAGGTAGGGGATTAGCCATCAGCCGAACGCCTCAACCTGGACTCGAACCCGGGTCCACTTGGTTAGCAGGTGGAGACGCTAACCACTAGACCAGCCCGACCCCCAACTTTTATTTTATTTTTCCTTAAATAAATTTATTATCGAGAAAATACATCCAGTGAAGATTTTATATTTTTCAAAATTCAAAAACTCACTAGTTTTCAATTGACCAGACACTGGTTTCTTCATTCAGTCAACAACAGAATTTTACAATGTTGTAACTTGAATAAAGCTTTTTAACTGTATTTATATTGGGTTTATTCATAATTATGGAACGTTTTTTAAAAATATTTTTATTCAGCAAAAACAATAATAAAATTTAACAAAAACATGTTTAAATGATTATTCGGGAACGTATTCACCATCTACTTCAATAACTGCTTCCCATTTGCTTGGCAGTCGGTCGATTCCACGGAGGCAATCCACGCTTTGACATCGGCCACCAAGTCATCCAAATCGTCGTAGATCTTAGTCTTTTGCCAGTTTTTCAAAGAGCGGTTGATGTGATAGTCTGTCGGTGCTTCGGTCGGTGAGTACGGCGGATGTGGGAGTAGATCCCAGCCCTTATTGGCGATGAATTCGACGACCCGGCGCTCAACATGTGTACGTGCGTTATCGTGATGGAACACGATGTGGTTCTTTTTGCCCGGTCTTTTCGCCTCGATTGCACCGTGAAGCCTTGTTGTTGTCGGAGAGTTCGTGGGGGACCCATCCAGCCAATTTCCATACCTTGCCAAGGTTTTTGAGGCGTCGAACGACCGTTGATTGGTCGACATTGAAGTCTGTAGCCAGCATTCGTGTTGTAAGTCTTTCATCCTCTTCCACGGCTGTCAGAAGTGCCTGATCATCAAAATCCGATGGCCGACCTCTTCCATTTTTATCCTCCAAACTAGTCTCACCTGATTTGAAACGGGCAAACCACTTCGTACTGCACTATCAGTAATTGTTCCTTCGCCAAAAAGTTCGTTGAGATCGCGAAATGACTGTGCTGCCTTCCATCCTTTCTCGTAGTGGTAGAGCATAATATGACGAATATGAATATGGTTTTCGACACGCATTTTTATTAACTATAAATAGAAAAGATTGTTTTTATAAAAAAAAATAAACAAAAGGCCATTTTTGGCTAAGGAAAAACGCGCCAATACAAACGTTCCATAATTATGCATCAATCTAATAGAAATACACGTGGGAAAGATTTTTTCTCCAAGGTTGAGCCAAATACCCACACAGCATGTTTAACACTTAAGATTCGACGTGAACCCTCCTGACATTGAATGCGTTTAATTATCTTCAACAGTTTTGTTAAGCGAGAATGATGTGGGGTTCTTGGTGAAACATATTTTAATAAAGTAAAAAAAAATTAAAAATATTTTAAAAATATAAACAATGCTAAATTTTCTTAACTTAAACAGAATTAAAACCATACAGGTGATCGCAATACTTTCCAATTATATTCTATAGAATATAAATGTGAAAGTAAAATAATATGTTTATGTTAATGGCAAACTCTGTCATTATAACACTGTTAAAGGAGACAAGAAGAAGCTGGCTCCAAGCTTTCTTCTTTGACTCTTTCAAACCGTGAATCAGGGTAGAAGATCCTTCCATACATCGGTTTTTAAGAGAATAAAAATGATGTTCCAATAAATTGTTTTATTCAGAACTTATGATTTTTAATATCTATCGGCTAATTTTCTATCAATCACTATTTTAATTCCCTTTTTCTTATATAAAATATAATTTAAGTTTTAAAAAATATTAATATACCTAATCAATAAAAGGAAATATCACAGCTCACAAGATCTTGTATAATATGAAAGTACCTGGAGCCACCGAGCGATGCACTGTAACGAAACGCCCCCTGCTGGACCCCCCACCCCCACCGCCACCCCAACGCCACCCCAGAAACCCCGCACCTCACTCCACCCCCCGGATCCCCCACCATTGCACCCCACCTCCTGCACTCCCCACATCCATCCCCACTCCGCACCCAGTTTTTGCATTTCTAGCTTTCTAGAGGTCCACAGATTATGTGTATTAGTAGGTATATAAATAAATTCCGTATAATTTTTTTTTAAATTAAATAACACTTTATCGAGTTTTTAATCAATTAAATAAATAATAAATAATAATTTCATTGAAGCAATTTTTTTACATGAAATAATGAATACATTTAATTTGAGGCTCTGATTTCGGAGATTAATTTCCCAGCATCGACTGTACTTGATCTTCTAGCTCGCGGTAATATTTTTAGTAAGTGTTTTTAATAAGAAGAATTTTAATCGATTAAATTGGAAAATTCTAATATATAACAATATTTTGTATAACCTATTAGTGGGTTTTAAAATTAAAAAACCAATTAATAAATAAAAGATAATTGAAAAAGATATAAACCTTCCCCCGAGGCCTTCCCCCGAGCCTCTGCAAGTTGCTTGAGAGCTTTCTCTCAAACCGCTCTATTAAAGTCGAGGTTGACGGAATATCATCCTCGTCCTTTAATACTAATGCTGGAGTTCCTCAGGGCTCAGTCATCTCTCCCACACTCTTTATTATCTATATTAATGACCTATTAAATCTGCCCTCCAATCCAATACATTGTTACGCTGACGATAGCACCCTCCACAACGCTCAATCCTTACTAGACAATCGCGCAAACATAGCCTACTCAATAAATTCAGATTTAAGCATGCTTAAAAAATGGGGATCTCACAATTTGGTAAACTTTAATGCTGGCAAAACACAATGCTGCCTAATTTCTAGGCGCGCAGATAGGAACCTTCCGGACATTTCCTTTGATTCGAGCTCATTGGAATTCCGTAATAAAATATCAATGTTAGGTGTCACCTTAGGTTCTGACCTCTCTTGGAATGACCATATTATCTCAGTAGCAAAAGCTGCAGCATGTAAGCTTGGCTTTCTTTTCCGAACCAAACGATTTTTCACCCCCACTCAACTCCTTATATTATACAAGGCTCAAATTCGCCCCTGTCTTGAATATTGCTCGCATTTGTGGAGAGGAGCCTCCAAGTATTCTCTTAATACCTTAGATGCAATTCAGAGGCGAGCTATCAGACTGATAGGCGATCCTTCATTAACTGACACTCTCGACTCCCTAGCCCATCGTAGATCTGTCTCCGCCCTATCCCTTTTTTATAGATATTACCATGGCTTTTGTTCTGACGAAATAAAATCGATAATCCCACCAAAGGCCTCATTTGCCCGAAATACACGATTTTCTAAAATTCAACACCCCTACGCGCTTAAACTAGATATTAATCGAACAAACGCATTCGCCAATTCATTTATCCCTATGACATCTAGAGACTGGAATTCTCTTCCCCCGACCGTCTTTCCAGCTACTTATAACCTTCAATCTTTCAAGACCAGCATCCACAGATACCTTCGACTGCTACCCAATCCCTAAATCTCCCCTTATCTTCACGTTACAAGGGTCCACCACGGACTTCAGAGGTTGTACCTTCTTGGTGCAACTTCTTCTTGTATCAATATCATTATATAAAAAAAAAAAAAAAAAAAAAAAACTTTTTTATTGAGATTTTCATCTATAAATAATTACTTTTTTAAGAAAAGATCAATTAAGATGAAATTTGTCGAGGTCCAGACCTAGCCAGATCGTTTTCTCATTCTCAAAAATTGTTAATAGAGTTGGTTTCATCAAAACCGAGCCGTTTTCAAAATAGAACCAAGATACAAATATACAAACAAATAAATATATATACAATTTTTGCTCGTTTAATAAGCGAAGATATACTGGGTGAGTTTTTTTTATCTTGAGACAGACTTATAACTCAAAAACTGTGTATTATATGAAAAAAAGTTTCAAATAAAAGTTTATTTATATTAAGGGGGAAACTAAACTACACAATTGTCGACTTAGAACACGCCTTCAAGGGTAATTCAAGGTCAAGTTCTGTTTTTTAAATAGAAACCTATATTTTTCATTACATTTCCTAAATCTCCAAAAAAATCTGAACAACTTTCATAAGTATAATTAAAGTTTTGAGCATCTTTTTTTTGAAAATAGTTGGTAGTTTTTTCAAAAAATCAGCTCCTGAGCTGACTACCCGGATAGCGTGTTAGTTCTCAGGTTCGACTCCTGGGGGGAAAAATCCCCTCTGATATCGCAATTTAATAATAATTCTACTAAAATCTTAGAATTTGTCCGAAAAAGATTGATTGAATTCTTTCTCTTTTAAAAAACTTTCATAAGAACTATTTTTTTTAGACCTCAAAAAAACTTACCTGGTAAAAGTCAAATCAAATTGAGGATTCTCATCCAATGTCAAATGCTATTTTCAAAGACAATATAACTTTGACTTCTAGCAAGTTAATATTCTTGAAATTTGCTCATAAATTTATTACACTACAAATCCATATTCAAACATAAAAAAATTGAAAGATATTTTTAACTCATTGATGAAATACTTGCAAATTTGAAAAGACTAAAATGTTTAATATAAAAATATTTAAAAAAGTACGGGTATTTAAAAAAAACGACTTTTTGATTTCAAAATACAATAAAAGCAGAAAAAATATTTCATTAGCATCCAAAATTAGCATACAAACATGAATAAATTAAAAAATAAAGTCTATCTCTTTCTTTCCTATATATTCATGTGAATATGAGAATTATTTCCGGTATTGATAAATAATTTATCTACTATTTTTTATTGTATTTTGAAATAAAAGCTTGTTATTTCAACCAGGGGATGCTGACCAAAAATACTCTTCATGTTTTTTAAATTGTCTTTTTGAAAATTTCATCGAATAATATAATTTTTCGATATTTTTCAAATTTAACATTATATTTTTGTAGGGGGCGGGGGGGGGGTTTTCACCCCCTACGATTTATCTCGGACAGGCCTCCACTTGTAGAAGGCTGGGTTTCACCCTCTTCGCTCACAGGGGTGAAATAAACAATAACACACATTCACTTCTTTATATATATATTTATTTACAAAAAGGGGTTATATACAGATTCGTGTCTAGGGGTCGTCGTTAAAACATCGTAATACACGTAATTAATTAATACATCGTACACTTGCTATCAAATCGACAAGCTAACACATCGATAAGCATGTCATCTTAAGCGGCTCTCGACTTCAACTGACTGGCTTTCAGCTGCGACCAACATTCCTTTAGTCGCCACCCATACACTTACACGCACACATGCATATAAGTGGGGTGAGGGTGTCGGCAGCTTACAGCCCTTGTCAACGACTGCCTCCCAGCTGAAACACGTACACCCACACACATGCATATGAGTGTCAACCGGACAGCCTCTTGAACACAAAAGGTTCGCTACAAAGAAAGAATGCGGCCTTCGCAAGGGCAGAAAGCCCAAACATCTGTCGAACACATGATTTTAAACAGAAATCAAGAATTACTAAATTAAATGCTTAATTAATCAAATCCCACATTTTTTTGACACACAGTATGAAAATACTCTAAATGTTTTGAAATTTTAGGGATCCGCGGCATCAACAGCATCCACGCCATTGCTATACACATATATATCTACAAGAAAAATGTCGTCCTTCTTTTATACTCGATTTTCTTGCCTTCTGGATTACTAAATCCTGAATTATCTTATGGCCTTATTCTCGGTCTTTATTCTAGGACTGAGGAGTCATTTCCTAACTTATAAGTTTTGAGCCTTTCGGAAATACTTATTTATTTCTTATAAAAAAAGAAATTTACCCCTTAAAAAAATGTTTATTTTTTTATATTCCATGAGATCACCAAGATGGGAATTTAATTTAAAAATTCAATCAGTGAACCCCTAAACGTAAAATGTGACGTAAACATATACCTACAATAAAAATAAATATATAACAGATGGTAAATAAAAAAAGTCTCAAATAAATCTAATTTATTTCGCTTTTTGAACAAGAATAAAATCGAAAAAAAAGAATGGAGAGATTGTCTGTCAAATAGGTTGCATTATTTCGTTTTACAGGCTCTCTCAAGTGAAAATCGGTTCGTTGTATTATTATTAACGTTTAAATCAATGAAAACAAGATTTTCTTTGATTCATATAGAAATGTCTCTTTTTTTATTTGTACTTTCACTTACAATGATGTAAGCTCGTTAACTATCATACTTTAAAATTTTCAGAACACCAAACTTTTAAAAATATATTTTGGGACCTTCGCTCCAAACGAAAATGCTTTGTATGAGTGAGGGTACGAGTCAGAAATTAAATCTTGTGACTTCAACTCCACACTTCCTGAGATGGAAATGAACCATCTTGTACAATTAATCAGCCTGTCTTATAAGAAAATCTTAAATCTCTCCTAATTCTATTGCTATAAGCAAGCTATGAATTGTCTATGGCGCCATAAGCTATTTCCGATCTTATATATTTAGAGTTCTTAGAAATGGTTTAGTCCAAATTTTCCCAAATCATCTTTATTTATTCCTTTTTTGTATTATTTCTATTTTAATAGTTCCTTAACGAGGAATTTATTCGAATAAAATTCGTCTGAACTTGTCTTTGACATGCTTGAACTGGAAATATACCAGGCAGGTACTTCAAACCTTCTATCGGCACCCAGCCATAATCATTCATTTTACCCCTTGAAAAACTATGCAACAATTTTATTTCATTTCGAGAACCAATATATTTTTCAAAACAAAATATTTTTTTATAGAAATATTTGAAATAACGGATAATAATTTGAAAATTTAAAGATCCTTCTGAAATTTTGAAGTCGATATTTATGAAAATACTCTAAATGTTTGAAATTTTAGGGATCCGCAGCATCCACAGCTTCCATGGGCGGTTACATTTAAGCCAGAGGATGCTGTCAACCTTCAATTTTTCATCAATCAATCATTTTATTTTTCACTCCTTTTTGTAAAATTCATCGATAAACCCAAAATTTTTCGTTTTTTTCAAATTTTATATTAGATTTTTTAATGACACGGTATAAAAATGCTCTTAAGTTCCATAGCAGTTGTTTAAATCATAGCTATAGGGATGAACAACATTCTTCAATTGATTTAAAAGAAAATTTGTTACGTTCTTTGCTATTGAATTTATAACTTGGCAAGTTATAATAGTCAATAAACTACGTTTATATGAGGATATTTAATACAAGCATAAAATGAAGCTTTTCTAGTCTATTTTATACTACAAACAATTTCGTTGCATATAAAACTTGCCAAGATATAAATTCAATATCAAAGAACGTAACAAATTTTCTTTTAAATCAATTGAAGAACGTTGTACATCGCTATAGCTATGATTTAAGCAACTGCTATGGAACTTGGTACCCTTTTTGGTCTCAACTCTTTTGTCGCCGAAGCCGTTTGTACCGAACTGGGCCCCTTTTTCACATTTATGTTTTTGGTCATACATAATTAATTTTTGAAAATTTTTTTCCTTTACTTTATCTAAATAATTAGATTTACATATTTATATTAATGATTATTAAAGATTTCTCATAAAATATCTGTTAAAAACCCGGTCGCTTTTTCATAAATTTCACCCCTTCATTTCGGACCACGAAGAAGGGAAAGTTTCGGTTTTTCAATTTTCTCCTTTATTAATGTTTCAAGTTTTACCAGTATGAGAAATTTCATAATTCTAGCTTGATTGTATTTTCACTGGTTAAAGTATGGTCTTTTAAAAGTATGAGGCTCGCAAGGAGCAAAAATGATTACATGAGGGATGTAAAATTTTACTGAGAGCTTTCCCACAATTTGAGAAAGATATAGAGAAAAACGAAGGACCGTGTTTATATCTATTGTTTAGCTTAACAACGAGGTTGTAAGGCTCGCAGCGAATAGGTTGTAAATCTATTCCACTAAACAATCGATATCAAATTATAGCTTCGATAGGGACGCTAAGTTCTTTTTAACATATATATACCTGTTCGAACTCTTAAGCTCAAAATTAGTATCTTTAAGGATGGATGTCTATAGGAAAGAAATGAAAGATAAATTTCTCTTTAACAAAAACTATATTTTTTTTTTAATGTAAAATAATGAATGTGTTGTTAATAAAAACAAAGAAAATTAACTTAGATTGTATATATACGTAGATATATATACACTTTATAACTAAATACTTAAACTTTTAGACATATAATATATTTTATTATATGTCTAATTACAAATGAATGGTTTCAGTGGTGATAAAGGGCAGCCTCTGAATTATCTTGGAGAGATGAATAGGTGTTCTTTTGCTTCAGAACCAATGATGATAAATGCTTTTGAGTGTAGGTACCTTTGGTGTAGACACTTTCAATAATGTAAAAACCTTAAGAGAATTGGTTGTACTTTCATTAAACCTCCATTGAATTGATTTTACCTTCAGAGAATAATAAGAGAAACAAATACAAATTGATTATTATTAATTAGAGACCTTTAATATATATATATATATTAGCACAAACAAAGAAACATTTACATACCTTCAGGCCACTTTTTGATTGCGTGCTTATTTCAAACTATAACTTACTTTTATTTAGTTATTAAACTAAATATTGATTGACTATGACGAAAAATATAGTCGAATGAATATACCAGCGCAATATCTGGTGCGATATTGTTTGAGATGATTACTCGATGAAGTTTGAAATAAGAAGGATGACAAAATACGATATTAAAAGGAGCGTGGGTTCAAAAAGGATGCATGTTAGGGTGTTTCTAGGGCACAAAAATCCCTAGCGCCGAGAAACCGAATTGGCGTGGATTTTGAATTTTCTATATGATTACTTATATTTAACCATTCACTATATGTTAATTAAGCCTTTAACAAATTCACTATATGTTAATTAAGCCTTTAACAAATTTAAATTTCACCCCTACATTTTAGGTCCTGAAAAATGTAAAGTTTCACTTTTTCGATTTTTTTCTTTAATTGTAGCCCAAACTCTACCTGTATGCCAATTTTCAGCATTCTAGGATAAGCGGAAGTACTTTAGGTTTTTGATATGTCAGTGAGTTATTGAGTCAGTGAGTTAGTGTTAAAAATGGCACTTTTCAGAGCTTAATAACTCAAGAAAAATAATAGATTTATTCATGAAATTTGTAATTCTAGGTATGCTAGTGGGTCTTAATATGATGACACTGCCGTGTGTCTACATATACCGAGTGAGTTTTTTATCTTGAGACAGTCTTATAACTCAAAAACGGTGCATTATATGAAAAAAGTTTCAAATAAAAGTTTATTCATATCAAGGGGAAACTAAACTAAGCTATTGTATGTTGACCTAGAAAAAGCTTTCAAGGATATTTCAAGGTTAACTTCTGTTTTTTAAATAGAAACCTATATTTTTCTTTACATTGCCTAAATTTACTAAAAAACTGAACAACTTTCATTAGAATTATTTTTTTATACAGCATCAAATAAACAATATATTAAGTCAATTAGATCTAAAAAAAATCCAAATAATAATTATTCTTAATAATTATTCAACTTAATTATCAAATATTTAATTATTAAATTAATAATTTAATAATAATTAATATTTTAATAATTTTCCGACTATGTTCTGTGACATTCCAGAGTGTATTGCAAGTCTTCTGGATGAATTCCAGTTCCAATTTCTTTATTTTTTTAAACAGATTTACAACACGATAAAATGAAGCTTTATAGGGCGTATTCCTATCAGGAAAACGCTCAGCATCCATTTCAATGGCAGCCCCATAACACTTCTTCCACATTCACCATAAGTTAAGACCATTTCAATTCTGTCTTCAAAAAAATACTACATTTTTATTATAGTAATACAATATAACTATGAACTGGATTGGCACGAGAAATAAACTTTTTTAAACTCAAGAATTTTAAGTAGTTCTATTAAGTAGAAAATAATTTCTTAAATTGGTGTATAAATGAATTTTTGATATCATTTAAACCCTTATTTTCATTGTTCTGACTTTTCAATTTAATAATTATTTATTTAATAATTAATTATTTAATCATTATTATTTGATAATTAAGTTAAATAATTGTTAAAAATAATTATTAAGATTTTTTTTAAGATCTAATTGATTCATGTATTTTGTTTATTTGATGTCGTACAAAAAAACATAGTTCTTATGAAAGTTGTTCAGTTTTTTAGTAGAATATGGGGGCGCAAAGAAAAATATAGGATTCAATTTAAAAAACACAACTTGACCTTAAAATACCCCTGAAAGCTTGTTCTGCGTCGACAAACAATAGCCTAGTTTAGTTTCCCCCTCGATATAAATAATCTTTTATTTGAAACTTTTTCCCATTTAATGCATTGTTTTTGAGTTATAAGACTGTCTCAAGATAAAAAAAACTCACCCGGTATATATTATATACATAATATTAGTATCTATAATTTATTTGTTTCAAACTAGGTTTGACCTTCATCATCAATTTTTTAATTAAACATATTTTATTTTTTATTTCTCGTAGGTTAAAATACCCGATTGAATTTAGATAAATTCATTTTATCGTAATAGTAATTAGGTCATTGAACAATAGAATTCACCCCTGAAGCTTTCCTTCCCTCAATCGCAATTTCTCCTCCATTCCTTTTTAGTTCACCCGGTTGCCTATAAACAGGCGTCTCCACTAAGGCAATCGTTTTATTATTACTCCTTCTCTTCAGAGCTAGGAAAATCAAGAAAGAATTTACTTTTTTACTTTTTATTACATTTTCCTACTAGACTAGATAACAAAGAAACTACTAAAGCTAGTTGTTTAGTATTGCTAAATTTCCTACGTCTTTATTGAACAAATTTAAATTATATTGTCTTATGTTAAATGAGATTTCCGTACTATATTTTTTTACTCGATAGACAAATTCTCAAGAGCCGGACGTCGTAAAAAGTAACTTCTGGTCCAGAGAGACTGTATTTCCAAAACAAACAACTGAAATTTTGGGAGCTCTAGCTTTTGAACTTACGATTAATTCTCATTGCGTTCAATGACCCAATTGGATATAGAAAATTCGTGTTAAGTTATTCACATACACGATTAGATCAAAGAATCTATTTTCTATATCCAGTCGGATAAGTGACCCCATGAGAAATAACAGATAAAATATTTATTTTTGTTAAAGGAGAATGGTGTGGGTTCTTGGTGAAACATTTTAAATAAAGTAAAGAAAATTTAAAATATTTTTTTAGAAACTATTTAAAATTTAAAATATAAAAAACTAGGTAGGTTTCACATAAATAAAAGATAGAGTCGTTATTTACATCAAGCAGAGGACAACTTCAATGATTTCTCTTTAAGAATCAACAACTCTGCTACTCTCGGCAAAACAAAATCTTTTCAAATTTTTCTTATTAATCAAAAATTGTTAGAAGAAAAAATGTTCAAAAATTACATAATAGCTAATTAGTAATGATAATGAAAAATTGAAGAAAAAAACTCTATTTTTGGATTATTACATTGTGATAAATAATGATAAATTTACGGCAAAGTCACACTATTGTTTTACACCTCTCTGAGAAATTTCAACTACAGAGAAACAATTCATTCTTAATTTTTCAATTGTTTGGTGGGACAATGGTTGAGACCCAATACGCTAATGCGAAAATTTATTGATTATTATGTTAATGAGGTTCTTTCGCGACAATCAACACAAAAAGTTTTAGCCTCGTAACCACTCTATAAATATGGACGGTGTTAAAATTTTAGGTTATGTTTTTTTAACGTGACTGTACATTTTACGCTACTACTTTCTATTTATGAATGGATCGTTTCCAAGACATTGATATTTTACCCCCTCCACTAATATTAATCCCCCAAATATGTTTTTTTTATTTTTTATCAAAACTACGTGGTAAATAATTTCAGTTTTTTTTTTTTTTTTTTTTTTTTGGGGGGGGGGGTGGATTGGGTTAGGCTAGGTGGTAGCGTGTCAGCCTGCTAACCATGTGGACCCGGGTTCGAATCCGACTCGAGGTATCCTGCTAAAATCTGACTCCGGGATAGAGACAAATTATTAAAAAATATATAGTATCGTAAATTGGCTTATGGCTAGAAAGGCCGAAAAGTCAAAAAAAAATTCACTTTTTTTTAAGTTACTCCGAATATATTATTCTAACAAATATTAGTTTTTCATCAAGATGGTGAAAGTCCTTCAATGAAAAAAAAATAATGATCATTTCCCCACCCTTTCTCTATCTACCATATGTTAAAAATTTCATTTTTAATCGCAATTATTTCATGTTTGGTTTCTTGAATTTTTGCATTTGTGAAAGAACTACCTTAGTAGCAAAATGAAGTAACTCTGAAATGATTAAAGTTCTTACTAGAACATTTATCGTTTTATAATCTTCGAAATTAATTAAAGGTATTATATATAGTTCGCGAACCCAAATAATAAAGAGGTAAGATTAATGAATGGTGTCAGGCTTCTTAAAAAAATGGCACTCACCACGGTAAGTCTGTCCAGAATATAAACAACATAATCAATAGTTGATTTGATTCTAAAACGAGACTTGCATGTCATGTCATTTCATGTTTCGTTTCGTTTCATTGTGAACAACCCCTTGCTAGATATCCATACGCTTTTGCTTTAGCCCTTCTCTTTCATTATCTCCATTCCGCATTCCCTGTCTTTCTTCTATCTTCTTCCATTCTCGCTAGTTCCTTTATCCGGTTGTCAATGCGCATGCGCAGTTTATAAGCCGACACAGGGCGCATAGGGGAGGGCAGGCGTTCACCCTTAAAGGATCAACTTAGAAATATCTCTATACAACTCACTTAATGGGATTGTACTATAATTATATTTATATATGCTAAAGTTCTAACCAATCATTAATAATTTCAATTTGTTATACACGCACACAATTTTTGTATTCCAGATAATCCATATGTAGCCAGAAATTTTCTCTGGACAGCTCAAAACTTCTGTAAAAAATCATTTCTTATTAACAATATAGAAATATAGGTAATAATACCGTAGATAGTAATTAAACGTTCTTGAATTTAAGACTTAAAATAATATGCGTGAAACTCTAACTCAGTAGAAATGAAACCTTTTAGCTCCTTATTTAATTCAAGAAAATGTCTCTTAATTAAATAAAATAGTGCATATGCTTAGAGAGTAGAGGCGATTCCCTGTCTCTCAGCTTCCTGATGAAGTCGGACATGGAGAAGCGTCGCGCATGCGCTGAGCCTATAGTGTATGGTAGGGAGAAAGTAGGGACGATTCTAACTCTTCTTCTTCTCTTCTGGAGTCGGAGAGGGCCAGACGTTTCACTTCTTGTGATGTTCAAAACAATTTGCTCTATCGTGGATATAGAAGTTCATATAATATAATTTTTAAATGTGAAAAACCACAAAAACATCTCTTTAATTAATCAACTCTCTATTTTTGTCTATATCTCTATATGGGAACCAGAGTTTCTATCATGCCATAACAAATAGTATAAGCTTAAAAAAACAACTTTGAATATGAGGCGTTCAAAAGCAGAGTGGACCAACCCACAAATCTCATTTTCGCTGATAAACCTCTATAGTTAAGTAGGTTTTTGATAAAACTAAATAGACAGAGTGGACCAAACTTAGTTTTTAAACTTCCTTCTAGATTACAGCACAGGTACCACTTTTGCCTCGAACCTTTACCTCTATTTTCCTTAATTTCTCATAATAATCCAAAAGTTGGAGGTCCACTCTTCTTTTGAACGACTCATATAAGAGTTCAAATTGTCAATATAAATAGACTTTAAATTACTCGGTACGCCCGTTGAAGTCTGCTTGCCGGGCAATATTGAATTCCCGCAAAAATGTTCAATTTTTATTTTTTATGCTCATTGGATTGAAAAATGTTTGAAACTTCAAATTATTTTCAACCATGATTTTTTCTGTCTGTGTGTTTATGTGTGTATCAGATACCCATGATAACTTAAGAACAAAAAATTGTAGAAAGTTCATTCTTGTGTTAAAAGATTTCTATTTCCAAACTAAAGAACTGCTTAGATTTTGGGGTAGCTATCTAAACTTCTGATTAAAAAATGCTTAGATAAATTCATAGATAATAATTTACTGAATGATTTTATTGAGATTTTTAAAGCAAACAATTTATTTTATATTTTTCTCCCTTCCTTAAGAGCTAAGGCATTGCAAAGATACAGAATAGAAGTCCAGACCTGTTTCATACCATTAGAGATTATTCTTAATTATATATTCACTTCGTATATATATATATAGAAATTATAATTCTAATTTCTACGCTATTTTTTGTGGACGACCAGTTGGTTATTCCAAATGATGAAATGGACCTTGACTCGTGAGGAAACTAAATGAGGCTTTTAACCAAGGGGGCTTAAAAATAAATGATAAAAAATCTGAATATTTGTCTGTTGGAAATAATATGATATCGGACCTAATATTGGAGGAAGGGAAGAAACTATCGGGGGTGGAAAAATATAAATATTTGGGAGTAATATTTAATAAAGATAGAAATAGCAGCATGGAGGATTATAAAGGGTAGAAAAATTACATGGGCCTTGAACTCAGTTTTATGGAACAAAACGATTAGAAGATCCACAAAAATGAAAATCTATACCAGCCTCGTTCGCAGTGTTACTTCCTAAGGGGCAGAGACATGGGATATCGGAGTTAGAAGCCGAGGCCGACTTTTAGCCACTGAAATGAATTTCCTAAGAAGAAGTGGTTGACGAGAGCTGATAGAGTTCGAAACGAAGTAATAAGAAGACGAATGAACATGGACGGGGATCCTATTGACGAAATCCAAAAAAAAAAACAATTTGTTTGGTTTGGACATGTAAAAAGGATGGACGAAGAACGAATCCCAAAAAAGGCTATAGAATGGATCCCCCCTGGAAGTCGAAAAAGTGGTCGACCCAGGCGCTCTGATGGACGAAGTGAACGAGGCTATGAGTTCCAGAAATCTCGAGATTGTGGACGTCTGAGACCGTGAAACATGAAAACTGGGAACGGAGAAGCGTCGCCAGACGTAGAAATCGGGAAGAAGAAGAAGATATATATGTATATATTGTAAGGGTCTAGTGCAGGGGTCGGCAACCCGCGGCTCGCGAGTCGCATGCGGCTCTTTCGATGTCAAGATGCGGCTCTCCAGTTACATGCGAAAATATTAATAATTATATTATTATAATTATATTATATTTTATTTTCAAAACAACAAGTTATGGGCCAGATTTAACCAAACTTTCAAAAGGCATGGAAGGCCAATGCTCCCATTGATGTAACTATCTATTATTCAATAATTATAGTTATATTAATTGATTACTAATTTTATTATTCTAGAAGACCTAGCTAAAATACTTTAATATGTTTTGTGCGAAACATTTGTATGTAGATAATTTTTAATCTATTTTTTTTTTTCATTATTTGTTTTCAATATTTTTTAAATTCTATTAATATTATTTTTGTAATTTTTTATTTAATCCAAATTTTCTTAAATTTGTCATCTCTCAAAATTTTCTAATCAGAGTCAGTAGTACATATACCTAAATATTTTTTCAATCAGTGATTAAAGTTTCAATAAACGGCTCCAATTATTTTTTTAATTTACGATTTTGCTTTAATTTTTGTTTCATCCTCAATTTTATCCTCGACAGCACCTCTGACCATTTAATCGTTTAATTATTTTTTTATTTATTCATATTTATAACTAAAGAATATAGTCTATTTCGGGGTTGGGGAAGGTATATGTATGTATATGTCCACCAAGCAGAAAACAACCCCATCGAAATCTTTTCCATTCTATCTTGGATCTAATAGATGACAACCACTTGTGATTTTCTTGAAAATTAGTTTCTAATTCTATTTTTTACATTAGCATATCATAGATATTATAATTTTATTCAAAGGAGGAAAAAAAAAGTTTTTTATCTTCTCAGGTTATTAATCCCTTCCAGTTCTGATTAAATCTTTAATCCCCAATAACCAGAGAAAAATCTAATCAACATCAACAAATGGAAATCAAGTTTCTATTAAGTTCATTTTAAGTCTGAGAGTGAATTTTATCATTATGCAAAGTATTTTTTTCTCTTTTTAACTCACTTTAGAAAATAACAAGCTTTAATTAAAAAGAGGGCTTTCTTGAACGGGGATTGTATTTCACAGATAGTCAATATATATTAGATATTTAAAAATTCATTAAACTACCAATATAAATTAATTAAGCAAGAAGATTAAGTTGAAATAAAAATAAAATCCTGATTCTATTAAGTATTCCTTAATAGGAGCTAGTTTTTTAATCATATTAAAGTAACGACCCATGGATTTTAACCAAGTATTATTAGCATTGATGAAATAGCCCCGGCTTTATTTTATTGGGATTTTCTGAAATTCACTTGATATTTTCTGAAATAAAATAGGAAAAGGTGTATTACTGCTTTCTGTAATTCTGTTCTTTTTATTATTTTATAAACACAAATTGGAAATAACGCTAATAAACACATTCATTAATTCGTTTATTCATATTTTATTTTTTTTTTATTTTAAATCATTAGACGGACAAAAGTGTCCTTATACATAACAATACAAGTACAAAATAAATTTACAAAAATATAAGGTGATACGTTAATCATAATTTAAACATACAAGAAATACAAAATATAAAATGACATATATATATATCATAATATAAACATACAAGAAATATAAGGTGATACATTAGTCATAATATAAACATACACAAATTTCGAAAATATAAGGTGACACACCAATCACAATACAAACACATACAAGATCCAGGAAGAGAGTGAAAAAAAAACATAATAACAACAATCACAAGTACAAAACAAAACATCACGGAAATTTAACATTGCCAGTCCGCAAGCAAGCTATCGCCAATCACACGCAATTCGATTACTCAAAACAGATTGATTTTAGGAATCCCAAAAAGTCATAGAAGATATCAAAGCGATGTCAGATCCGATTACGTATAGAGAATGAAATTCCCTTTCTGTTGCCGTTTTTTAAGTTTTGATACAACAATAAAACAGAACCCTATTAGTTTCGTTACAATGTTTGTCTGACTCTCCATCTATGTCATCAGACAATTGCTGCAGCCCGTAAACTAAATAAGATACAAACATCACATTTACATGTAATAATACATTTCTGATTCAAAAATATTAGGTATACAAATTTTAATTGAAAAGTTTTATTTTGTCGAGAGGAGCAGAGTTGATGAATCACTTAAAGAGAAACAAAGAGGTTGTCCCTTTGCTTGATGCAAATAAACATACATGCATATATATTAAATTCATATATATGTAATCTTTAAATCGATTAGGTTATAAATGATTCATTAGCTAGAAACTATAAATGATTTTATTAACAAATATACAATACAATTTATACAATAAATAATTAGAAAGATAATCTTACCTATAAATGAAAGATTATAAGACCTTTATCACGTATTTAAAGATGTACAATTTATTCTTATTATCTTCTATTTATATTAAATTACAAGTTCATTTTATATCTTAACCGAACTGACATGTGCATAGCAAGCCAGAGCTACTATCAACATAATATTTAATAAATCCTAGAGGTTATAATAAGAGCGCTAAATTAGGAATAAGATATTATTATCTAATTTACACCTCCTCTGCTAGAGACTCTTTTTCTCATAAGGGGAAAAAGAGTAGGTCTCAGCTTCCTACTGTTCACCACACTTTCCTTGTTTTTCTTATTACACTTTAGTTTATACATAGAGTTTGAAACTTTCTTGCTGATGATGAATGGTCCGCTTCTTGTTTCTTCTAACTTGCCCCTGTTTAATTTATTTCCATTCATAACATATACCCATTCTCCTTCTTTGAATTGATGTTCTTTTTTATTCACATCAAATTTCTTTTTATTTTTTGAAAAATTTTTTTCTGAGTTTCTGAATGCTTCTTCTCTATCTTTCTCTATATCTTCTTTTTTATTGTAACTCTTCGGGGATAATATCAGAACTTTGTTCGTACAACAGGTAGAAGGGTGAGTATTTTGTTACGCTATGATTTGTAATATTATATTCTCTTACGCATTCTTCTGCTTTAATTTCGGCCATGCTCGTTTATCTTTTTCATTTATTTTACATCTTAATCTATTTACTAAAGTCTGGTTTAATCTCTCATTTAAACCATTAGATTGTGGGAATCTATAGATGTAAATATTAGTTGAATTTTTCTTTTCTTTTAGATACTTTTAAATTTAATTGAATTTAAAGCACTATATTAGTCAACTAAAATCATTTTTATTTCGTTTTTATTTATAATCAGGTTTAGTAATTTAATGAAATCATCTGCAGACTGAGTAGTTGATGTCGAAATCCAAGCATATCTAGAGAAATGGTCCACCAGCAAATGCATATATTTCTTTGTTGATCTATTACCGCAAACCACCTATTGTGTCTATTGACATTATTTCAAATGGACATTTTGCTGGTCCTAGTTTTGATAATAGACCTATTTCTCTTGGACCCCTTGATTTATTCTTTATGCATGTTTCACATGTGTTACAATAATCTTTTATTAATTCGTCCATATTCTTGAAGTAATAAAATGGTCTTATTTTTTCTGCCATTAGATTATTACCAATATGACCGTAGAATTTATGTATTTTATCTATCAATTTTTTTCAAATTCTTTAGATACATATATATTCTTTTATTATTTTTTAATATTTTGAGAATTTATATCACCCGTTTTTAAAAGTCTTTTTTGAATTTTCAATTTCATCTTTAATAGATTCCTGATCATTAATTATTTCTTCTATCTTGATCATATTCACTATTTCTAAGCAATCTTCTTTATTTTCGAAATCTTCCAAAACTGGATTTCTCGATAAGGTATCAGCTTCTATATTTTCTTTTCCTTCTTTGTAGACCACTTTAAAATTATATTGTGTTAAGTGTTATAACATCATATCTCCTAGTGCTTCATCAGTTCTCGCTTTTGATTTTAAATTTACAAGTGGTTTATGGTCTGATGTGACTATGAATTCTTTACCTATTAGATAATGTTGCCAGTATACAATCGCTTCCTTAATTGCTAAACATTCCAAAAACATTGCTTCTTTCTTCATTTGTCCCGGTGTCAATTTCTTTGAGAAGTATGCTACTGGATGTAGAAATCCATCTTCCTGTTTTTGCTTTAGAACAGCACTTGGCCCAATCGGCTTGCGTCCGCTTCTACAACTGTGTCCTTATTTCTAGCGTAGATTGCTAAAATTGGTGTTGTGCATAAATATTTTTTTATGTCACATAAAACAATTTTCGCATTCTTCGAACCATTTAAATTTTTGGTTCTTCTTTAATAAGTTGTGTAGTGGTGCCAACATGTGTGCAGTGGTCGATGAATTTTTTCTGTAGAAATTTATTTTTCCCAATATTTGACGAACCATTTTTTTTGATTTTGGACGTTTCAAATTCCTTAATCGAAATTAAATTATCCTTAGTTGGGTATGCTTTCCATCTTCAGATTTTCGTGACCTAAATATTTGACAGAGTGTCTAGCAAACATACATTTTCTAATTTTAATTTAAAACCTTCTTTTATTGCCTCAAAAAATAACCGAATGTGTTCTAAATGTTCATTATTGATTTTGAAAAAATCCAGTATATCGTCTATATAATTTTACAAAAATTCGTTTAAATTGTGTCGTCTGATTATACTTGCAGAACTCTTTGGAAGATGGCGGGCGAATTCTTGTAACCGAATGGTAGTACCTTCCATTGCCAGTGCCCTCTTCTTGTTATAAGGCTGTTTTTTCCCTGTCTTTTTCTCTAATTGGGATAGCCCAAAAAGCTGAATTTATATCTAATGCCGTATACCAATCACAGCCGTTAACGTCCACTACTAAATCTTCTATTCTAGGGAATGGCTGTGGTTCTGGCACCACCAATTTATTCAATTCTCTCAGATCTATACACAATCGAGTTTCTTTCCTGCCTTTTTTAAAAGCTAACGTCACCGGTGATGCAAAGGTGAACTCGATTCTTCTATCGAGTCATTTCCATTAATTTTTGAAATTTGAGAATCTATTTCTTCCTGGTCTGGGAATGAGCATCGATATGGTTTCTTTGAGATATATCTGTCTTCTTTTAACTTTATTTTTACTTCTCCAGTTTTAACTGAACCGACATCATATTTATCTTTTGCGAAACATGATTGGTATTCTTGAATTAATTTAACGGTTTTCATTCTCTTTTCTTCATCTAAGTGGATCACATTTTCCTCAAAATTTTTAATATTTCTGTATTCATAAGCTGTAGGATGGTTACCTTTTATGGCTCTTTTCTTCATGTGTATGTTATTTGTAGCTTCTTCTGTTGTTTCTTCTTTTATTTCGTTCTTGTTCCTAAAATATATCATCATCATTGATATTATCTATGTCTATTATTTTATCATTTATTCTTTGTTTAATTTTAAGTTTTCATCTTGTATTAAATTAGACCTTTTTATTGTATCCAATCCAATCAATAAATCGTAGTTAAAATTATCATTTTTCACAACTATTAAATTTAATTTGTCTTCTATTTCTCCAATTTTCATATGTAGGTTAGCCCGGTTTTCAGTAAATTTCACACCATTTATGGTTTTCAATATACTTTTATTCTTTATTAATTTTGTTTTTAATAATTTTATAAATTTTTCATTAATTAGTGAACATGTAGAGCCATTATCGTATACTGCTTGAATTGTTTTCTCTTTATTTACAATTACCCTAATCTTTATTAATGAAAGTGGTGTAAAGTTCCCTTGGCCAATTAGTTTTTTAACATCATTATCTTGTAGTCATGTTTCATCTTCATCGTCTTCGTCTTCTTCAGTTATATTTATTTCATTTTTATTGATTCTTTTATTCCAACATGCCTGTATTGGGTGATAACGGTTTTAAGACCCAACGATTCACATCTTGTGCATGGGGTCTTCTTAGTTTTTTTGAAATTTTCAATAATTTATCTTTAACATAATCAAATTTTTTTCTTCACTTTCTTCGTTTCCCAATTCGTCGTTATATGGTGATAATCATTAATTTTCTTTAGTTCGTTTATTAAATCATCCATAGTCTTAATTTTTCTCCCTTTCCAATTTATTTTGTATTTCAGCCGGTAAATTAAACACAATTTGATAAATCCTAAATAATTCTGGTATATTTTTATCCGCTTCCAGTAATCGTTCTTTCTTAATTGCGTATTCCGATTAATGATCCAGAAATATATTTAAATCCAAATGCTGCGCAGATAGAACCCAATTTCTTTTTTCATAAGTCAGCAAAAATTTTTTTCAACCATCCCAATCAAGAAGCTGATAATTTCATTAAATTGGCACTATACCACTCTTTTATATTGCCCTCAACGAAGATTTTTAATATTTCTATTTTTGTGTTATTATTACTAATTTCACACCTAAAGGCACTCCTTTTTCGAATGACTCCATCCAAACTGTTGCCTCTTGCCTTCCATTAAATTTTACAATTAAAATTTTTTTCTATCTCGTTTAAATTTACTTGAGTATGCGATTTTAATTTTATACACTTAATCAACTTTCTCTTCTCTTGGTAATGCCTGAGGGTCTTTCGAGATCCATAGGGGCTGCATCTTTACTGGTGCACCCCTTCTTGCATTCGGTAGAACAAAAAAAAAAAAAAAAAGGATTGGGTAGGAGTGGGAGGTGTCTGTGGGTGTGGGTCTTGAAAGACTGAAGTTATATGTAGCTGGGAAGACGGTCAGAGGAAGAGAGTTCCGGTCTCCAGAAGTCATAGGGATAAACGAATTGGCAAATGCGTTTTTTCGGTTAGTATTCAATTTGATTGCTTTTGGCAAGCTGGCTCAATTTACAAGTGGGAAAATACAGCTCTTCTGAATTTCGACCACTTTTCTGGCAATTGGTGGATTCCTTCCAAAAAACTTGCTGGTCTTTGGAAGAAAACCATTCATTGACCCATTTTTCAACTTTTTCGTGTTTGGAAGTGCTGCTCTTTAAGTGCGTGCCCCATCGACTTTATAATATAAAGCGAAGGAACTAAGCGTTCCAAAAAAATTAAGACTTGAGAAAGAAAGCCTTGAGGATGAAAAAATAAAGACTTGAGAAAATAAAAAAATAAAATCGATAACTTGGGAAAATAAAAAATGAATACATTAAAAATAAAAGACGCGCCCAAAAACGCAAGGCTACAGCGGAGCTCTCTTCACGATTGTAAACGTACAGAGCTCCGCTGTAGCCTTGCGTTTTTGGGCGCGTCTTTTATTTTTAATGTATTCTATTTTTTTATTTTCCCAAGTTATCAGTTTTATTTTTTTATTTTCTCAAGTCTTTATTTTTTTTCATCCCTCAAGGCTTTTCTTTTCTCAAGTCTTAATTTTTTTGAACGCTTAGTTCCTTCGCTTTATATTATAAAGCTCTTCTTCGGGCGTCCCTAGACGGCCACTTTTTTTTTATCCTTCAAGTAATACAAATAAGAAAATAATTTGAATCCTGCAATTTTTGCATAATAAAATTTATTGCATTCATATATATTTTTATATTCCGGCCTTTTTCCTGCAATACACTGTTCAAATGAATTAATTGTTGTTGGTAGCGTTTATCATTTACAATTCCAGCAGGTTTCAATAGCTCATGATAGACGACACCTTTCTGGTCCCATCGTCATCGTTGAAACCATCTTTTGCATGTTGCTAATGATAGAGCATGACTACCATGACTACCAAAAGCTTCTTCAAGAATTCGTTGAGATTCTGCCGCGTTTTTCTTTAAATGATAACAAAAAATTTAATGCTGTCCGCTTATCATATGCTGTAAGCATAAAATTCTACATATTTAACACAAAAAAATGTTATGTTGTTGTAGTGCAAATCAAATTTTCAACACTGAACGTTGTTGACAGATGACAAAGCAATAAAAAATAATAACGTTAGCGGGTTTTAAATGAACGTTTAAGATTGTTTTTTTTTTTATAAAATATTTATTTATTATAATTTCGATTATTTGCTCATATGAATTGGAGATTTCCGCTATTTTGTAATTGATCAATCATATCATCAGAGCTTGTCCAAATTAATATGGGACCAATCGGAAACTAAACTGAACCCAATGCAAAAAAATCATCAAAATCGGTTCACGATTGGCGAAGAAATCGAGTAACATAGACACAAAAAAAAATCAGTCGAATTGAGAACCTTCTTTTTTGAAGTCGGTTAAAAAGGCCGCTGATAGAAGGTTCGAAGACCCTGCCTGGTATATCTTCCAGTTCAAGCATGTCAAAGGCAAGTTCAGACGAGTTTTAGTCGAATAAAAATTGTTCTCGCCGAGGAACTATTAAAATAGTAATAATACAAAAAAGGAATAAATAAAGACGAATCGGGAATCTTTGGACTAATCCATTTCTAAAAACTCTCAACTCAACTCATCAAATATATATTTAGTCTCATAAGTAATATTTCATTTGTTTGTGAAATCTACCTAGTAATCTATTTTTATTTTATTTTATTTATATTTAAATGTATTTTTGATACATATATATTTAAATATTTACAAATCTTAATACTAAAGTTATAATATTTCCAAATATTTCTCAATAGAAATGTTCAACTGTCCCTCTTAAGATATATTTATTCTAACTTGGTTCTTAAATTGAATCAGACTTGATGAATTTCTTACTTCAGCTGGTAAAGAATTAAATTCCTCAAGTCCTCTAAAATATAATGAATTTCTTGTGCTCTCTTTCCTCGCCCTCTCAATAAATATATTGTCTCTAATTCGCGTCCCATGGTCATGGATCTCATTGACCAATGTGAAATTCATATAGGCTGGCAGCTGGCTATGATATAATTTATATACAAAACACATTGTCTGTAAAAATAAGAATTGCTTCACATCTATTTTTAAATACAACCTTTTTTTATTAAATATCTTTCCTTCTTCTTCAGGGCTTAGTCAATGCTGGAATCTCTGTGTATATTAATATTATTTTCACTTGCGATTAAATTCAAAACTTTGTTCACATCGATGCCTTGATAATGGCCGGAGCGGGTTAAAACGTTCGCAAAAAAATAAATTAAATATTTCAAGTTTATTTAATTCTGACTGCAAATATAAATCGACCTTTTTAATTGAATATAAAATTAAAAATAATATTAATATATCACTTTTAGCCAAATCAAAAGATTACTATGCAACGCTCGACCCGCCAATGTATGTATATAGGTATAACAAAAATACTTAAATATAAAAAATAAACGGTATATCACTCGCATTCATAATAAATATTAATTAAAACAAGAATAGTAGGGAATTGGACAATAAATAAAAAATAGAGTTTTTATTAAATGGCCTAGACGTTTCGTCGATTTATTTCGATTTCCTCAGTGGCCCATCTTATCACTCTTTGTCAAAAGTCAATTCCACTATGCGACGAAATATCTTTAATCTTTTTTATTATTTCTACAATACATTCTTGGCTTCAATTACTCAACAATCTTGAACTTTTTTCCCCATTTTAACAATTAAAAAAATCAAAAATTTACATTTTTTTTAATGTCTGTTTAAAAACAACATAAGAAAAATGTTATAAATTTTCGATTTTTTAATTGTTAAAAGGGGAATAAAGTTCAAGCTTGTTGAGTAATTGAGGCCAAGAATGTATTATAGAAATAATAAAAAAGATAAAAGATGTTTCGTCGCATAGTGGAATTATCTTTTGACAAAGAATGATAAGATAGGCCATTGAGGAAGTCGAAATAAATTGACGAAACGTCTGGCCCATTTAAGGTAGTTGTTTCACGATAATACTAGCAAAAAGTTAATGTTAGAATATATAGAACAGACAATAAGGATTCATAATTCATAAGCCCAAAACTTTTTGCTATTTATGTACCACTACTAGCCAAATCTGAAAACACTGTCCGAGCTTGTATATATTTTATCATAGAATGTCAGATAAAGTACATTATAAAGGAAGATTTATAAAACAAAAAGTTATTAATAAGCGATTAAAAGCTGTTGCGACAATGGATGAAGCGAAAAAACGTCAAAAATTTACTAAAGTTAACTCACTTTTTTGGTTAAATAAATGCGTTGTTGCCAGTTTGTTTTTAGTGTAAATTTTTCATTATATATTTTTCATTATTTATTAATTATTATCTCAGAAACTGTCTTGTAACTATGAATTAAAATTTTTTTAAAAAATGTATTAGTTATATTTAATGTTCGTTTAGTTTTTTATTACAATGGTAAGAAGAGTTTCTTAATTTTAATTAAATATGTATGTAAACTTTCCGATATCCGCTATAGTGCAATGTATAAGAGTCTGAAAAACTATCTTTGGAATTTAATATCTCCGGTACTATATTGTTCATAAATTTCGTTTTGCCACCAATCGATGCAGAAGTATTTAAATAATAATCTCTGGCTAAATTTCAAAAAAAATCCTAAGAAAATCCATATGGTGAAACAACTACCTTAATAAAAAAATCTGTTTTCTATTTATTGTCCAATTCCTTACTATACCTGTTTTAATCAAATATAAATTTGTTAATTTTTAATGTAAACCTTATATTGTAATGAACTTGTTAAGATTGATTAATTATGTCTTCTATTAATTATTACGGATTTAAATATTTGTAATTATATGTGTTCAATTGAACTCTTCCTCTCCCCCCCCTCTCCCATTCCCCTGTACTAGTACTTTGCAAATTTCCTAGTACAAGTCCCGTTACTCTGGCCCCCTCCGCTCGGCAGCCGCTGGCCCTCAGGCAGTCGCTAGTACTCTGACTCCTTCCCACCCGCCCAAGTGCATATAATTAACCTTTCAACTCATCAAGCTCTTTCAGGTAAATATCATAATCTATTTAACTCCAAATGATCCATATTTCCTTCTCGCTAAGCGACTTTAATTATATTATCAAAATGTCAAAGATTTCGGTACAATATTTTATTTCGCGTAATTTTGCACTCGTTTATTTAGATGGATGATTTTCCAGACTCTTATTTCTATTAGAAACATACTTTTTCTTTTGTTTTATCAATATTTTAAATTTCTATTAACCTAAATTCTGATTTATATAATTCAAATTTTCATTATTTTTTTAAATTTTTATTTGATTTAAATAATTGCCTATTTTTTGAAAATTACTTTCATTTAAAGTGAATACATATTCTGATTTTACTTTATCAATTGCTCTCTTATTATATTAAATTGAATTTTTTTTATTTTTCAGATGAAACGAGCTTGCTTCCGGCATTTAATTATGTAATCAATGCTTGGTGGGGGTTTTCCTCATCTCTACAGTGGTAAGTAATATATATATGATATTTTTCATTTAATAATATATAAAATTATAATTGACTCAATAGAAATATTGATTCAGATAAAAAAAATTGTGTATTAATTAAATATTTTCAATGTTTTATTAAACTTAAAATGTTTAAAAATGTTTGTAAATTTGTTATTATAATCTTGACTGTATATGTTAATTCATTTAAACTTTTACATTTTAGATTGAGTTATTTCAATAAAAAACATTTTTTTTTTTTTTACTTTTTCAATCGTTTAATTTATTAATAAAAATTTCATTTCACACGATATTAATTTTTTAACCAAATATCTTTTAAGCATTTTTTTTCCTTTTCTACACTCACGTATGTAAGATTATCATTATTAAAATTTTACAGATAGGAACAAATTTTAATAATGATAATGTTAGTGCCTCTATAGATAAATGTAAAATCCCTTAAGATGTGTAAATAAAGGTGCTCGAAACATTTTTGTTTATAATTGATTTAAAAATATTTTTTTTTTAATAAATTGAACGAGTGAAAAAGTGAAAAAAAAATAAGATTTTTATTAGGTAGTACATTTTCTTTCAAAATTATTGTTTTTACTTTACCATACATGTTATGTTAAGTATTGTAAACATGCATGAAAAAAGTGTTTTTTTTCCTTCTTTTTTTCGAAATATTTCAAAAACGTCTGAGACTATTTTGATGAAAAAAATTGAGCGAAACCATGGCCTTTCGGTCTACAAAAAAGTCCAACTAAGTGAACATCGAAAAAATTATATTTTTTGAGATAATAACTGTTCTGTCAAAATGTCTGTTAGTCTGGTTGTCCGGTTGTCCGTTAGTCTGTGCGTTACCAAATTTTTGTAGACGAGCTAGCTCAAAAACTAGTATGAATATCGAAACCAAATTTCACAAGTAGTTTAGATCCATTGAGATTAAGAGATGGTTTTTGGTGTATATCGACCCAAAATTAAGGGGGGTGGAGTGGGATTAAAAATTAAAAATCTAGGCCATTTGAGAAAACTCAACCAAATTTTGTATACATAATCAATGGACCTCAGGAATCTAAAAATGCAAAAACTAACCCCAACCCCTACATGATTATAAATAATTTTATTAAATATTAAATATAAGTGAGGGGGCAGGTTGTATGGTAAAGTCAAGTGGATGGCCACATCAGAACACGTCAGCTTATTTAGTGTTTACTACAGGGAAAATTAAGAAATATTCCAAAAAAATGTTATATCATTCGTATCCATATTTCATTCAAGGAATCATAGGGAACTGGATAAAGATTTAAAATCAAAACACAGATCTTTTATCAAAGAAGTCAGACGTTTCGTCAATTTATTTTGACTTCCTCAGTGGCTCAAAATAAATTGTAGAAAAGTCTGGCTTGTTTGATAAAAACTCTGTGTTTTTATTTTAAATCTTTATCCAGTTTCTTGCGATTTCTTTTATGAATTAATTTTTTTTTTTATTTTATTATTATAATCATCATTATTATAACCTGTTTCATATTTTGGTCGATTTCTTTCCACCTCTAGAACCTACTTTTTTAATTAAAATCTTTTGTTTTTCAAAATTTTTTGTTCGCATTTCATTAAATTTTAAAATTAGATTAACTTTGTTTTTAACATTTATTATACATTTATTCGAATAATCATTTTGTTCAATTTTATTTTAGTATTTGACCCAGAATTAATTATTTTCAGCAAATACTATTAAATATGGGGGGTCGGGTTATGCTAGGGGTAGCGTGTCATCCTGCTAACCAAGTGGACCCTGGTTCGAATCCGACTCGAGGATTCCGGCTAAAATCTAACCCCGGGGTAGAGACAAATTAATAAAAAAATAAAAAATAATTTTTATAAAAAAAAAAATTAAAACCGACTTCAAAAAACTTAAATGCAACAAATAAAATAATAATAACTTAAAAATAAAATAAAATCCACTAAAATGTATAAAATAATTATCTTATTTAGTTACAACTAAACGACGAAATATTAACATGAAATTACTTTTTGAAGTCGGTGCCAAACAAACTATATCTATAAGCGAGCGTACCTGCCAAACGTACTAAGTAAGATCCGTCAAGAGCGATTCATAAAATGTATATGTTTGGCACCGACTTCAAAAAGTAATTTCATGTTAATATTTCATCGTTTAGTTGTAACTAAATAAGATAATTATTTTATACCTTTTAGTGGATTTTATTTTATTTTTAAGTTATTATTATTTTATTTGTTGCATTTAAGTTTTTTTTAAGTCGGTTTTATTTCTTTTTTTAAAAAAATTATTTTTATTTTTCTCTTTTTAGTGATGTTATTAATAGTGACTTAATATAATACCTTGAGAGAAAGAGTCAGGCGAATGAAACAGAAAATGATAATAAAATTCAATTCATAAATATAGAAATTCTCTCGAAACGTTTACGGGTTTTAAATGAATGTTATAAGATTTTTTTTATAAAAGATTTTATTTATCATAATTTCGATTATTTGCTCATAAGAATTGGAGATTTACGTTATTTCGTCGTTGATCATATCATCAGAACTTGACCAAATTAATATGGAACCACCCCTAAGATACCCTCTTTCCAATAAAAAAGAATCATCGAAATCGGTTCATAAACAAAGAAGTTAGGCCTGAACAAACCTAACAAAAAAGGTCTAATACCAATGAAAAAAAAACGGGACCAACCGAAAGCTAGACTGAACCCATTGCAAAAAAAATCAGTCAAATAGAGAACCTCCTCACTTATTATATTTATTATACATTTTACTTAAAGATAAATTGTTTTCAGTATAGATTAATTTCCTGTCCATATATCGTAAAATAAAAGTTGATAACATTTGATAAAACAATATTTTTGATTGTCATTTTTCTTATAATGTAAATTTCTTAAGAAATTCTTCAATTGATAATTTTTATCACTATCGGAAGAAAAATGTTTTCAGAGTATAGAATTATTTTAGATGCACTTTTTTATTTTAAATAAAAAATAATCTATTTCATAGAATTTTTGGGGAATGCTGTTTAATTATCTCTCTCACACACAAACATACTTTCTTAATTTCCTTCAAAATACAAAATTATAGTTAAAATGTATTGAATTTACTAGAATTTGAAATGATTTAATATAAATTATAAATATTCAAATAAATTATGAAAAAAAAAGAAATTAAAACTTAGATATAAAATAAAAATGAAAAGATTTTATTTTGCCGAGAGTAGCAGAATTGTTGATTCATATAGAAAAATCAACACGGTTGTCCTCTGCTATGGTAGATGCAAATAAACATATACATATACCTATACGAAATATAAATAAAAATATATATAAATATAATTTTCTTATTTGAAACTATATAGTTTCGAAGGTTTGACTTTTTAATTAGAAATATTTTATCTATTATTTCTCATGGGGTCACTTACCCGATTGGATATAGAAAATAGATTCTTCGCCCGAATCGTTAATGAGGTTGTTCTCTGCTTGATGCAATTGATTCCACTTTCATTTCCAAGTAGAAGACAATAGATGAGGGGGCATTATCTAATGAATTCCAAAATAATTCCACCTAATTCCAAAAAGTATCTATAGTCCAAGAGCTGGTGACACGTTTTTGAGTACGGATTTGACCCAACTAGAAATAATGCGTAATAGTACCGTCTATGATAGTTGTACAAGGAATGGCCAGTCTGGCTGGTCTAAGCAGGTGGACCAGGTACTGCGCATGGTGTGAGTGCGGTAAAAAATACATATGTGTTAAAAAATATTTTTGATCCACAATGAAATTATAAAAATTATAATTTATAGTCAATTATAAACATAATATATTCACTCTAGACCATTTGAGTGGAGTAGCATGATGCTATTTTTTTGCATGTTTTAAAAATACACTTTGGGTGGTCTGGTTCCACGTCCCACCACTCAAATGGTCTGGAGTATATATTATGCTTATAATGTTTATAATTGACTATAAATTATAATTTTTATAATTTCATTGTGGGTCAAAAATATTTTTTAACTCATATGTATTTTTTACCGCACTACACCATGCGCAGTACCTACTATTTATTTATTTATATTTTGTTTATTTATGAATATGCTTATGTGCATCATGCAGAGGATAACCTCATTGATTACTTTCTGTTGCTCCTGTAGATGGGTTAGTCACCCGAAATATATATAGTATATCGAGATTAAAGATTCTCCAAAAATAAATTCGTTTTATTTTTTATATCTTAATGTGAAACCTACCAAGTATTTTTATCCAATAATTTTAAAAAATGTTTCACCAAGTACCAACACCAAATTCCTTAAAAAAAATCATTGATTTCTCTTTAAGTATGAAGATCTAAAATAATCTATTTCACTGAATCTTAAATGTTTTGTGATCCTTACTGATTTAATATAAAGTGTATGTATAGGTATTCATGTTAAAAACGAAATTAAATTAACAATTATTTAATTCCATAGACCAGTGGTTCCCAAATTCTGTTGTCATGCGACCCATAATTAAGAAAAGAACATTTTTCGCGATATATATATATCCACTCCCTAATACTTTTCTCTCCTATAGTTATATTCACTTATATCGCCTAACGACTAGTTAACAAGTTACACTTCCACCAAATAAGCATAAAAAATTCATCAGTTACGTCACGCCACGTAACTAAAGAATTTTTTTATGATTATTCATGTTTAGATATGTATGAAAAATGACGGAATCTTTGCCGATATCGTAACGAGCCTTAATAAAAGTTTTTCCTATTAAGGTTGTTTTTGAAAAAAATAGTTTACTTTTTTCAAAGACTTTCTGATTTGATGAAAATTAAAATATAAATATAATTATGATAATAAAATAATAAATAAAATCGTAAAAACTTTTTCACTACTTGGTTATAACTTTTCGAGCTTTTAGTGATTTGACAAGTTTTTGTCACCTAACGGTTTGAGCTAGAATAGTAAACCTTAGCAGGGATTTTTAAGTTTAGAAAAAATTTGCAACTATGCTTGCTAGACTTTATTAATAATTATTTGTATTTCTTACATAAAACAAATAGAATTCTTTATTATATCTCATTTTGACGGACTATTTTTCTTTTTTGAGTCTTCCATGAAAATCTATTAGTATTTTATGTTTTAAGACGGCAGTAAGTTCACAACACTGAAGGTGCGAGTGCCTTTACTCTGGCGATTAAATCTGGGTAGATGCTAGACTTAGCCCGGGCACAATCAGTCGTCAAACTATCACCTTTTGACCAGTCGATATCATTGTTACTTAAAAACTCTCCAAAGGCTTCATTTGAGCAGAATACGGGATTTACTAAGATTCAACACCCCTACGCGCTTAAATGGATTACTAACCAAACGCTTATGTCAATTCATTTATCCCTATGACAACTAGAGACTGGAACTCTCTTCCGCCGACCGTTTTTCCAGCAACCTATAGCCTTCAATCTTTCAATACCTGCATTCACAGATACTTTCAACTCCTAACCAATTCCTAAATCTCTTCTTATTTTCATGATACAAGGGTCCACCGCGGACTACAGTGGTTTTACCTTTTTGGTGCAACTTCTTGTATCACTATCATTATAAAAAATAAATAAATAAAACCATCGAGACAAAATCTCCTCCTTCGTTGTTTTATATGGCATTGATTAAAAAGTAGTTCTTCAATGGATCCATTAAACTCAAATCAATCAGAAGCGAATGATTTGGCCAGGCCCTATAACATCAGTGGTTTCGTCAAGTTGTAGTGCAAAAGTGTCGCTTCCTTTCTTCTTATCTGAATAGGTACTTAACATCACTGCTGTTCATTTATTGATTGTATTGCTTTTATTTCTAGCAAAGTGGCGTTCCCAGTGCTTGATTTGTTTCTCCCTACGTGATCATCAGCTGTGAGGAGGCATCTTAATTCGACCCACGAGGTTTGAAGATATATTTCATACATATTGAATTTTCTATAAGATCATTTACACATTTTTATTTGAATAAATAATAATGATGATAATTATCCTATAATAATTTTGTATAATTAGAGTTGAAAATTAATTTTACAAAAGTGTGTTTGTATTTTTTTTTTTAATTTTTAATATTTACTTAATGAGAAAGCTGAGCTTGTTTTTTTGCCAGTTCTTAAATATGTTCTTTAAAACTTTTGAAATTTTTACGCAGATTCATTTAAATATATATATATATATATATATTTTTTTTATAAAATTTCATTTTTCCGATAGTAATTTTGTTAAGTGAGAATAGTGTAGGTACTTGGTGAAACATATTAAATAAATTAAAAAGAAAAATTTTCTATACTTTATTTCCGATAGAAGGAGAAAGAGATTTCATAGCGAAATCACTACTAGGGTTTGTCCTAACGAATTTGAGATATTATGGATATATAAGTACTAAACGGCGTTTAATTTAACACCCAGGGAACACTTAACTTACTAGTTAATTTTAGGGATTTTTACAATAGGATGTTTTCTCTTTCAGCATTTCCCACAGTATTTAATTTTAAATAATGTAGATAGAAATAAATTAAAATTTTCTATTTAGAATAGCATTAATTGCTCTATAATTTTTTCTAAATTCATTTTTATTGCATACATTCTAGTAAAAGCCATTTAATTTTTATTTTCACTACATTTTGTAATTAAAAAATTAAAATCTAGTTTAATTGATTTTATAAATTATTACATAACATTTCCTTCATCAATTAATGTATGGACCACTGGACAAATATCAAAAGAAGATGGATCTTCAGAGGGCGGATATCTGCACAAAGTAAGACATAATTTAGAATCGGTAGTTTTTTCTGGGTCTAAGATTGTTGATTAGCAAAGTTATTATATGTCGTTAGGACCTTTTCTTTCAGATCCATCGCCCTCCCACCGTGGGATCCACTACAAAACTACTACAATTGATTGCATGAATTTTTTTTTTTTTTTTTATAAATTTTATTAAACCAATTATTTTACATGAATTAATGTATACATTGTATTTTAGCTTCGACTCCGGAGATTACTTCTCCACCATCGAGTGTCCTTGATCATCTTTTTAGTCCTTGTTTTTAATAAGAGGAAAAAACTAATTCTAATTCTAATTCTTCCATCTCCCTCTCTGGATTGCATGAATTAATTTTAATTTGTTTTTTAGATGCTTATAGAGACAACTGTCTACGAGAGCTAAGCGATTTCTTCTAGGATGTCTTCAGATAGGCGCTGTAATTATTTAAGGTGAATATTCTATTTCACTTAAAACGTTTGAATTTTATAATTAACATTGAAAATATTTTAATTAACGGGTTATAAGTTAGATAGATATCGAATTATTCTTTAAAAAAACTGACACGTTCTGATGTGGCCATCCACTTGACTTTACCATACAACCTGGCCCCTCACTACATTAGTTAATATTTGATAAGATTATTTATAATCATATAGGGGGGTGGGGGTAGTTTTTGCATTTTTAGTTTTCTGGGACCCACTGATTATGTATACAAAATTTGGTTGAATTTCGATCATAGACCTATATTTTGATTTTTTGGCCCCCCATCCCATTTTGTCGGTTAGTTTTTTCATTTTTAGACTTCTGGGGATCCCCTGATTATGTATACAAAATTTGGTTGAGTTTGCTCAAATGGCCTAGATTTTTAATTTTTAACCCTCCCCTCCACCCCCCTTTAATTTTGCGTCGATATGCACCAAAATCTAATCAGCTCTTAATCACAATGCACCAAAACTGAAATCTGTGAAATTTGGTTTTGATATTCACACTAGGGTCAATCCATTTCAAATCACCCAGGTGATGTTGCTCATGATTTTATATTTTCCTGATTTTTTTATCAAGAGCTCCCTATAGGTAGACAGTCACAAAACCGTACTTGAAAAATATTTATATGCCATAGTTTTTTTTGGCAGCCATTTTAAAATGGTGGTTGGGCATATTTTAATGGAATACGTGGTTTGCGGAAAGTTTAATTGCCAAGCTATTTTTAAAGATAGCAGAATAATTCAAAAACCAGTGTATTCACCATGAAATGAACTTCAGGTATACATTATTTTAATTTTTCTATCATGAAAGAGAATCAGTCAAACTATTCCTGAAAAAACTCGGAAAAAATGTATAAATCGTTACTTTTTAAATCCATAAATTTTTATGAAGAAAAAGAGACTCACTAATAATAAGTTATTTCTGTGTTGTATACTTATATAACTACCTGCAGTATAAGTTGTAGTTCTGGGAATGCACTCGTTTTTTTTTCTAGAGCTTTTCAAAAATGACCAAAACCCTTTAATTGTCAATTTTCACAGGTCAATATCTGAAAAGGGAGTTAATGAAAAAAATTGAAAATTTTACAAAATGTTCTTTATACAAATAGGAATGTCTCACAAAAAAATTATGACTGATATTCAACTACATTTAGAGTAATAGAGCAGTGAATTTCAGTAAAAACGCTACCCTGCTACACGTTCATGCAGTGTCAAGCTTGCAAATAAGGGCTTGAAATTATTACATTTGACATTAGTCGAATGATGATTAAATCATACATACTATAAATGAACAAATATTTCTTAATTTAAATAAAAATGGCCAGTGATAACAATAGGAGTTCTGATTCTTTAACTTGATTTACCGATACATTTGTTGTACTACACTTGCGTACAGAATACACACAATCAGAGGCGTAAAGTAGAACTGAGTGCTTCGTGGCCCTTTTCTTGCCTCAGCATGGGTAAGTAATCTATCCGAGATTTTCCATTTGATTTTAAAATTATAATTTGCTCAATAGAAATATATGTTCAGATTAAAAAAAAAATTAAAAAGTGTGTCTAATAATTGAATTTTAAAAATTACGTAGACTATTAAAGTTTTATTATTCGATTTTTATCCTGCCTAGTTGATTCAATATAAACTATCATATAAAGATCGAAACAGTCTTTATGTCTGTCCGTCTGTAATGGTAAACATTATAAGATACAAACTTAAAATTTACAAATTATATACCATATACCTAACAGTGGCGTGCGGTCCATGGATGCTGTGAATGCGACGCATCCCAAAAATTCCAAAATATCAAGATTATTTTCATCCATGTTATATTTGAAAATTTATAAAATTTTAAAAACACTTTCAAAATATACTATATAACTAAAATCATATAAAAATATTTTTCTCCGCGTTTCAGACATTTTAAAGCACAATGAGCAAATATTTATTTGTATGCTTGATTTAATACATTTACCTAATGTGCATTATGCCTTCCAAGATCGCGTCAGTCAGTTTTCAACTATGAATAGAATTAAAACATCACCAGAAGAAGCTGAAGCGAATATAGATTATCCACTCATCTGTTTAAATATCAATTGATAAAATTCTAATGTTAAATTCGAAAAATTCTATGATGCGCTTATCGATAAATTATGTAAAAAGGAGCGAAGAATAAAATAAACTTTAAAAAAAATGAAGGTCTATTTTTTGGACGTCATCCCCTGGCTGAAAAGTCACCGCCCGCCACTTATACCTATATATTGATTTTTTCTCAAAATCAAAAATTGTTTAATTTTAAGAGAATAATTATTTTGGAGTCAAATTTTTCATGGTTAAAAGTAAATAATATTTTTTTATTACTTGTGAAGCACCACTATATAACCCGTTAAAAAACTCCTGGGAATATTTTTTTATAATAGGGTTTGAGAATTTTTCTATTAAAACCTTCCTGTGTGTAGAATTAGACTTAATTTTTTTTAATTAATTTCATTTTAAAATGACGAGGTGACTTTTGTACCTGTCGACGTAAAACGGCTCAACTTCGAATTTATTTATTTATTATTTTCAACGCCTAAATGCCTAATATACATTAATATAATACAATAATTATCAAGTACAACAAAATTTAAAATAATAGACAAAGTAATATCATTTAATTTTTATAATAATAATAGAGTATATGTTAAATAACAATATAGTAATATAAAAATAATATAAGAAAATAGTAATATAATAAAATATAATAGTAGAATAGTTACTTATAGGCTAGGGTCAACATTTTGAACAAGACTGGGACTTTATTAATATTCAATGAGAAATCCAAGGGGTTTTCTAGTTGTGTAGATAAATCATTATAACATCTACTTAATCAGAATAATGGATTAGCTTCAGAGTGCCGGCTGGATGGTACTTCTGGATAAAAAGGTAGTCTATTTCTAAGTACATAATTTGAGTTATGATTAGGAAACAAGTTTTGAAGATCAGGACAATTCACCTTGTTGGACTTAATCTTGTACACAAATATAACATCGGAGGCAATCATGGAAGATGTAACAGAAGCAAGACAGAAAGTTTCAGCACTTGAAGTGTAGTCATGATCGTATCTCGACAAAGGATTGCCCGAAAGGTATGCTAGATATCTTAACAACTTTGTGCTGAATTCTCCCCAGTCTGTCCATGTTATTCTTTCCGATTGGCCTCCAGACTGTTGATGAATACATTAACAAAGATTTGATTAGAGTCAAATATAAGTAATTAATTGTATTAGGATTTTTAAATGATTTCATGTTTCGAAATACAAATCGCCAGCTCCGATTAGCTTTACCTACAATGTAGGCCAAGTGGTCGTTGAATGTAATTTTCGAGTCAAAAATTACTCCCAATTCTTTAATATTGTCGACTCTACCGCAGCTTAAGTTAGTTGAGAGTAAATAATCAAAAGTAATGTTTTTAATACGTCTTGACAAGGTAATAGTGAGACATTTCTCGAAGTTGAGGAACAGCAGGTTCATGTTACATCAATTTATTATTTTATTCAAATCGGATTGCATCTTTAGGCAATCTTCTTTCTTTGAAATTTCCAAAAAAAGTTTAATGTCATCTGCAAATAGTTGAATGTCACAAAATTCAATTATATGTGGTAAGTCGTTAATAAACATTAAAAATAGTAAAGGACCAAGGTGATTTCCTTGTGTAACTCCTGATGGTGCTACAAACTTACGGGATTTAGTTCATTTTTTTTGTACATAAGAATTCCTATTAGATAAATAGTTTTCAATAGTTCTTAACAACTTTAATGAAAATACAAAGTAGAAAATCATCATTCAGAGTAGGGTGTTGGACAGTTGTTGCCTTATTCATTAATACTAAAATATTTTGTAGTGTAATTAGGAGGTCTTACAAAACACTTTTTCTTGATTTTATGTAAATAACAATTGAACACTAATGTAATTTTAGTATTTTTTTTTTTAATACTAAAACCACTCCAAGGTCTTTGATATAAACGACTCAGACCAAAGTGTGAATACAAAAGTAAACGCAACCCTTCTAGGAAACCAAACTTAGCATTCATTTAATCTACCAATAATTACTTTAATTAAGAAAAAAAAATAAAGATACTCACAAATGAGTCCCTTAGGGCCAGTTGTATGTCAGTTGGTAATCTATTTTTAAACGTTGACAAAGGGTAAAACCTTAGAATTCACCTTGTGCCTGACGGGATGTCCAATCAGATAAAAGTGCCTGTCATCTGATTGGCCATCGCGCTGTCCACAAGCTTAATTGTAAGGTTTTACCTTTTGTCAACGTTTAAAAAGAGTTTACCAACCGACATACAACTGGCCCTTACATATCGATCTATTTGATTGAGATTATAGTTTCGAATGTTTGACCTTCATCATTATCCTTTTAATTAGAAATATTTAATCTCTTATTTCTAATTAAAAGACTGATGATAAATGTCAAAATTTCAAAAATATAATCACAAACAAAAAATGATTTATATAATAGATATTTATATTTGATATAATATGTTTATTTGCATCAAGCAGAGGACAACCTCATTGATTTCTCTTTATGAATCAATAACTCTGCTACTCTCGGCAAATCAAAATCTTTTGAATAATGAAACGTGTTAAATTATTCCATTTAGTCCTTAATTGTTTGTTAAGCCCTGATATCTAATCAATCGATATAGCTACCCTTGGTTGCTCAAATCAAATCCGAATTGAACAAGCCTATATTAAGGATTTTCAGTCTCCCTCCTGCTGACAGACAAGCTAATTCACATATTATTCAACCAAACCTGCAATTAACGAAAAAGAAACAATTGAATTAGGGAAATTAATCAATTAACGAAAAACCTGAAGAGATTATTAACATTTGACTTATTATTGATCCCGAGTTTGAACCCCGGTTGACTTTTTGTCTTTAATAAAAAATCTTTCCTTTGTTCTCTAATTTAATTAAAATATTTTATTTTGAATTTCACTAGTAAATCGATATATAAAAATTGATTGAAAATAAAAACTAATCACAACTGGCTTATTTAGTCGGGTTGAATGAGGCAATTAGCAAATAACACTCTAACATTTGAGGGTGTCATCTGCTTGATACAAATAAACATATAGCTATAATTTATTAATTGAAACCATTTTGTTTTTTGCCCAGAGTAACAGAGCTGTTGATTTCTCATTATAAATACCTATGTAATTTATTAATCCGTTTTTGTTATATAAATAAAAATCTACCATGCTTGCTTGTCATTCAACCATGGGTCAAAATTTTGACTTTTCCAATTTCAAAATTTTAACAGAAAAAAGAAAAAAGATAAATTTTAAATATGATCGAA
Organism: Forficula auricularia; assembly: GCA_024734495.1. NCBI lineage: Eukaryota > Metazoa > Arthropoda > Insecta > Dermaptera > Forficulidae > Forficula > Forficula auricularia. Next base: position 6,066,431 of record JALMQS010000092.1, on the reverse strand, counting down.
ATTTTAAACCACAAAAATTAAATTAACCAAATGTCAGATATGGACTTTTTCCTAATATTTATAAAAAATTTTTAGAGAAAAATTATTTTTCCTAAATATTTATATTTTTTATTTTTATTCAAGTTAATTTCCAAGACAATCTGTATCATAGTCGATTTTCAAAATATTATATACAATATAACGACTTAATTCTATTTAAAAAGATCTTTACCTACAGGGATATCTCATAATAAAAAAAACAAAAATTCATTTTTGACCCTCATAAAACTCGACCCTCAGGCTGATCGAGTGGATAAAATAGGTACAAGCTTACTGAACAGGATACCCGGGTTCAAGTCTGCCTAACTGCAAATATTTGAATGGCTCTAATCTGACACCTACAACCAATTTACCCACAAACTTATAGTCAACGATATATGGTACACTTCGAAAGGTGAACCGGTGTACACCTAGTTCCACTTGTATTTCCAAATATTTCCAAGTCCTTCCAAATATTTCCAAGTACTTCCAAATATTTCCAAGTACTTCCAAATATTTCCAAGTACTTCCAAAATACTTCCAAAGAGGTGTACACCTACTTCCAATCGCGGATCACCCCTCGGTACACATACATAAAAATAAAATAATATTATCATATAGAAGCTGACGAAAAGGGATTTGTTAATCAAGTGAAAAAATTCGACTCTCTTCAAAATATTAATTTAATTAAAATTTTAATACGATTTTGAATTTGAGGGCCTCTTGCTAGCCATCAAATGAATACCCCCCCCCCCACTTCCTCAACTCTTATTCCACCCCACCAACTCTATCCTAGTCTCTTGAACCCTCCTCCTGCCTACGGCCACTCTCCTCCCACCAACCCTATCCTTGCCTCATGGACCCCCGTAATTTGAGTAGTTGATTTTTGCATTTCTAGATGTCTATGAGCCTATAGATTATGTATACAAAATTTGGTTGAGTTTCGTCCAAAGGCTTAAATTTTTTATTTTTTGACCCTTTCCATTTTGGATTGTTAATTTTTGGCGTCGAGAAATAAATCTACTCCTGGTAAGAACCTTTATTTACATAAGAGACACAAATTGGGGAATATTATGGCTTTGCGTTTGGGCGTCTATTTTGAACACAAATCTGCAGGCATTAATTTTATTTGTGAAAGGAGAAGAGATATATCTCTAGAATATTCTAAATAATAATAAATTTATAATATTATTTATACAACTTTTTAGGTATTAATTAAATTGAAATAAATCAAGTGATTCAAAACGACTAAAGCTGCATTCACACTACGCTGACGACACGTGTTAACACGTCAGCTATTTTAATTAAGAGTGTGCGCATTAGGCTGACGTGTCGTGTTGTGTCGGGTCGCGAAATAACACGCTCGCTGACGCGTCAGCTCTAAATATAAATTACCAGAACTCGTAAGGCCATGATGAACATGGAAGAAGGGCTCATCGAGCATCTAAAAAAATTCCCAATTTTACTATATATAATCAATCCGAAAAGGATTATATCATACATATAAAAATGAACGCAATGAAGCATGGGAGGAGATTGGAGGACTCCTGGAAAGATCAGATAATTTATATTTATTTACTTATTTATTGCAAGGATTTATTTAATCAATATTTCAAATACTTATAAACATTTTTATAAATTTAATGTTTCATTTAAATTTTAATAGCAAAAAATGTGTTTCTTTGAAATTATTAAGTTTTACAAATTTGGTTTTTATTGAACTGGCAGCAATAGTTGGTTACTGATCTTGTAAAATGCGGTGTGAAAAAGGGTGAGGTAAGATTGGAAACAGATGTTCCTACCCTCTCTTTATTTCCAATTCCCATTTTTTAAATAGCAAAAATAAAATTCATAAAGGTGAATCATCTCTTTGGAAAGAAAATATTTTTGTAATTTATTTATTTGAGTAAATACCCTGACCAATAACGAAATTCAGTCACCCTAATTTCATATTTATAATAATATTCATATTAAAAAATATTAATGATCTATCAATTTTAGTTTTCATAATTAATAATATGAGGTATCAAATTTAAGAATTCAAATATTTAAAAGATCTCTATATATATATATATATATATATATATATATATATATATATAAAATTAAGGTTTTGTCTGTTCATTGCTCCAAATCACGCCAAATTTTGGTTGCACACGTTTCAAGCAAAGTTATGAATGAAAACACCCTCAACAAAATTCCTGTGTGTCTGTCTGTATGTATGTCTGTATGTTTCCGTCGTTTCCGAAAAGTTGCTCACGATTCACGTGAAAACAGCTGAAGGGATCCCTAACCATACGCCGTGAAGTTCGCTCATCGTTGAATTTCAAGCATTTTCATAAATTTCATTCATCGAGAAGAAAAAATAATAATCAAAAGACATTCTATCTTCCTCCTTGTTTCCTCTTTCTTAATATCTCTTTTTGAATTCACCAGGGGTAAAAGATACGGGATAAGGATTTCTACTTGAGGGGTAGTAGAGTAGAAACGACTCAAGGAATGATGTAGGTATAAAAACTCTTGATTTAATTAGGCTTTTTAACACGTGATTCAAAAAAAGACATTAATTTAAAAAACTTATTATTGTTCACTTGGAAGCGGGACGACAAACGACCGACCTGTTATCAAAAGATTGTTGTTAAATGACAAAATAAACACACAAAAAAACCCCATCATATTAATTCATTCTTTTTTCACCCTTTCTCTTGCTTTTTTTGCTATATTGAAAATATTTTATTGCCTATTAAATTATAATTTCATTTTTTTTTAAATATTTTAATTAAATATAATTTCCATATGAGATTAAGTCAGGAATTATTTTTTAGAAAAGTAAATATGAATCTTTCTTTTGTATTATGATGAATACATTTGCGTTGGTTATTTTGATTATTTATTTTATAGTGCCTATAGTTAAACCTGGTGGAGCGAGCGTTACTCAGTAATTTTTTGGTCTAGTTCTCTAGTTAAAAGCGATAAATTAATATTATTTTTAACCGACTTCAAAAAAGGAGAAGGTTCTCAATTCGACTGAATTTTTTTTGTCTATGTTACCTGATATCTCCGCCAATTGTGAACCGATATTGATGATTGCTTTTGCATTGGGTTTAGTCTAGCTTCCGATTGGTCCCGTTTTTTTTTCATTGGTATTGGACCTTTTTTGATATGTTTGTTCAGGAATAACTTCTTTGTTTATGAACCGATTTTAATGATTCTTTTTTTATTGCAAAGAGGGTACTTTACGGGTCGTACCATATTAATTTGGTCAAGTTCTGAAGATATGATTAATGACGAAATAACGTAAATCTCCAATTCTTATGACCAGATAATCGAAATTATAATAAATAAAATCTTTTATAAAAAAAATCTTAAAACATTCATTTAAAACCCGCAAACGTTTCGAGAGAATTTCTATATTTATGAATTGAATTTTATTATCATTTTCTGATTCATTCTTCCGACGCTTTCTCTTACGAGATGCATACAAGGTATTATCTTAAGTCACTATTAATAAAGTCACTAAAAATAAAAAAATAAAAATAATTTTTATAATAAAAAAATAAAACCGACTTCAAAAAAATTAAATTCAACAAATACTATATATGTTTGTCTAGATTAATTTGTAACAACGCTAAGAGAAATTTCTCTAAAAAATCTCCCTCTTGCCTAGAATCGAATCTACGAACTCTTGAACTAAGGTCATTAGTTTTAACCACTAGACCAATCTGACATTAATATTTATACCATGATTTCAGTTACTAAAACTATAAATTTTTGATTTAGACTTTGTGTCGAGATAATATTGTATTCATTTGAACTCGAATGAAAATGAAAAAACACCAATTGATTTTAAATTAAAAAACATTAAATATATATTAATTAACGAGGCAAATTTGAAATATAATTGTTAGCTAGGATTTTAAACTGACAGCTCCAATTGATTTTCATTAACCAGGCAAATTTGAAATATAATTTTAATTTGCACTCGAATTTTGAAATGAAAGACTCCAATTCATTTTAAATTAAGAAACATTAAATATATTTTTTGTAATTAATTAAATTAATTGAACCGCGTAAATTTGAATAATTTCCATGATTCAGCCTGCGAACTTTTCGCAGTTCATAAATCATTTCATTATTTTTTTTTTGAAAAGGAAAAATGAAATTTAAATTTAAATTTTAAATTTAAATATATTCATAATTATTCCTCCCCC
>JALMQS010000092.1:6044243-6059668 GCA_024734495.1 Forficula auricularia | reverse complement strand
TTTTCATAATTAATAATATGAGGTATCAAATTTAAGAATTCAAATATTTAAAAGATCTCTATATATATATATATATATATATATATATATATATATATATAAAATTAAGGTTTTGTCTGTTCATTGCTCCAAATCACGCCAAATTTTGGTTGCACACGTTTCAAGCAAAGTTATGAATGAAAACACCCTCAACAAAATTCCTCGTGTGTCTGTCTGTATGTATGTCTGTATGTTTCCGTCGTTTCCGAAAAGTTGCTCACGATTCACGTGAAAAACAGCTGAAGGGATCCCTAACCATACGCCGTGAAGTTCGCTCATCGTTGAATTTCAAGCATTTTCATAAATTTCATTCATCGAGAAGAAAAATAATAATCAAAAGACATTCTATCTTCCTCCTTGCTTCCTCTTTCTTAATATCTCTTTTTGAATTCACCAGGGGTAAAGATACGGGATAAGGATTTCTACTTGAGGGGTAGTAGAGTAGAAACGACCTTTATGAACATGTAGGTATAAAAACTCTTGATTTAATTAGCTTTTTAACACGTGATTCAAAAAAAGACATTAATTTAAAAACTTATTATTGTTCACTTGGAAGGGACGACAAACGACCGACCTGTTATCAAAAGATTGTTGTTAAATGACAAAATAAACACACAAAAAAACCCCATCATATTAATTCATTCTTTTCACCCTTTCTCTTGCTTTTTTTGCTATATTGAAAATATTTTATTGCCTATTAAATTATAATTTCATTTTTTTTAAATATTTTAATTAAATAATAATTTCCATATGAGATTAAGTCAGGAATTATTTTTTAGAAAAGTAAATATGAATCTTTCTTTTGTATTATGATGAATACATTTGCGTTGGTTATTTTGATTATTTATTTTATAGTGCCTATAGTTAAACCTGGTGGAGCGAGCGTTACTCAGTAATTTTTTGGTCTAGTTCTCTAGTTAAAAGCGCGATAAATTAATATTATTTTTAACCGACTTCAAAAAGGAGAAGGTTCTCAATTCGACTGAATTTTTTTTGTCTATGTTACCTGATATCTCCGCCAATTGTGAAATCCTGATATTGATGATTGCTTTTACTTGGTTTAGTCTAGCTTCCGATTGGTCCCGTTTTTTTCATTGGTATTGGACCTTTTTTGATATGTTTGTTCAGGAATAACTTCTTTGTTTATGAACCGATTTTAATGATTCTTTTTTTATTGCAAAGAGGGTACTTTACGGGTCGTACCATATTAATTTGGCCGTGTCTGAAGATATGATTAATGACGAAATAACGTAAATCTCCAATTCTTATGACCAGATAATCGAAATTATAATAAATAAAATCTTTTATAAAAAATCTTAAAACATTCATTTAAAACCTGCAAACGTTTCGAGAGAATTTCTATATTTATGAATTGAATTTTATTATCATTTTCTTGATTCATTCTTCCGACGCTTTCTCTTACGAGATGCATACAAGGTATTATCTTAAGTCACTATTAATAAAGTCACTAAAAATAAAAATAAAAATAATTTTTTATCAGTAAATAAACCGACTTCAAAAATTAAATTCAACAAATACTATATATGTTTGTCTAGATTAATTTGTAACAACGCTAAGAGAAATTTCTCTAAAAAATCTCCCTCTTTGCCTAGAATCGAATCTACGAACTTTAACCAAGGTCATTAGTTTTAACCACGACCAATTCGACATTAATATTTATATCATGATTTCAGTTACTAAAACTATAAATTTTTGATTTAGACTTTGTGTCGCGAGATAATATTGTATTCATTTGAACTCGAATGAAAATGAAAAAACAAATTGATTTTAAATTAAAAAACATTAAATATATATTAATTAACGAGGCAAAATTTGAAATATAATTGTTAGCTAGGATTTTAAACTGACAGCTCCAATTGGATTTTCGATAACCAGGCAAATTTGAACATAATTTTAATTTGCACTGAATTTTGAAATGAAAGACTCCAATTCATTTTAAATTAAGAAACATTAAATATATTTTTCGTAACAATTAAATTAATTGAACCGCGTAAATTTGAATAATTTCCATGATTCAGCCTGCGAACTTTCGCAGTTCATAAATCATTTCATTATTTTTTTTTGAAAAGCGAAAAAAATGAAATTTAAATTTAAAATCTTTTAAATTTAAATATATTCATAATTATTCCTCCCCCCCCCCCCCGCCACTCAAAATTAAAGAGGCGAAACTTTGCGAGACGATGTATTTTCGGTAGTTTACGGGTATACATTTGGAGTGTGATTTTTTAAGAGGAATAAAATTTTTGGACCGAGACGCTGCCCGCCAGTCCGGATGGTCGAGTTGAGGGCGTGCCGAAGGCACGCACGAAAAGCTCGTTAAATAATAATAACTTAAATCAAATAAAATATACTAAAAGGAATAAAATAATTATCTAATTTGTTTCAACTAAACGACGAAGTTAACATGAAATTAATTTTTGAAGTCGGTGCCAAAAATATACATTTTATGAATCGCACTCGACGGATCTTACTTAGTACGTTTGGCGGGTACGCTCGCTTATAGGTATAGTTTGTTTGGCACTGACTTCAAAAAGTAATTTCATGTTAATATTTCGTCGTTTAGTTGAAACTAAATTAGATAATTATTTTATACCGTTTAGTGTATTTTATTTTATTTTTAAGTTATTATTATATTATTTGTTGTATTTAATTTTTTTTACTTTATCCAATGCGAAGCATATATTTATTGACAAAGTTCACAACTGAAACCCTTGGTTCTCATAGGAACGTCAGCGCAAGAAACGTGAGCCCAATGCGAACAATGTAATCACCCCAATCATCTCCAGGATTAGATCGTGAAACAAGATCATTGCAATACAAGGTGATTCATGGTCGATGGCACGTTAGACGTTTATGGTAAACGGAATTCAGGATTTTTCTGAAAATTTAGCACCTTACATTTTCTTACCTGTTCTATCGATCTAAAATATTTTCAGTATTGCGACGTTTGGGCTTCCATCGAAAAGTCGTATCAACTTTATTTTTTTTAATAGAACACCTCGTATATTAACACGTTTTTAGAACCGCCCTTTTATTAAAATACTTTTTTGTTATCATTGTCCTATACCTATCTCTATCGGTTTTCGAGATAAAAAATAATTTATGTTAAATATGGTCCAAAACATGACCCTAATTAATCTTAAATAAATTAGTGCTCTCAATTCATGAAAAGTTGATATTTTGGTGTAAGTTTAGACACACTCGAAGTATTTAATTTACGCCGAAAAATCGACTCCCTATTATACAGGGCGTGCTAAGATTACTATTACTTCCGTGATTCATAAAAGAGATCAAAAGTTCGTTTTTTTCAAACAAGACCCCCTGTATATTACTCAATAAATTGAAAGACGAAGAAAAATGCTTTAAGACGATATATGTCCCTATTCCTAAAACATCAAGTTTTCTTAGTAAATGCGCTTTTTTCTGAAAAATTACTTTTTAATGAATTTAATTTTAACTAACCATGGAAATATCAAGCTTATGACAGTTTGTTGACCATTTATAAGTAACTTATAAAGAGTTTATTGACGGTCTTCAAAGAAATCTCCCAAAGTGACCGCAAATATTGATTATTCAAACGAAGTTCTTATGAAATTATTTATTTTGTACTATAAGAACTTCGTTTGAATAATCAATATTTGCGATCATTTTAGGAGAATTTTTTAACATCGTCAATAAACTGTTTATAAGTTACTTATAAATGATCAACAAACTGTCATAAGCTTGATATTTCCATGGTTAGTTAAAATTAAATTAATTAAAATGTAATTTTTCACGAAAAAGCACCTTTATTAAGAATACTTGATGTTTTAGGTATAGGGACATGATATATAGTTTTAAAACATTTTTCTTCGTCTTTCAATTTATTGAGTAATATACAGGTGGTCTTATTTGAAAAAAAGAACTTTTGACCCCTTTTATGAATAACGGAAATAATAGTAATCTGAGCACTCCCTGTATAATATGGAGTCGATTTTTCGGCGTAAATTAAATACTTCGGGTGTTTCTAAACTACCGCCAAAATATCAACTTTTTATGAGCACTAATTTATTTAAGCTTAATTATGGTCATGTTTTGGACCATATTTAACACAAATTATTTTTTGTCTCGAAAACCAATAGAGATAGGTATAGGACAATATTAACAAAAAAGTATTTTAATAAAAGGGCGGTTCTAAAAACGTGTTAATATACGGGGTGTTCCATTAAAAAAAATAAAGTTGCTACGACTTTTCGATGGAAGCCCAAACGTCGCAATGCTGAAAATATTTTAGGTCGATAGAACAGGTAAGAAAATGTAAGGTGCTAAATTTTCAGAAAAATCCTCAGTTCCGTTTTCCATAAACGTCTAATGTGCCATCGACCGTGAATCACCCTGTATATGCATGGACAGTCCTTTACATCGATTTAATAGTTATTAGGATATTTTTCTTCTTCACTGTCGTCTTCAAATAACTTTTTAAACCTTTTTTGTTATGTCTGTTCACGCATAACTTCTTTGTTTATAGACCGATTTCGATGATTCTTTTTTTATTGGAAAGGGGATACCTTAGGTGTGGTTACATATTAATTTGGTCAAGTTCTGATGATGTTTGTTTGTCGATTTCTTTTTATCATGTGGACCGATTTCTATGATTTTTTTGCCTTGGGATCAGTATAGTCGCCAATTTGTCCCGTATAAATTTCATTGGTATTGGACATTTTTTGTTATGTATCTTCTTTGTTAATGGGCCGATTTCGATGATTACTTTTTTACTGGAAAGGGGATACCTTAAGGGTAATCCCATATTAATTTGGTCAAATTCCGATCAATGACAAAATAACAGAAATCTCCAATTAATCAAAATTATAATAAATAAAATCTTTTATAAAAAAAAAACATTCTTAAAACGTTCATTTAAAACCCGCTAACGTTTCGAGATAATTTCTCTATTAATGAATTGAATTTTATTATCAATTTTTGATCCATTCCCTTGAATCTTTCTTTTACGAGATGCATGCAAGCAAGGTATTATCATAAGTCACTATTCTTAACATCACTAAAAAGAAAAAAAGAAAAATAATTTTTAGAAAACGACTTCAAAAAAATTAAATGCAACAAATAAAATAATAAGAACTCAAAAATAAAATAAAATGCACTAAAATGTATAAAATAATTGAGCCGTTTATTTTGAAAGTGTCCTAAGTCCATTATTTGTTATTTTGAGATATTTGTATTTGTATTTTTATAAATACATATATTTATATATATTTTGATGCATTTATTTTGACGAATTCATAAGGATATTGTACTCCTTTGGCTATGATATTATAAATATGAAAAGAAGATATCTATCTCTAATTAACTCATTTTCTTCAAAATTGGACTTAGGCCACTTTCAAAATAAACGGCTCAATTATCTTATTTAGTTTCAACTAAACGATGAAATTGTTACATGAAATCACTTTTTGAAGTCGGTGCCAAACAAACTATATAAGCGAGCTTACGCGATGTTGTCTTCATTAACCGCCAAATTACTAAGTAAGATCAATCGACTGTGATTCATAAAATGTATATGTTTGGCACCGACTTCAAAATGTGATTTCATGTAACAATTTCATCGTTTAGTTGTAACTAAATAAGATAATTATTTTATAACTTTTAGTGTAGGGTTTCTCATCCCAGAAAGTTGAACTTCAGGCTGTATACTTTTTTTCACATGTCGTATGTTACACGAACTTTATAAATCTTGACAGGCTGCTTTGCAACCGAGAAAAAAATTTCCTCTTAGAAGGTGCTCAAAACAAATCTTTAATAGTAAAAAATAAATTAAAACAATACAAAGTATTTAAAAATTAAAAACGTAATAATAAAAATGCCGAAAATTTTTATTTCTTAAAGTAATTGATAATTGCACGATGAAAACGAAATTACTCTCTAAGAAATGAGGTTTTACTCTTCATTACTCAGACTTAACTCCTGGATAGAGCATACATTTCTTATACGACCCATGTGAATTTACCCATATATGTTAATTAAAGGTCAAAATTTTGCTTGGAAAAAAACAAATAAGTATTATTAAGTAATTTTTCTTTTTTATCAACCCCTTGGTAAGTGTACCTTAGCTACTCAGTTGATTTAAACGAAATTCATACGACCAATTTTGATTTATTTCAAATAAAATGAATGTGAAAAAACTAGGGCGGGACTTCATAGTAGACTAAGCCCATAAGAATCCAAAGGTCATACCCTCTTATTTTTTATGTTACTGATATCGTTTTAGCTCCACATTCTTTTCCCATTTCTTTTGTTCTTTTCAGAAATTTTATTGCCTTTTTTAAATGTTTTTTTCTTATGGGCGAGAACTTAAACAAAATCGAGAAATGCCAAAAATCAACGAATCAGAAAAAGACAATGGAGATATTTATATGAAATCATAAAAAAATATTTATAAATAATAATAATAATAATAATATATATATATATAAAGAAGAGTGTTTTGTTTTGTTCGTATGTCTTTTAAACAGCTCTACAGTTGTATTCTGATCATGACAAAATTTTGCACACTATAACTGTTCAAAATAAGATGGACATTTTTATTATCTACATTTCTTTAAAAAAAAATTCACCCACCACCTTTTTTCACACCCTTTAGCAAAAAATTTACGCGGAGATTTAAGGTTTTGGGGCGAATAATGGGAGAAGGTCCGGAGATGGTTGGTGTGGTGGAGAGTGATCAGATGCGGGAGAGGGATTCTTATATATTTATATACATTGGCTCACTTTAATATTAGCAGGTTAATTAGCAAATACTTGGTGCGCCGTCTAGCTGCTAGCGTATGCATTCTAATTGAACGTTTTGTAGCGCTGGTTGCATTATCAGGAGCGGAATATTTAAAACTTCCCATTTCGACCATTAAAATTTTTGCATCAAGCACTCTAATAGATATAATTATTTTACTCGTACCAAGCCTACCTGTCAGGAGAATCTAGTATTGAATTCACTCAAAAATTTTCATTTTTTTTTTGCTCATCGTGTTGAAAAATGTTTGGATCGTGGAGAAAAATGATTTTCAACCAAATCTAATTTCATTGGATAAAAATACTTGGTAGGTTTCACATTAAGATATAAAAAATAAAACGAATTTATTTTTGGAGAATCTTTAATCTCGATATATATATATTTCGGGTGACTAACCCATCTTCAGGAGAAACAGAAAGTAACTGACCTGGATAAGTCGAAATTGAAAAGAGCCTTTAATAGTCTCAGCAGATCAGATGATATTAATATGGAATCAACTTCTACCTTCGCCAATCATCTACATTTGAATAAACACACCTCTTCTATTAGCCACCTAGTTCCGTTACATTTCGAAAGAAAGGGCTTACGTTTAGATTTTTTAGAGTCAACGGAAATAAAATTAGCACTCTCGAATAAAACGAATATACTAAATAATCAATTAGAAGTCAAGAAAAGTACAATAATTGATTACATTCTTTAAATATTTGCAAATTTGTTTTGTGTGTAAATTCTCATTTTCAGAAGCACCATTCAAAAATTAAACAAAATAGACTTCTCTCTCCACTAATTTTAAATATTTTTAAATTTAATAAATTTTACCATTGAGTTATTATCTAAATTCGAAATCCTCATTGCTCAAAAGGCCATTCAAAGTTTTAAACAAAAGTAGACTTTCTACCTTTTCTCCTCAACTAATTTTTAAATATTTACCCTTTTGTTATCTTAAAAATAAATTTTATCTCCCTCAACTAATTTTAAATATTTACCCTTTTGTTATCTTAAAAATAAATTTTACCATTGAGTTGTATTCAAATTCGAAATCCTCATTTCTCAAAAGGCCACTCAAAATTAAACAAAAGTAGACTCCCTACCTTTTCTCCCTCCACTAATTTTAAATATTTACCCTTTTGTTATTCAGGTCAGTTACTTTCTGTTTCTCCTGAAGATGGGTTAGTTACCCGAAATATATATATCGTGATTAAAGATTCTCCAAAAATAAATTCGTTTTATTTTTTTATATCTTAATGTGAAACCTACCAAGTATTTTTATCCAATAATTTTAAAAAATGTTTCACCAAGTACCAACACCAAATTCCTTAAAAACTAAATCTAATTTCGAACCTTTTATCACATTTAGGCCAAATTTTGTACACTTACTATTTAAGGCACTGGTAATCTATTGTCCAAGCTAGGTTAGGTCATCGGGGAAGAGGGGGCAAAAACTTATTGTATTAGTTGAAGACCTTTTATGGAACACAACGAGCCGCCCTCCGTCAAGGGTAAAGTGACGCTGGGGCGAAGGCCCGACCGTAACCTTATGATAATATAATAATAAATAACCAAAGGCTAAATATTTTCCGAAATTATCTAGTTTACAATATATATATATAATAGAAAAGTATGTATATATGTATGTATATATGATCCAAACGATCTGATTGGCCATGCATAGTCAATGGGAAAGCGTTAAATTATTAGAATGATTCTGATTGGTAAGATAGCGGTCGTGCTTAGACAATTCGTTAAATAAATATTAAAAAAAACTTTTGGTCGTTTCGAGACGCTGCCCGCCAGGGCAACCCATCCTGATGGCTTAGGTGCAGAAGGCGTACCGAATGCACGCCTGGAGTAGCTAGTTTTATATAAATATGAATCCATATTTAAATATCTTTTAAAGTAAATTGAAAGTTTCTTTTTGCTGAGAGTAGCAGAATTTGAAGGAGAAAATAAAAGAGTATGATTTCTGATGGCATTATAAATTTTACATACATTAATTCCAGTGAATCAATTGTAATAGACTGATGAAGAGGTCAAAGCTCTCGAAACTAGAGTCTCGTTATAAATAAATATATACCATCAGAAGACACATTATTTTATTGTTTCCTTCAATCTATCTTTTAAAGTGTTTAAAAATGTCCCTAACCTGGTAATAATTATTTCGGTCTTGGTCTTGTTGTTTTAAGTGTTCTATTGGTCTTGTTATTCTGAAAGACCAAGACCAATTCTTCTCATCATTACTATTAAATTTCTCAAAATACTCATCAAGAGAATCTATGAAGCATGTTTTAAATTTATTGACGACCAACCAAAGGATATATTTTAATGATGTTGATATACAAAATATTAAAAGGAATGTCACCCAGATATTTATTGGAGCGGATGACACTTGTTTGATTTTGATTACGAAATCAGAAATGGGAATATAATTAAGGCAACTCACTGGAAAGCGGAAGGAAGATGTAAGAGTTCAACTTGCCCATAGAAATCCATTTTAAATTTTCTTAGAAAATCAAAGGATGTGTCATATATTAGATTTGAGATACAATAGATTACTTTTAATTATAGGTATGTCAGAAGGGTAGTTTTTTCTAGTAAAATTCAAAATCTTTGGAACTTGAACTCTTATATTCATTTTTAAAAAGTTATCCAAGGGCTTTGAATTTTAAAGAATTTCCAAATCGGAGACAATCAACCTCACCTTTATTTAAACGATTTAAAATTTAAACTATTTGGCGTTGCTATTTATTTAAATTTAGAATCACTAAACCGCGAAATTTTACAGATGATTTAAATTTTTGAGTGAATTATTTAGCGCATTTACATATGTCATAATTGTTCATCTCATAGAATAGCTAATTGGCCCAGATTGCTAATTTCGACACTCGAGGGGATAAAAAAAAACCTTCTGATATATAATTAAAAAAATCCATTTCATCTCGGATCTAATAGATGTCAACCAACCTCTTGTGATTTTCTTAGATAGAGGACAATATTTGGAGATTATCAGAATTTAATAGTATACCGGGTTAAAATTTGAGGATTTTCAGGAAGAATTTGAGGGTTGTTATATTAGAATGGAGGGGGCATATTTTCAATAGGAATTGAGGCTGGTAAATATTTAAATTGGTAAGCAACTTGAATACATTGATAAATTGTATCATAAATTAAAAATATACAATAGTTTGATACTTGTATAGTAAATATGTTAAATAAAGATTAGGTTGAATTGTTTTGTGAACAAAAAAATCCCTATTGCGTGATTTTCATCGAAATCGTTTGAGCCGTTTTCGAGAAACCGATTCTATATAATAAAATATAAGAATTTCTCATTTAATAATACTATAAGATTATTATTATTATTATTATTATTATTAAGATGTCAGTGGTTAGAGTGTCGGGCTGCTGGCCTGAAATGAGTCGCCTCCTCTTGGAAAGCAATGGCAACCTACCAAGAGTATAATTGCCTAGTCAACCTCTCCAAACTAGCCGTTCGGAACCGGCGTTAAAAAGCAGGTCCCGTATATCTGTGTAAAAACAGCTAAACACACTCAGCCCAGGTATATGTGGAGAGGAGCTAATACGTCAGGGAGACCTGATATGGCACTTAAAGAAGAAGAAGATAAGATTACTATTACATTAGTTAGCATTTTGTTGATAATCTTATCAAATATTTTCTCATTCTGTCTTTCAAAAAAAATTACTATATTTTTAAATATCATGGTTAAAATTAGCGGAACGTGAAAAGCGGAATTTTATAAAATTTAAATAAAATTTGAAATTTGAGGAAAAATCAATATTTAAGTGAGCTATTAAAATAAGTAAAAGTAAGATTAAAAATAATTTTTTAATAAATTAATCAAGAAACTAAAAGATAAGAGTCATCGCTTTAAATCGAATTAAAGCTTTTTTTGTTCCGCTAATTTTATCCATGAGTATATTTATTGATAAAAAGACTAATTAAAAAAAAAAATTATAATTTCACAAAATGAAACAACAGACATAGTAAGAAAAGAAAATGAGAGAGAAAATAGACAACTGGAAAGATCTGTTTTTCTATATAAATACTGATATAGAGATAGAAGCAGAAAAATGGTACAAAATAAGGAAGCAAATGTGAAGCTGAGCCCTTGGAAAAGAGAGGGGGATGAACGCCATTGAATGAGGACTCAGAAGGGTGAAGGGAATCGAAGAAATTTAGGCTTCCAACTTGACAAAGCTTACAAAATTGAGAAGACAACAGAGTGGACGACTTGAGAAAACAAAAACAGAAAAATGTTGGCTAAATCATTGCAATATATAAAAAAAGAAACAAAAATACTAAGATTAAAAGAAATCAAGAATTAAAATTAAAATAAATCCAATTATAGTGGAAGAATTACTAGTAAAGACGTTTCATTTGTTTTCAAGACAAATCGTTGTTATTAAAATACAAATGAGCCGTTCACTTCACAAATCGATTAACTCCATGAAACAAAAAGTGGAGAAATGCAATGAAATAATGTAGGTACCTTATTACATTATTTTTTATTCAATGGCCAAAAATATGTTGTCGTTTAATGGTGTTAATCTTGATTATTTAGTAAATTTATTATGAATATAAAAAGCTATGAATGAACCAAGTGCTTTGACACTCGGTGGCCAGGTAGCGTATTTCCAAACCCCTGTGCAGTACAGAGCAGAACGATGCTTTGAATCACTCTGAGGTTTAGATATCGTTTCACTCCGAGGCGTCTATCCAAACCCCTGTACAGTACAGAGCACGAGCTCTGAATCACTCGGGGGTTTGTATATGGTTACACTGCGTTGCGTCGGACAAATGCCAGTTTAATACAGAGCAACCATTAATTCTTTGAAGTTTTGACGCTGATACATCTTGTAGAAAATTTAGTCTTATGGAAAAGAGAATAACCATTGGAATAATGTAAGTATAATTGTTCTAATTTTAATCTTGTTTCATAGATATTATTCTGTATGTATTCAGCTGAAAAATAAGTTGTGTTTATAGGAAGTAATATGCAGTAGCTTAATCTATTTGGGACCACTGTTCCATATGGAAACTATTTTTACTTTATCCAATGCGAAACATGGGGAAAGTATTGTAATCGGTCTCACGGCAAGCGCGACTTCCAAGGGTCCTCAGGTAAAGACTACGAAACCCATGGACTCAATTAAAGTCACAAATTGTAGTATTCAATTAGGTTGAATTTTAGCACTTGACGGTTTTGCCAAAAATTACATGGGGTCTCGTCGAGAGACCAAAAAGTGCGATTTTTTCATTTAGTGCGTGCGGATGTATGTATGTATGTATGTATGGATGGATGTATGGATGGATGTTATCGTTTTTATGGTCCACGATTTTTTCCACACCGTTTCACCGATTGAAATGAAATTGAAAACCTACCATTAGTTTAACAAAATGAAGCGCTGATTAGTTTTTGGTACATATCGGCCCACAAACATTAGTACTTTATTTCAGTACTTTTTTAGTTTTTTCTAAATATCTTGAAAATGACTTACCAATTTTGATGAAATTTAATATCCTAATTAAGTACCTTGGGGACCACAAAAAAGTTTAAATAAAGATTTTAGTAAAATTATATTTTAAAGTACTTTACTCTAGAGTAAGATAGTACTTTTTTTAATTTTTTATTTTAAATTGTTTAAAATTCATCCATTTGATCATCTTAATATAGCTCATTTAACCTTGCTTAAGTAAGAATGGATAGGCTTCTCTCTGTGAAATGCTAAAAATTTGGGAGGAAATTTTAATAGTAACCATAGCAACTGCGTTGTTTTCTTATCCGTTACCTTTGCTGGAGACATAGAGGAATCGAGTTAAAATCAAAAATAGCGATTGATTCTCATCTAGTACTTGAGGAATAACCATTCTATATTGGATTTTTGACGTTTCGGTTTTTATTGGTAACCATTGCTGAAGACATAGTGGAATCGAGTTACAATCAAAAATAGCGATTGATTCTCATCTAGTACTTGAGGAATAACCATACTATATTGGATTTTTGACGTTTCGGTTTTTATTGGTAACCATTGCTGAAGACATAGAGGAATCGACTTAAAATCAAAAATAGCGATTGATTCTTATTTAGTACTTGAGGAATAACCATTCTATATTGGATTTTTGACGTTTCGGTTTTAATAAGTAGCCATTGCTGGCCACGGAGCGAAACGATATCCAAACCCCAAAGTGATTCAGAGCATCGACACGACCGTCTGCTCTGTATTGCGCAGGGGTTTGGAAATACGCGGCCAGGTACTAATACCTCAACTCCAAATATAATTGATTTTTTCTCTGAGATAATGATTTAAAAATAACTCAAAATTCACATAAAAGATTTATGCCGAACAGGACGTATTCCGAATTGGACCTGTTCCAAAGCAGACGTATACCGAGGTTTCACTGTATATACTATGGTTATTATTGAATACTTAAACTAATTCTTTTTATCCCCTATTGAATCATCCCTTCGTTATGATATTTTTTCCTCTGGGAGAGAAGCGGTAGAATTACATTCTTTTCCTTCAAGTTCAATTCTCTTTCTCGTCTCCCTCTTTTCCATTTGTACTTGGTCGTTTTTCAGCTCTCCTCTTTCTCCCCGCCCCTCTGCCTCCCACTGACATTTACACTCACGCCCACCCACACATACTCCGGCTTTGGTTTGTTTTTATCCATCCATTTTTTGAACCTCTTTAGCCAACGCAATCCAACGAGAGGGAAGGTTCTTTTATCGCTTTTTCATTCAGCAAACTTAAATTCATATACTAAAACTAAACCCTTACAAAATTCATTTCATCTGTATGAATTACTTTATGGAAAATAAATGGTATGCTGGTTATAATAATTTAGTTCTAGGAAAATAATTGAAAAACATTTTGTTATTTCGAATTAAATGTGAATGAAATTTACTTTATCCAAAGCGAAGCAGATCAAGTATTGGAATCGGACTCACGACAACCTCGACTTCAAAGGGTGCTCAGGGAAAGACTACAGAACCCATGGTCTGAATCAAATCACAAATTGTAGAATTCATTTAGGTTGAATTTTAGCACGTGACGGTTTCGCCATAAATTATATGGTATGAATTCCTTTTTTAGGTCAACGATTTTTTCCATACCGTTCAACCGATTGAAATTAAATTGAAAACCTACCATTACTTTAACAAAATGATTAATTTTTGGTACATATCGGCAACAAATATTAGTAATTTATTCCAGTACTTTTTTAGTTTTTTTCTAAATATTTTGGGGAATTAAAAATAATTTTTGAGGAATTAAAAATAATATTAATATAAAGCTTGTAACTGAAGCAAAAAGTTACCGAGCATCGCTCGGTGGCCAGGTACTTGTTGTTATGGAAAGTAACTATTTTTTACATTTTTTTTCTACAACTTAAGATCGTAATTTTAAGTAGCACTTTTACTTGGACGATACTGCATCTCTTTTTCTTCCGAACGGTATTAATATGTCATATATGATAAAAATGGAGTTAGCAGGTTTACACTCTAAGCCGACGTTATATATACTAAGTTCACATATAGTGGGAGTCCCGGACACACACATACTATATATTTTTTGTTATACTTGCTAAGAAATGTTTAAAACGTGGTTGAAATCTATTTTAAACATTCTTTTTTTCTGCCTGTCTTTTTTTCTGTCTGATAGATGATAGATCAATGTATTTCTTTTACTAAGAATTGATTAGATTTTGAGCTAGGTAGTTTTAGAACTGCCAAATGAAAAATGCAGAAAGTCAGGAAAAATTAAAACACATTTGAGTCACTCAGAATTCAATGCAGTAAAGTCCATTAAAATTTTTTAAAACCTATTTCTACAGAAAAACAAGTAAAACAAAATAAAACGTTGGCCATACTGAGGAAAGCCGAGAGATCGACACTAGTACCTAACATACTATAGAATACTTTAGAAGGTTCCCCTTTCACACAAAAAATAGCCGTTTTTTTTATTTTTAACCGACTTCAAAAAAGGAGGAGGTTCTCTATTCGACTTATTTTTTTTTGTGCCTATGTTACCTCATATCTCCGCCAATTGTGAATCGATTTTTTTTGCATTGGGTTCAGTCTAGCTTCCGATTGGCCCCATTTTTTTTCATAAGTATTAGACCTTTTTTTGTTAGGTTTGTTCAGGCCTAACTTCTTTGTTTATGAACCGATTTCGATGATTCTTTTTTTATTGGAAAGGGGGTATCTTAGGGATGGTGGCATATTAATTTGGTCAAGTTCTTGTGATATGATTACTATTAATAACATCACTAAAAGAGAAAAATAAAAATAATTTTTAAGAAAAAAATAAAACCGTCTTCAAAAAAATTAAATGCAACAAATAAAATACACTAAAAGGTATAAAATAATTATTAACTTATTTAGTTACAACTAAACTACGAAATATTAACATGAAATTACTTTTTGTAGTCGGTGCCAAACAAACTATATCTATAAGCGAGCGTACCCACCAAACGTACTAAGATCCGTCGAGTGCGATTCATAAAATGTATATGTTTGACACCGACTTCAAAAAGTAATTTCATGTTAATATTTCGTAGTTTACT
>JALMQS010000092.1:5787745-6044143 GCA_024734495.1 Forficula auricularia | reverse complement strand
ACACTAAAAGGTATAAAATAATTATTAACTTATTTAGTTACAACTAAACTACGAAATATTAACATGAAATTACTTTTTGTAGTCGGTGCCAAACAAACTATATCTATAAGCGAGCGTACCCACCAAACGTACTAAGATCCGTCGAGTGCGATTCATAAAATGTATATGTTTGACACCGACTTCAAAAAGTAATTTCATGTTAATATTTCGTAGTTTAGTTGTAACTAAATAAGTTAATAATTATTTTATACCTTTTAGTGTATTTTATTTGTTGCATTTAATTTTTTTGTCTTTGGATTTCTTCTTTATGAATTTACTCCTGACATTTTTTTCTTTTCTTATATTAAAGAGTAGGCTGTAAATTGAAAAATATAAAAATCATTATTTAGATTCTAACGTTTTTTCTCTTTTTTAAAAATAAGACATCAAATTTACAAATGTAACCACCACATTTCAGCTCTAAGATCATTTTCCCCTAAAGTGATGAATTAAGGCTAGAGCTATTAGTCAAAGAAGAAATTAGAGACCCCTTACCAAGGATAAAAACTCTGGTCACTTACTTAACTGTGTGTCAGAGGGCTCTTGAGTGTTAATAATCCCTTCTCAACTCTTTCTCTTTTAATCCTACTGAACTAATCTTCCTCAAATCAACACTTATTTTAACCTATTAAACATAATATCTTGGGGATTATTAGAGGTTGTATTACCCATGGGGAATTTAAAAAAATTATTGAAATTTTCTAATGTTTTGTTCACAAAGTTTTGGATCCTAATTCTGAAGTCGTCTTTAAATAATAAAAGTTTAATCTCAAATACAGGCAAGACACAATATTGTTTAATTTTTAGTCCCGTAACATATCATTTGATCTGAGCTCATTGGAATTTTCTACAAAAATATCAATGTTAAGTTTAATTTTGGAATCTGACCTTTCTTTTAATGACAACATTATTTCTGTAGCAAAAGCTGCTGTATGTAAGTTTGGTTTTCTTTTCCTGACGGGCACTCAACTTCTTACTCTATACAAGGCTCAAATTCGCACCTATCTCGAATATGGCTCGCATCTGTGGATAGGAGTCTCCAAACATCCTCCTTGGGTGTACTTCGAAGATCCAGCATTAAGTTACACTCCCGACTCCCTGGCCCATCGCAGGGGCCTAGCCACGGAGGGGGTTTTGGTAGTTAGAACCCCCCCCCCCTGCCCCTCAAGGGCAGAGCTCATGGTATGAGTAATGGCAACGACAAACCGTTTCTTATGACAAACCAATCGTAATTAAATATATTTCATATGTTTAATCAATAATTATTTCCTTTTTTTAATTTTTTGAAGTATCTATTCGTTTTAATAAAAAACAATTCCCACCAAATATTTTGCTTTGTTGAATGGATTCCGCGACATTTCAGCACCCGACAAAATATCCTTCAGATAAAATATCTTATGACAAAATAACCCTTCCCCTCATGAATCTTATGAGTAATGCAAATCGACTCCGGTTCGATTAATATATATTCAGTTCCGAACCGTCTAAAAATCAGCCCGAAAAGGAGCTATACGAACCTAACCGAGCCTAACTGAATATATATTAACCGAACCTCCGAATGTTTAGTCCGGGCGGGGTGTGTTTCGGGCTCCCATTTTTTTCTAATCAAACACACATTGAAAACCGAACCAGCCAATCGTCGGGTGGTGTGTGTTTGGGGCTCCCATTTTTTCCTAATCAAAACACGACAGACAGTAGCACTTTCAAACGGCTAATTAGCCGCCAAAATATGAAAGTCTGTTTATATTATTCAAAACTATGATTATAAGCTTCTCACTTAATCTCTTTTGTATTCTCCCTTATACTGGGGAATATTTTGTCAGAAGATATTATGTCTGGGGATATTTTGTCTGAAGGATATTTTGTCGGGGGATATTTTGTCGGTGGATATTTTGTCGGTGGATATTTTGTCGGGGGATATTTTGTCGGGGGATGTTTTGTCGGGGGATGTTTTGTCGGGGGATGTTTTGTCGGGGATATTTTGTCGGGGGCTGAAATGTCGCGGTACCGTTGACTGACCCCCCCTCCAACGAAATTTTTTTGACTACGCTACTGGCCCATCATAGGAAAGTCTGTGCTCATTTCCTTTTTTATAGATACTATCATAGTGTTTATTATAACGAGATAAAATCAATAATTTCTCCAAAAGCCTCATTTGCTCGAAATATATCATTTTCAAACATTCAACACCCTTTCGCGATTAAATAATACTACATACGCATTCGTCACTTCGTTTATCCCTATGACTTATACAGACTGGAACTTGCTTCCCCGTAGGTCTTTCGGGTTACGTATAACCTTCAGTCATTCAAGACTTTCATCCACAGATACCTTCATCTCCGACCTGATCCCTGAAATTTCTTTTACTATTTACCATGCCACCCGGACTCCAGAGACATTACATTTTTGGTGCATCTTTTTTTTTTTTTTTTTTTTTTAATTCAATCGAATGCAAGAGGGGCGCGCCAGTAAGATGCAGCCCCCGTGGATCTCGAAAGACCCTTGCATTACCGAAGAGAAGGGAAATTTGATCAAGTGAAAGGATGCGTATGGAGGCGTAGGTGTTTATGCTCCCGGGTTTTGAAGGTTTGAAGATTCTAAATGTTGGGAAAGATAGAGGCTGGGAGAGAGTTCCAGTTCCTTTTCTTTCTACTCTTTTATTAATATCATAATAAAAAAAAATATACATTTTGTTGTAATCACATTAAATTTTAAACTATACCTAGCCTTTGCGCTTACATACCTTACAAAGTGTTCGCTAACTAACAGCGGTTTATTTATCGTTTGAACCGTAGAAATTCATAAAAGCACTAAAATGTACTCAAATAAAAGGTGTGGTCGACAACAAGATTCGAATTTTCATTGGCTGATTTAAATTATTTAAAATATAAAACAATTTCACTAAACACACAGTTGATAAATTGGCTAAAATGCATTCTGTAATGAAAGTTCGTCCATTGTTCTCGACCCTCTTTTAGATTTCATTTAGCAATGTTTGTTATTTAAAATTTTAATGCAAACTCGCTTTAAAATAGAAGTACATTTAAGTTTTTTAGTGTGCTTATCAGTAGTAGTACTAGTGTTAGATATTTAATATTTGAGTGATTTTGTGATGATAATGACTGTCTGTCAATTTTTCCTGCAGCACTTGTATTTACATTACATGATCATTTAGATTTCCATTTGATAAAAGTATCTTTGACAAAACATCCCAGTGGGAGACAGGAAATATCTATACAATTTATAAAAGCAATATCGTTCTGATATTGACTTTTTCACTCTGCTTTAAAAAGAGATTGAGGGGTAGAGCGGCGGAGGAACTGAAGGGGTTCCCACAAAATACAGGTTGAAACATGAGTAATAATTTGATTTTATACCTATACAATAAATAGATTAAATCATAAACATTTTTTCTGGGAGGGGCAGAGCTGTTTAATTTATAAAAAATAATTGTCTGTGTTTTGCTTGATCTAAAAAAAATATAAGTACTTTCCTAACAAAATATCTAAATAAATACAAATATTTTATGAAACAATCTAAAAATAAATTCAAATTGCTTTAAGGTAGTTCTTTCACAAATTCAAAAATTCAAAAGTTTTTGAAACTAGGAATATAAGTCATTAAAAGCATAATACACATACTGTTAAAATTTTTAGACGATTTACCACACCAAACATGAAATAATTGCAATTAAAACTGTCATTTTTTACATAGGGTATATAGGGAAAGGGTGGGGATATGATCATTATTTTATTTTTTTTCATTGAAGGACTTTCACCATGAAAAACTAATATTTGTTAGAATAATTTATTCGGAGTAACTTAAAAAAAAATTGAAATTATTTAACACGTCATCATCATTGAGTATACAGTCCTAAGACTGGTTTGATGCAACAATCCGTCTCCACTCGACTCTGTCCCCCGCCAGCTGTTTAACCTCTCTAAATGTCTGGCATCCCATATCCCCAATTATTTGGTTGAAATATTCTAATCTGGTTCTTCCCCTTCCCCTTTTCTTTCCCACCTCCCCCTCCAAGATATCCCTAAGCAGTCCCCCGTGTCTCAGTGTGTGCCCCATCATCTGACCTCTTCTCTTCTTCAGACTCTTCCACAAGGTTCTTCTTTCTCCGATTCTTCCAAGAACTTCTTCATTTGTAATTTTATCCATCCATTTGATATTCATCATTCTTCTGTAGCACCACATTTCGAAAGCCTCTAATCTCTTTCTCTCCTCTTCTCTAATTGTCCAGGTTTCACACCCGTACATGGCTATGCTCCATACATATGTCTTCAATAGCAACTTCCTGTTTGCTAAGCTGATTGAGGAGGAGCATAGTAGTTTTTGTTTTGAATTAAACCCCATTTTTGCTTGGGCAATTCTTGATTTAATTTCGTTTTTGCTCCTCCCATCCCATGTTATTTTACTTCCTAGGTAGCGGAATTCCTTAACTCCTTCTAGGTTTTCTTGGTTAATTTTGATGCATTCCTGTCTCGTTTGTTCTTTTTTTGTACATACTAGGACCTTGGTTTTATTCTTGTTTATTTTCATTTTGATTTCTTCTATTAGGATTTGGTTAATTCCATTCAAGGCGTCCTCTAATTCTTTTTTATTGCTTCCTAGAAGGGCAATGTCATCGGCAAATCTTAACATAGCGATCTTTTGACCTTGGATTTCTATACCTGTATCAATTTTGTCTTTGAATTCTTTAATCGCTTCTTCTATGTATAAGTTGAAAATCATGGGTGACAGCACACATCCTTGTCTTACACCTTTTTTTATTTTGGCTTCTCTGTGTTCATCACCAATATTTATAATTGCCGTCTGGTTTTGATATAGATTGTAGATTAGTCTTCTCTCTCTGAATTTTATTCCCGCCTGTTTTAATATTTTAAACATAATTTCCCAATTGACATTATCGAATGCTTTTTCTAGGTCTATGAATCCGATGTAGACAGGTACTTAACACGTACTTTTGATAAAAAACAAAAAAAAAATATTCGGGCGATTATTTTTAGTGGAGGGTATAAAGCACAATGGCTTGGAAACGATCCGGCAAGTATGTGTGTATCCATATAGAGATTTCTTAGTGTGATTGAACAGTCACGTTAAAAAAACGTAACCTAAAATTTTAGTTCCGTTCATATTTTTAAAGTGGCTACGAGGCTAAAACTTTTTGTGTGGATTGTTGCAAAAGAACCTCCTTAAGAAAAATTAAAACAAACGTTTAAAAAGTTAATTTCTCTAAAATCTAGAAAATTTTATTAAAAATCCTGAGGGGGTTCAAGAGAAATTAGCATAGCATGAAAGTTAAACTTTTAAGAAATGTTGAAAAAATACTGACTTTTTAAAATTGGTGTCTTTATTGTTTATGTTATTAATTTTGCGGCTAGTCCCCTAGACCCTTGAACCGATAGTTATAAAATCTTAAATTTAAATATTTTGATAATCACTAATATAATTTTTAAGAAAAAAATAAAACCGATTTCAAAAAAATTAAATGCAACAAATAAAATACACTAAAAGGTATAAAATAATTATTATCTTATTTAGTTACAACTAAACGACGAAATATTAACATGAAATTACTTTTTGAAGTCAGTGCCAAACATATACCTTTTATGAATCCCACTCGACGGATCTTACTTAGTACGTTTGGCGGGTACGCTCGCTTATAGATATAGTTTGTATGGCACCGACTTCAAAAAATAATTTCATGTTAATATTTCTTAGTTTAGTTGTAACTAAATAAGTTAATAATTATTTTATAGCTTTTAGTGTATTTTATTTGTTGCATTTAATTTTTTTGAAGTCGGTTTTATTTTTTTCTTAAAAATTATTTTTATTTTTCTCTTTTTAGTGATGTTATTAATAGTGATCATATCATCAGAACTTGACCAAATTAATATGGCACCATCCCTAAGATACTCCCTTTCCAATAAAAAAAGAATCATCGAAATCGGTTAATAAACAAAGAAGTAAGGCCAGAACAAACCTAACAAAAAAGGTCTAATACCAATGAAAAAAATCGGAACCAATCGGAAGCTAGACTGGACCCAATGCAAAAAGAATTTTCAAAATCGGTTCATAATTGGCAGAGATATGAGGTAACATAGACACAAAAAAAAAATCAGTCGAATAAAGAACCTCCTTCTTTTTTGAAGTCGGTTAAAAATGGCTCAAGTTATTTAGGGAAAGTAAACATTTATTCTAAAATCACCTAGAAATTAACATTTTTAATGAGAAAATCTCATTTGAATATTTAGAATGCATATGAAAATTTTTCATAAAAATTGTAAAAAATTTTAAATCATAAAATATGCAAAAAAACTTTTCTTTCGATAAGCTGAAATAAAGTGTAGGTATTATACAAATTCCAAATTCACCTATCTACAATATAAAGAATTTCATAAAAATATTTGCCGGTAGTTGTAGAGATTATACTCCAGACCGGTACATATATATTATATAAAAGGTCTCTTTTCTCTCAAATGTCATTTTGTTTGTTGAGTGACCACCTTAATATTTCAACAAAACGAATTTATCCATTTCCAATCGGGTATTTCAAGACAACCTCATTGATTTCTCCTTATCCATGTTGTGGTTTATTTTTTTTTTTTTTAATTTTTATTATGCTTTCTTCTTCTTCAAGTGCCATATTCGATTCCGACCGTCTGCTCTTACTGTAGAGAGAATCCTCTCCATTGTAATTTTCCTTGGAAAATTTTTCACAGGGGTGGTTTCCTATTGCCTTGCCCCTAAAGGGATCAGCTTATAGCCGGTCAAATATTTGCAGTTAGTCTACAATCTCTCTTGTATAGCCCAAGAGTTCGTTTACCAACTAAAGGCCGGTTCACACGGAGCTTTTTCTCTTACTTGTTCGACTAACTGAAAATTTGGAGGCATGGAGGGGATCGAAATGACGTCACTCCGGTCTGTCTTACTAGCATGCTTGCTTGATTCAAAAGATAGGGCATGTTCTAAAAAAAAAGTTCAGCTACTTTAAGCTGTCAGTGGCCAGCCAATCGGAAACCATTATTTAATCAAGTGAGTGACATGGGCATTGGCAAAGTACATTAACTGATATCACAGAACAGCTGATATTTTGTTTCTCACTGTTCAACTCTTTACTTCAATGAATAAAGAGAATATGTCTTCCAAATTCGTCTGCGATTGATAATTTCTGCAATAGTATTATTGTCAGCCATTTTTGTTTGTATCTGAGCTGAAACTGAAAGATGATAGAACAGCTGTTTGGCTCAAAGCATGCGCGCGCAACATAGCCGGCTAACTTGAAAATTTTCTGAAAAAGCTTCGTGCTAACCCAACAGGCAAAGAATCAGCCTGACTGAACTAGCTTCAAATTGCAAGTAGGGCGAACATGTTAGGAGCAAGTAGCAGAAAAAGCCTCGTGTTTACCAGCCTTAAGCTAAGGGTTGCCTTCTGTCTGGATAGCTCTAAGATGGAATGTCATTTCGCCTTTTTGACACTTTTTCTATTAATTAACAGTTACTTTTGTTTTTTTTAATAATTTACTTTTAAGACTAATAATTTGTTAAATAATTCTGACTGTTGATTCTGAAAATCTATTTTTGAAATAATCACTTAGTAACATTTCAAGGTAGGTTTCACAATATAAAACAAATATATGGTTTGAGTTTTTATCTCGATATACTATTTTAACTCCTAATGATGGGCTCAAAACCCGAAATACCTATATATATAGAGATAAAAACTCAAAACATATAAAACAAATTTAGGGAACGCGGTGTTGGTCTATAGTGAAACATTATTAAAATTATATTAGGTTGGAGTTGATGGTGTTTCACAAGGAGGAAAAATTAAAATACAAGGATTTTTTTAAGTTTACTCTATATAATTCGAGCTCTTAACTCATCATCAGGATTCACTCTTCTCCTGATGATGAGTTAAGAGCTCGAAATATATAGAGAAAACTTAAAAAAATAAGATTGGAGTAATTTTTGGAGACCGACTGATAAGTAAATTAAGTGGATATCGATGAGGCAGTCCAAAAAAAGAAGAAGAATTGTATTTATATAAAAAATTTTTTTGTGATGATCTTGTTTGTAATGATGGCCAAATCCCATTTTAATTAATTACAGACCTTGAAGAAAGAGGGAATAGCCTCCGAAACGTCGGTTTTATGAATAAAATTATAGTGTAAATTTTCTTCTTCTTTTTTTGGACTGCCTCATCGATATCCACTTAACTTAAACAAATCTTTGTATTTTAATTTTTTCTCCTTGTGAAACCCCACCAACTCTAACCTAATATAATCAAAACATATATATTATATTATTTATTATATATTATACTAGCCGCAAGGCCCTGCTTCGGCGGCCCTCTTGCTAGCCAGGGGGCACGCCCCCTGAACCCCAACCTACGAACCTCACCCTCATACCCCCCCCCCCCCCGAATCCCACCCAGCACCTCCCACCCCCCGCACCATGCACCCGTGCCCAAACACCGACCCCACCCCACCACCCCACTACGACTCTGGACCCTCACCTGAACGGGGGTGGGGGACTCCACCTTGCACCACCCCACCCCCACCATCTCCCGGTCCCTACCCCCGTGCCCCAAAATTTGGTTGAGTTTGGTCAAAGAGCAAGAATTTTCATATTTTGACCCCCCCCTTTTTTTGGTGGTTTTTGGGGGGAATTTTTTTAAACAACAGTTGTCAGAAATCACATCCCTACAACTTTACTCATAGCCCAAGAGCCCACGACGGCCAGACCTTCGTTATTTTATAAAAGCTGAAAGTTTTTCTGTGCATGTCCCCTATACAGATAAGAACGACCAGCGACTATAGAGTTTGGGTTGTGGTTACTTTGGCAGGTAACAGGTAATAAAGGTGTATAAAATAGTACTTTAAATTCGTTAAAGTATAAAGCTCATTTTTTTATATTTTCTTCGGGATAACTTTAGAAATCTCGTCATCCATTGCCGGACACTTATGACAGTTGCTACCATACCACTCAAGCTTGAGTTGTTTAACAAAAAAGAATTTAGTCTTTTTGATTTTAAGTCGATTCTTCCACGTTTTCAGTAGAGGTTGCCATTAATAGTCAAAACAACAAAAATGGAATGCAATAAGGTTATTCCTCTAGTATTAGATAAGAATCGATGGTTATTTTTGATTTTAAGCCGATTCCTCCATGTCTTCACCAATGGTTATCAATAATAACTGAAATGTCAAAAATCTATGTAAAAACAATTAAAACTGTCCGCCTATTGAGGTAACATTTTTTATAGGTCGCCAAGTAACATATATAAAATTTATCTTTTATATTATAACGAAAGTATAATTATAATTTATTAAAGTTTAGGGGTGTCTGGCAGGGGGTAGCAACTGTCATAAGTGTCCGGCAATGAATGACGAGATTTCTAAAGTTATCCCGAAGAAAATATAAAAAAATTGAGCTTTATATTTTAACGAATTTAAAGTACTATTTTATACACCTTTATTACCTGTTACCAGCCAAAGTAACCACAACTCAAACTCTATAGTCGCTGGTCGTTCTTACCTGTATAGGGGACATGCACAGAAAAACTTTCAGCTTTTATAAAATAACGAAGGTCGCGGGCTCTTGATCTATCATAATAATATTTTCCGCAGAGTTAATAGTTTAGGAGTTAAATTAAAAGTTTTTGCCGAGAGTAGCAGAATTTTTATATATTGAAGGAGACAATAAAAGAGTGTGTCTTCTGCTGGAATTATAAATTTTATTTATTTATAACGAGACTATAGTTTCATAAGTTAATTCCTGTGAATCCATTGTAATAGATTGATGAAGAGGTCAAAGCCCTCGAAACTATAGTCTCGTTATAAATAAATAAAATTTATAATTCCAGCAGAAGACACACTCTTTTATTGTCTCCTTCAAGTATAGGAGTTATTTGATAATTTTCATTCGTGCGCCCCCCCCCCCCCAAACCCCTTCTGTGGTGAAAATATCAAAACGTTATATAGCTAAAAACGTAAGTTAGAAGACATCTGATGTAAATATGAAATTTAATAATAATCCTTTCAGCCGTTTTTACGTGAATCGTGAACAACTTTTCGGAAACGGCGTTCACATACAGACATGAATTTTGTTGAGGGTGTTTTCGTTCATAACTTTGCTTAAAACGTGTTCAGGCAAAATTTGGCGTGATTTGGGGCAATGTACAGACAAAACCTTAATTATATATATAGACTTGTTTTATTTTGTGAAACCTACCTTGAAATTTTAAAAGTGATTATTTAAAAAAATCTTTCACCTTGAATCGACACCTAACTCTTTAAAAAATCTTATTTTGGAATTTTTTTACCAGAAGCGAAATTACAATTTTTCAAATCGAGTGATTTAGTAGGTAGCTATTATTACTGAAATAAAATAAAATCGAATCAAGAAACAAGTACCTGAAAAAAAATATTTTTCTACCTCCGATTGACATCAATTGGATTTCTATTGTATTGTGCCTCCAGTTCAATTTCGATCCAAAGTGAAAATATATATAATTCATATAATTTGGTGTCTAAAGGGTGGTATTGAAATGTATGGGCGCATTAGAACTTAAAGGGGTGTGATGGGGAGGTGAGGAGGGAAGCGAATGATGCGAGTCACTCAATCACGCGTTGATCCCCCTCTTGTTTACCGCCCTTGCATCCAGCATCCATTCCTGGCCTCTGGACCCACTTTGGAGAATATCGATCCCGGACCCCTCGCCTTGGTTCCGGCCCCCTCTTCCCTCTTCTTCTCTTGACTTCCTCCGACATCCCCTTTCCATTTACACAACTACAATATATATATATATATGTAGAGAATCCAATTGGTTTCCTTATCTCAAGATATAATCATACTCTAACAATTAGATTCAATTGGTGATTACGATCTTCTCCCTAAATGCTCAACGATATACCCCCAAAAATGAAAAAGACTTTAATTTAATAAAGATTTTCAATTTCTTCAGCTAATCTCGAATTAAAATATATTACTCGCTAATAGTATCTACTCTTATTAAACGAGCAAAAATTGTATATTTATTTGTACATATATATTTGTTTGTATATATATTTGTTTGTTTATATATTTGTATCTTGGTTCTATTTTGAAAACGGCCCTACCGATTTTGATGAAATTCACGGGTTAGGGGGTTTTGGGGGTTGACAATTCGATCTGTCACGGTCTCATCTTCGACAAATTTGTTTTTGATGGGTTTTTTCGTAATCAAATTAATTATTCTCAGGTAGACAAATCCCATTCTTAGGGTTTTAAAAAAGGTTTCCCTTTTCCTTTTGTGCCCAGGCAGACAATGGGTTGCCTTAATCCATTGTTCTAAAAGGCCTTGAAGAAGTATTGTGATTGTGGATTTTAACATATTTTGTTCTCCATAAACGTTAGAAATATTAATAAACGTTTTATAATTGTTTTTATAAAGAACTTTATTTATTTAATAGAATAAAAAATAATCAAGAATTTATTTAAAAATATATTTCGCATAAGCAGGTCTCAATTTTCTGAAAAAACAACACATTTTGATAGGTTTTATTTATTAACAATTGGATGAATAAAAATGAATCATAAGGTTGAATCAAAACAGGTGCAGGAGGTGGGGTGTAGTGGTGGGGGATCCGGGGGGTGGGGTCAAGCGGGGTGGGGGTACAGTGGGCGAATATTATATATATTTGTATTTTTTTTTAATTTGAAAACGGCTCTCAAATTAAAATCGACCTTTTTATCAGAATTTTAAATTAAAAATAATATTAAAATAAAGGTTTTAACTGAAGGAAGAAGTTGCCTCCATGTACTTACTAGTAAATTCGCTCAAATATTTTGTTTACTCATTTGGGGCTGTCCATAAATTACGTCACACGGATTTCAAGATTTTTAGACCCCCTCTCCTCGGTGTAACATTTTCATTGAGCCCCCTGTATTGTGACGTCAAACTATCACTTTTATACCCTATAATTAAATAATTGTAGAATTTTTTTTATAAATTTAATTCAACTAAAGGGATTTAATATATGGTATTTAAAGTTTAACTTTATTTTTATTCATACCATTCACTATACCCCAAAAAACAATAAACAATTTGACATATAGGGAGATGAGGGGATCTCTTCTTAATTACTACACTTTCAGCAGGAGAACATATAGAGCGCGTGGAGTATGATTATTTTATTGTAAATACAAAAAAAAAAAAAAGAAATGTGAAATGTGAGTCAGCATTAATCCTGGCTCTCTCAGCCACCCGTTCTGAATCTGAATTTGTTTGTTCTCAGGCTGGGGGTGTGAAATTTGTTGATGAATTTGTGTAATAATCCTTTTATTTTTATAAGAGGCGGCCCGCTCCTCGGAGGACCAATCAACAAAAAAAATGGTAGTTGTTTCGCGTCAATACTAGCAAAAAGCTAATGCTGGAGTATATATTATAGAACAGACAATAAGAATTGATAAGCCCAAAACTTGTTGCTGTTTATGTACCGTTACTAGCCAATCCGTGCTCGTTTGACAAATCTGGCAACACTGTCCAGGCTTGTATATATTTTATCATAGAAATGTCAGATAAAGTTCATTATAATGGAAGATTTATACAACAAAAAAGTTCTTTATAAGCGATTGAAAGCTGTTGCGACAATGACTGAAGAGAAAAAACTTAAAAAAGTACTAAAATTAACCCACTTTTTAGGTTAAATACATGCGTTGTTGCCAGCTTGTTTTTACTGTCAATTTTTCATTATACATTTTTCATTATTTATTCATTATTATCTCAGATACAATGTTGTAACTATAAATTAAAATCTTTAAACGTCTCTATCTCCGTAAATAATGGTCTGACAGATAACACATTAATTAAAATCTAAAATAAAAATCATTCAAAAAATGGTATTTTCTGAATATGTGAATCAGTCAAATCTAGAAAGTAAATTTTTATAATTTTTCTAATTAATATAACAAAGAATAATTGCTATATCAATGAGAATTTTTTTGACCGCGCTTATATGAAAAAGATATTTATCGCGAGACTACTGCGGATTACGCTATTGAAGTCTGCGGAGTCTTAAGACTGAACCAAGAGAGAAAAAGATGTGATCCACTAAAGCTAGAAAGCAACCAAAAGCCAGGAAGAGGGAAAAAAACCTTCTCCCTTTAAAAAAAAAAAGCTAGAAAACATAAAATTTAAAATATAATCAGTTCTTTGTATTAAAAAACAAAACAAAAAAAACCCCACAAATTTTGGCTCTAAAACGCACTTTCTACGGCTAGTTTAAATTAAAATATAAATAAAATAAAATATATCAATTCAAGTATTCGATAGAAATAGACCTTTAAGCACTAGGAATTCTAGGAAATTCCAAATCACTGAGTGTAAATATGACCCTAAATAAGTTTTCTGATAAACCCTTCACCCCCTAAAGGAGGTGACTACCCTTAATTTAAAATTTCATTAAAAAATGATTCTACTACTTAGATCCTAGAGAACCTAGAAAAATTTTATTAAATACAAAATTTTAAATTTAAATCATTTTTTTATTTTTTAAATGAAAGAAAATTTATTTTATATAAATATTTTAAAATATTTTTGTATTTTGTTATAATTTTTTTATTTAAGGATTTGTGGACCCCCCTCCCATAAAATGTCTTAGTATTAATTTTGCCGGAGTCGGTCTCGGGTCTTTTTTTACCCACTCCGTAGCCCTGCGGTATACCAGAGTGGTGAACTGCGATTGGAATTAGGTGTACACGTCTTTGGAATTATGTGAAATTATTTTGGAATTCATTAGATAATGCTCCTTCATCTATTGTCTTCTACTTGGAAATGAAAGTAGAAGTAGAAGTAGGTGTACAAGATATTAGTAGGTCGCGGTTCAACCCTAGGATGTACCTATACAAAATATTTTATTCGGGTATTTTTTTTTTAAATTATCATTTTAAAAGCAAATTGAAACAATTAAAAATATGTATTTATGTGAATATTCAAAAGTTGATGTCTCAAAAATTTTTAAATTTTTAACTAGCGCAGGGTATACGTCTTATACCGCAGTATACCCTCCACTACATCCCTATATACCTTATATATCGTCGCCTTAGAGAGTAAACTTGCTAACTCACAACAAGGAAATTTTACAGGGCAGAAAAAAAAACAACAAAATTTAATATTGTTTTTATGGAACAAATTATAATATTTTTCACATTTTTATTCTACAACTTACGATCGTAATTTTAAGTAGCAGTTTTACTTGTACGATGCTGCATCTCTTTTTCTTTCGAACGGTATTAATATGTCATGTACCTGGAGGCACCGAGCGATGCTCGGTAACTTCTTCCTTCAGTTAAAAGCTTTATTTTAATATTATTTTTAATTTATAATTCTGATAAAAATGTCGATATTTATTTGAGAGCCGTTTTCAAATTAAAAAAAAAATATAAAAATATATAATATTCGACCACTGTACCCCCCCCTCCTCCACCCCGCTCGACCCCACCCTCGAAACCTCGACCTACCCCCGGATCCCCCACCACTGCACCCCACCTCCTGCAACCTGTTTTGATTCAACCATATGATTCATTTTTATTCATCCAATTGTTAATAAATAAAACCTATCAAAATGTGTTGTTTTTTCAGAAAATTGAGACCTGCTTATGCGAAATATATTTTTAAATAAATTCTTGATTATTTTTTATTCTATTAAATAAATAAAGTTCTTTATAAAAACAATTATAAAACGTTTATTAATATTTCTAACTTTTATGGAGAACAAAATATGTTAAAATCCACAATCACAATACTTCTTCAAGGCCTTTTAGAACAATGGATTAAGGAAACGCATTGTCTGCCTGGGCACAAAAGGAAAAGGGATACCTTTTTTAAATCCCTAAGAATGTGATTTGTCTACCTGAGAATAATTAATTTGATTACGAAAAAACCCCATCAAAAACAAATTTGTCGAAGATGAGACGGTGACAGATCGAATTGTCAACCCCAAAACCCCCTAACCCGTGAATTTCATCAAAATCGGTAGGGCCGTTTTCAAAATAGAACCAAGATACAAATATATAAATATACAATTTTTGCTCGTTTAATAAGAGTAGATATATGATAAAAAATAGATTTAGCAGGTTTACACTCTAAGCCGACTATATATATTTACATGATTATTTGCATAAAATAGAGGACACCCTCATTGATTTCCCTTATGGATCTCCTACTCCCGGCTTAAACACAAACTTTTCAATTAAAATAATATTCTTTTTTATTTGTGAAAACCACCTAGTATTCAGTGGCGAAACAATAGGGTGGCAGAACGGGCAAACTGCCACGGGCCGCCGGCCCGAGAGGGCCGCGAGTACAGGAGGATCCAAACATTTATTATTAATAAATTTAGTAAATTTTATTAGTTTTGTATTCAATTAATTTAAATTATCTACTAGAGTACAGACACAAATGAAAAGTTACTAGAAAATCAACGAAAAATACTCAATAGCGTTTGTACCAACTTTACTTATTAATATTTACTTATTAATTTATTAAAAAGAAACTACAACGTTGGTTTAGCTTCTTTACATTGAGGGAGGACCCCATCCGATGTATTTGCCAGGGGCCTCAACGGTATAGTTACGCTACTGCTAGTATTTTAACTTTTTAATTTTTATATTAAATCAATTTTCTGATTATTTCTATTTCGAGAAGATTGAAGATAAATTCACCTTTTTCAAGTATACCTAATATAAGTTTTGTCAGGCTTTGTTTGACGACGTCGCGTCGATCCCTGAAGAAACAACAAGCGGCATGCTGTTGAGATGAAAATGCTGAGTAGGAAGGACTGTATCACCTCCTTGGCAAACTAAGCATCCTCGGTAACTTCAAAGTCCATCAATATATCAAAGAACATCACTATATAGTAGCATTAATAAATAATAGCTATATAGGAAACCCTTGAACGAATCTAGATAATGAGGTCAATTTTATCATAGGCTGATAGATTCAGCTTTCTACCGTTGGCTACTAAATCACCAAAATTTGCAAAGGGCCTACCGAATCCTCAAAAAAATATTTTTCCTTCATTTACTATTCAAATTTTCTATTAAATTGAAAGTTTTTGCCGAGAGTAGCAGAATTTTTATATATTGAAGGAGACAATAAAAGAGTGTGTCTTCTGCTGGAATTATAAATTTTATTTATTTATAACGAGACTATAGTTTCGAGGGCTTTGCCCTCTTCATCAGTCTATTACAATGTGAATTCCTATGAATACATTGTAATAGACTGATGAAGAGGGTTTTGCCCTCGAAACTATAGTCTCGTTATAAATAAATAAAATTTATAATTCCAGCAGAAGACACACTCTTTATTGTCTCCTTCAATTCAAATGTTCTATTAAACAAACCAGTAATTATTTCTTAACCTTCTGTAGATTATTAATAAGTAGCTACATGGAAGACCAAGCTTCATTTTCTGAATGGATACAAAAGAAAAAGTAAATCTTTTTAAAACCCCACAACTTGGTATTTCTTTATCTGTGAAAAATTTCTTTGATTACGAAAAAAACAATCAACCCCTGACATAATGATTATCGACCCAAAAAACTCCCCCTACTGTGTGATTTTCATCGAAATCGTTAGAGCAGTTTTCGAGAAACCGATTCTATATATTATGGGCCCTGCATAAATTACGTCACACGAATTTCAAGATTTTTAGACCCCTCCCGCTTAGTCACATTCTGTCACATGTTCATTGAGCCCCCCCCTGTATTGTGACGTCCTATAATTTAATAATTGTATATTTTTTTTATAAATTAAGCTTAACTAAAAGGAGTTAATATATTTTAATTTTAATTTTTAAAATTTTTAAATTTTACTTTTGTGACAATACAATTTTTAAGATCCCCGGGCCCATCTTTAACATTTTGCCCCTTCCCCTCTTACTGTGTTACATAATTTATGGACGACTCCTTAAATACATATATACAAGAATTCCTCAATATAATAATAAATCATATAAGATTGTGGACTGTGAATTTGAACTTTTGCAGTTGCTAGTATTAATTGAGAAGTGATGTAAGGCAGCCCAAGAATAATGAAAAAAATTCTCTCAAATAAAATAGATTTATGGGAATGTAATTTTTTCCACATTAAAAACCGATGTTTCGGAGGATTTCCCTCCTTTTTCAGGGTTTAAAAAGGGCCAACGAGGAGAATATACAGGATACTTCGCTCTTTTCTCCTTCAGCAGGACTCGAAATTTGTCCTTTCTCAACAATAGATTTTTTTATTCTTTAATTATTAATGTTGCTATTATTTAGTAATATTCTGAAAACTACAGTAAAAATTAATCTAAAAAATTTCTATCGCATCACATCACAATTAATTAAAAAACCAAGATTTTGAAAGTTTTTTCTTCAATATGCCGACAAATATATATAAATTAAGGTTTTTTTTTAAAAATCACTTTAAGTATTTTACAGTCTAAATTTAAGGGAGCTCTACTTCTACTTGTTTTTTTCACTCTTAAGAATATACCCATAACTTCTCAGAAATTAAGATTTCGGCATTTTTTTGTTTTATTCTTCAATGAAGAAAACATAATCATTTGAATAATTTTATTGAGATTTTAAGAGGATGTATTTATAATATAAACATTAATTAACAATTTAAGTTTATTATAATAATTACTTATGAGGTCGTCTCTCTAGTCTAAATAAATTTTCACTTTTTTGTAATTTAATAAATATACGACTGAGCGATTCTTTTATTAGAATTTAAACTAAAAAGTGCAGGGATAGAATGATCTCGCTTCCTTTTACAGGTAATGTTTTGCAAGTCCAGACTTGTTTCAGAGTAATAGAGTTTAGTTTCTTAATTTCTGTTAGTCTAGGAAACTTTTGACTCTGGGTAAGAAAATATTGAATCGAATTGAATATCAGATGAAAATTTATCAATATTAAGGTGACTAACTTTTTACAATGAAAAGGGGGACACAAATTAATTGAAGAAAACAACATCGTAAAGAAAAAAACCATGTTATTCATTGCATAATATGATAAATGAATAGTAAAAACATTTATATTGTCATTATGTTGACATGGCTATTAATTTTTTTTTAAATGAGTACTTTTCTATTGAATGAATATTTTTTTGTCAATATATATCATTTCTTAACAATATATTGTAAATATCTGAACAAGGAATGTCTTAATTCATATTATTGACTTTATCTATAATATCTATATAATCTCGATCGAATATGGCGATTTACAGATTAGTCTTCAAATATCGAAAAGAAGGACATGTAGGAGAACACTTTTCGGGGGGATTGTCCTCCTAAAGGAGGATGATTGGTCACCTTATCAATATATGTCAAAGCTAGTCATAATAAACTGATGTGGCCATGTGACTTAACATACTCCTCCCCTCTCTATTATATTTAATATTTAAAAATAATTTATAATCATTTACCAAAGATCCCCTATCCCCTCTAAATTTTGGGCTCATTAGCAATCAATCATATCTCCTTTAAATATGAGACCTATTGAAAATATCATTTTTCTTCGATTTTTACTTGAAAATTTTTATTTTTGAACCCCACTCTTTTTGTTCACTATCAATGTCACATAGTGAGTTATTTTCATAAGGTCCTATTTAGTAAGAGGGAGTATTCAAATTTCGCTCAAATGTAGATCGTTTTTATAGTAAATTCCATTTTCCTTGTATTTTTTATTTTGAAAATTTTATAATTTCAAATTTTTAAGAGCCCCCTTAATTTTTGGTTCTATTTCAACCAAAATCTAATGTGGGTTATCTTACTCTCACTAATAAAGAATCTACATGTGAAATTTCGTTTTGATATTCACATTAATTTTTGAGCTAGAGCTTACAGAAAATTTGCTAACTACTAACGTGCTAACAGACATTTTGCAAAATCATTAATATCTCATGAAATTTAATTTTTTCGATGCTCATTCCCTAGCGATCCTTCATAGAATAAAACGCCAAGGCACCCGACAGAAGTGATAACTTATATGGCATTTATAATTCTAATATTCTAAAATTATTAAAATTTATTAATTAAACAATTAATTATTCCAGCGCCTCCCAATCGATCGCAGACCCCAAAGATCGAAAATAATTTTCTCTTCACTCGGTATTTTGGGATGTGCGTGGTGT
Organism: Forficula auricularia; assembly: GCA_024734495.1. NCBI lineage: Eukaryota > Metazoa > Arthropoda > Insecta > Dermaptera > Forficulidae > Forficula > Forficula auricularia. The sequence continues at coordinate 6,024,935 of JALMQS010000092.1, read as the reverse complement.
AATATTCATCGACTATCTTGAGAAGGGAAATACCATCAACAGTGAATATTGTATAGCGTTATTGAAGCGTTTGAAGGCCGAAATTGCAAAGAAACGGCCCCATTTGAAGAAGAAAAAAGTGCTGTTTCATCAAGACAACGCACCGTGTCACTAGTCAATCAAAACAATGGCAAAACTACATGAATTGAACTTCGAATTGCTCTCACATCCACCGTATTCGCCAGAGATGGCTCCAAGCGACTACTGGCTGTTCGCAGACCTCAAAAAATGCTCGCCGGTAAGAAATTTCGCAGGAATGAACAGGTTATCGCTGAAACTGAGGCCTATTTTGAGGAAAAAGATAAATCATTCTACAAAAGTGGTATCGAAATGTTAGAGCGGCGCTGGAATGATTGCGTTGCTCTTGATGGATAAAGCTAAATTTGAACAAAAAAAACGTGTTTTCTTTGTTAGGCCCAGGGCTTTTCAGCCCATGTGGTATATATATATATATATCTAGACACACATTTAAGAGTTAGCTGACCCCAATAGCCTCAACCAGCAGTGGTCTGGCGATATACTATAAATGTATATATCTTGTTTAAAAATGTCGCTTGGAAAAATAACTCTCTTTCATATATATATTCAATTAATATATTAATTATAAAAATATTTAAAACTCTCATTTACTGCTAAGTAGTAAAATAAAAAGTGTGCAAAGCGCGCCAAAAGAAGTTATCACTTCAAAAAAAAAAAAAAAAACTATGCAAGATTACAATACTTGACCATACCCTCCCTGATAAATTACAAATCTACTACATTCATCAAAATACCATTTTAATGGCTTTATAACTTGTGTGCAATTAAATGTTGAGTTTTTTTGAGCTATCAACTTATTAAAAGTTTATTTTTGTTAATGAATCGGGACCCAATCAAATTGAAAGCAAATCGCAAATGTCTTAATAAGTTTGATCCAACTCCCAACAGGATCGTAGCGTGGGGGTTATCGAGCCCTTACCCGCCCCGCAGGGGGTACAAGGCGGCTGCGCTCTCGTTTGAGCGGCGCAACGCAAAACAAGCCAGCCAGTCGCCCGCCCGATCGCTCAAAAGCAACATCGCTATATCGCTACGCTCGCCTCGCTACATCTGTCATTCCCACATTGACTCAATTGTCCACGCTCCCAATCCTTCCTTTCCCCCCAATTTCCTTCCCCAATTAGAGCTATTAAAAACAAACAAAAAAAAATAGAAGAAAAGCTCAATTTAGTGGCTCTCAACATGAATTCATTTAACAAAGTGAATTTTCAATATTATGGTGATTTTTGTTGTGATTAAGTGATTTTTTTCAAAACATTGATATTTTTATTTAAATCCTATATAAAAATAAAAGACAACCATTTTTCTCTCTTAAGATAAAGAATAAACATTTATAGATTGAAGCGCTTTCTATCATTAAATTATTGTTTATCTAAGAAAAAACACAAACGGACTTCTCATCTGAATTTTTAAATAATAATAAACTAGTCAAGTAGTTTACAGACAGAGAATAAAAAAGTGTGAACGAGAGTGTTTTGAAAGTGCCATTTTTAATACTTTAATATCTCAACAAAAAATAAAAACAAACGGACTTTTTCTCATCTAAATTTTCAATTAATAAACAATAAACTAGAAACGTATTGTTTAAAGGCAGAGGATAAAAGAAAGAGTGAATGACAGTGTTTTGAAAGTGTCATTTTTACTCTACTCTTTCATTAAAATGGAGACAAAAACTATTATCATGTGAAAAGTAGCTGGAAATTATATCTTCTCTCTCTAGTGTAAAATAAATAGCATTCATTCATTCTAGCCTATTTAGACTTTTTTCTTCATTGTTTTTTTTTCTAATCAAAACAAAGTGAACAATTTTTATCTGTCATCTTGTTTGATCAATGGATTTTTTTTTAAAACTTTAATAAAATTAACCTGTGATTTATTTATTGGCCTTGTTTTTTTTGGTGAAAAAAGGATTTATTTAAATAAATAAATAAATAGAAAAAACTTTAATACGAATAAACTGAAAGGAATTTAATAAAATTAAGAAATTAAGAAAAAATCCACTTAGTGAGCAAATATAAAATACAAAATTTGCCCCAATATAATTTAATAATAATAATAAGAGGAAATTTTAATTTGTTTCAAGTTGACATACAGTCCACCAAGTGAGCAAATGAATTAAAAAAAAATATCCTTCAAAATATAATAATAACAAAATTATTATTTTTAAAATTTTTAAATAATCAACCATTAACACTTGTTCAAGTGAAATTTACTACAAAACATCTACAAAATTTTTTTTAAAGTGTGTTTAGAGTGATTGTTGCAGAATGGCCCAGTTTACGTCAAGTCACGTGAGCAAATAAAAGAAAAATTTCTTACGAAAAAATTAATTTAGAACATTAATGATTTATATTAAAATTTTTGAATAAACTTAAAGCAAACAATTGCAAAGAAAGTTATTTTGTGTATAAAGTGTTTGAACTTGTTGCAGAATAATCTAGTTTACATTTTTCTCAAATGATCAAATGAAATCAAATAAGAATTTTAAATAAATGAACTAAACATTTATTAAAGTGCAATTTAGAACAAAACAACTGTAAAAGAAGATTACCAATTAAATAAAGTGCTTAAACTTGTTGCAGAGTGGTTGAGTTTTCAATTCCATTCAAGTGAAGCAATTGAAGAAAAATTCTTACAAAATATTCTAATATTACTAATTTAGTAAACACCGTGTTTAAGTGTATTTAGAACACATTTTCTAGTGTATAAAGTGTTTTTGAACTAACTTTTTAAAGAGTGGTCGAATCTAGAGATGCTTACGTAAGTAAGTAATTGGAAAAAATCTTACATAAAATAATATATTAATATTATTGATGAAACATTATTATTACACTTTTCAATAAATTATTTATAACATTCTTTAAGACCAATTTAAAACAAAACATTTGCATTTGTTGCATATTGGTTAAATTAACAGTCCATTTAATTAAAGAAATAACAGTAAAAATTCTTACAAAATATAATAATACAAATATTTTTAATAACCAGCAACTTTGTCAAGTGTCATTTAAAACAAGCAAGACGTTTAAGTATATATATATAAAGTGTTTTGAGTTATTTGAGGCAGAGTAGTTGACTTTACAGCTCATTGTAGTAAAGGAATACAAGAATAAAATTGCTACAAAATAAATTACAATAACTCATTTTATTGTTATTATTATAATGTTTGAATAAACATCTAGACATTCATTCAAGTGTAATTCAGAACAAAACAAGATTATAAGTGTTTGAACTTGTTGCAGAGTGGTCGGTGTCGGGCTGGTGAATTTGTTTCAAGTGTTAGAAGGGTTGCTTAAGGGACGTTGAAGAAGAAACATTTGCAAAATTGTAGTATTATATGGGTGTGAATTGAAGAACTATGAGCTCGCCATTGGGATTTGAAGAACTTGTCGATTTTGAATCGACTGACCACAATTATTGTATTTCTTCGGGATGCAATCAACCTCAAGATTGGATTGAGATCGACGACGTTGCTCTGGAGATTGTCTGCCCGTCTACGCCATTTTCTACGACCCCGTCTCTTTCTTCACCGCCTACGACAACAGGTGAACTAATAAATTTCTTTATTCGTATAAAAGATAAATGCCGATAGTAGTAGAATTAAGATAAGAATTAAATAGAAAATCAATAGAGGTTGTAACTACTAAATTCGAGGAGTTATGGATAATTTTTATTATATTATACTATTATATCTATCAGCTGCGGTTGGTGACTTTTCAACCAGAGGATCCTATAGAAAATCTTAAATCTCTCTTAATTATTTTGAAATAAGCAAGCTATGACTTGTCTATACCAGTCTTAGTTATATCCGATCTTATATATAGAGAGTTGTAAGAAATAAATTCTCGAATCATCTTTATTTATACCTTTTTTGTATTATTTTTATTTATGGACCTCACGCCACTGATACCTATACATATATTATGTAAAATAGCTTAGGAATGTGTGTAATAACGCTCGAGGAAAATTTAGTAAAAAATCCTAATAGAGACCACAGAATCGAACTGAACACAATTCAAACACAAGAGCTTACACGAATGAGCACCGAATAGGTATATAAACATAATCAAGTTAAAATATTTTTCTAATCTTACATTTTTTGATGGAAATTTTTAATTATTTTTTTGAAGATGTCAGATATATATTTATTTATAATTTTAAATTTTAAATTCAGATAAAAAAAGATCTATTTTTATTTGCAGCCAGAATTAAATAAAATTTAATTTATTGTTTGCCAACACGCTCTGGTCATCATCCACACATCACTGTACTCAAAGTTTTGGACATAATTGAAATTAAATATATTAATATACACGTATGTTCTTTCGAGACCCTTGTAAACTCTGAACAAAGAGGTACGATCCTTCGAATCGTCGGTTTTTTAAGAGAATGAAAATGACGTTTTAATACATTATTTTATTCGAAAATTGTGCATTTGTGGTTTTTATTATTCTTGGTCTGCCTTTGCATCAATTAGGTATTGAGTTCCACTACTCTATCTACAATAAGAAATACGTCTAATTAATTAATTTGATTTTAATTAATTAGCAATTTATTGAAAGTTAAATAATTAATTAAATTTTCTTATTTTGATACATAATAATATTTCTAATTAAATATTAGTCAGTTTTAATATTGAAAAAAAAATAATAAAAGGAAATTGAAAATAAAAAATATTTTTTTTTATGAAATTGATGAGAGAAGGAGTTACACCAAAAAAGTTGCATCCCCTAAAGGCCTGGGTTGGCCCCTCCATCGCGAAAAGAAGAAGTACACATTTAATGACAAACCCACCTGTGTATAATTAATTTAATTAATAAACAAATATTTAAATTAAAATTACCCGAAGATGGGATCCTGATACTTTAAATTTTTTACCCAAAAGCCTCCCAATTCGTGATTTTCATCGAAATTGTTAAAACCGTTTTCGAGAAACCGATTCTATAGAAATAGAAATATATATCTCAACAAAAACACTTGTGTAAAAAAGGCCAAGTTCGATTAATAAAATCCGTTTGACAAAAAAAGTAGTGAGATCTAATGTGCTGCCAAGTTCAACATCATCAATTATTAAATGAGTCGAGAATATATTAGTAACTTCAATTAAAACGCATGTTTTTCATTTCACATGTCCCTCTATATTTTTTATTGATTTCACATTTTTAGTTGAAATTATTTTCCTAAAACTTGGCTTTTATGCCTTACGGCTTTTATCAAACAATAATAATAATAATAATTTAATGCGTAAAAGCCAAGTTTTATGAAAATAATTTCAACTAAAAATGTGAAATCAATAAAAAATATAGAGGGACATGTGAAATGAAAAACATGCGTTTTAATTGAAGTTACTAATATATTCTCGACTCATTTAATAAATTGATGATGTTGAACTTGGCAGCACATTAGATCTCACTACTTTTTTTGGCAAACGGATTTTATTAATCGAACTTGGCCTTTTTTTACACAAGTGTTTTTGTTGAGATTTCACTTCTTTTTGTAAGTTGGATTTATCCTATAAATTTAACCCCTTCATTTCGGGCCCTGAAGAAGGAAAAGTTTCGATTTTTCAATTTCATCCTTTATTAATGTGTCAAGCTTTACCAGTATGCCAAATTTCAGCATTCTAGGTTCATTGAATTTTTAGTTTATGTTAATTAAGCCTATAACTTTCACCCCTTCATTTCGGGCCTTGAAGAAGGAAAATTTTCCATTTTTCAATTTCCTCCTTTATTAATGTGTCAAGCTATACCAGTATGCCAAATTTCAGCATTCTAGGTTCATTGAATTTTTAGTATATGTTAATTAAGTCTATAACTTTCACCCCTTCATTTTAGGTTCTGAAGAAGGGAAAGTTTCGATTTTTGGATTTTTTTGTACCCCAAACTCTACCTGCTTGCCAAATTTCAGCATTCTAGGGTTAGCGGAAGTACTCTAGAATTTTGATGAGTGAGTGTGTCAGTCAGTGAGAGAGTGAGTGAGTGGGTGACGAAAAAGCCTATCTTTGGCTTCTTGTAACTTGGATGGTATAAACAGTAGAAATATGAAATTTTGTAATTTAGTTAAGCTTATGGACCAGTATTCTGGAAAAAAATTTCAGCCATGTAGAGGTTTTCATTACGAAGTTACAGAGGCGTCAAAATGGCCTGAGTTGTTTCCTGTAAAGGGTAGTCTGGCAGTGCACACATCCGCGCTCGAATCGAACTTGGCTGGGGCACTGCAGTGCCCCCAGATAAATACCTGAAAGCCATTTAATATAATAAGAAAGATTTAAGATTTATATCATATACTGCTAAAGGGCATTTGTTCCTACCTCTGTATGTCTACCTATGTCCGTCCCCCAACAAAAACAGTCGTCATGGTTACCAATTTAAATGAAATTATCTATATATATATATATAAAATTAAGGTTTTGTCTGTACATTGGGATGGTGGTGTGGGTGGGGGTGCTGGGTGGGTTCGAGGGGTGGGGGGTACAGGGGCGAGCCTCCTGGCTAGCAAGAGGGCCGCCAAAGACGGGCCTTGCAGCTAGTACTAATAATAAATAAATACAATTATTTAAAAAAAAATCTCAAAACGATTATTAAAAATCCAAACGTTTCTGAAAAAATTCTCCCTTTACCAGTGAAAATTTGGAAAAATCGTTGCTTTGCTGTAGTTTTTCATATTTTGAGACATGGTTTTCTAGAAATCTTTTTATATTTATCTTGAAAAAATTTATTGATTGTATTGATTTTATTTATATCTAAATTCTGCTAAACAGACGATATTATTTACCCTGAAACATTTAATCAGCCGTAGTTATATTATAGAAAAAGTTACAGTTAATTTTTAAATTAAGGGAACGAAGAAAAGATTATTTTTATTATAGACAAAAGGATCAGCCGGGGTTCGAACCACAGTTACAGTTAATGTTTTTTATTTATTATTCAATTACAGTAGAATATAATTAGCATGATTTTGAATATTATTGAAGAATTTGTTTGGGCATTTGTATTTCAATAAATTTACTAAGAGCTTTTTGTCAAAAATACCCTTCAATTGTGAAATTTGGACTGTTCTTTCTAAATATGTTACAGTTGATATGATTAATCTGTTAATATTAATAATCAGAGGCTATTATTAATTCTAACCAAATCAAAAGGTTAAAGTGAATAATTTATAAGCATTTATCACATGAGCCGGTGATTATTATTAATAATAAAGGGAATCAAAGGGCTTGTCCTCTGCTTGATGCAAATCAACCTACATATATATGTATATCAGTGGCATGCGGTCCATGGATGCTGTGGATACGGCGCATCCCTAAAATTTCAAACATTTAGAGTATTTTCATAAATATATATAAGGTCGACTTCAAAATTTCAGGAGATCTTTAAATTTTCAAATTATTATCTGTTATTTCAAATATTTCTATAAAAAAACACTTTTTGTTATGAAAAGTATATCGGGTCTCGAAATGAAATAAAATTGTTGCATAGTTTCAAGAATTATTTTTCAGAAGAGATGTGGATAGAAGGTTTGAATTCCCTGCCTGGTATATTTTCCAGTTCAAACATGTCAAAGACAAGTTCAGACGAGTTTTCGTCGAATAAAAATTGTTCTCGGCGAGGAACTAATAAAATAGAAATAATACAAAAAAGGAATAAATAAAGATGATTCGAGAATCTTTGGGCTAATTCATTTCTAAGAATTCTCAATATATAAGATCATCCAATCTCTCGAAGATCGTCAAAATATTGAATTATTAAAAATTAATTCTTTATTTTTTTAATATTTAAATAATTTGATATGATTATTTAAAATTGAAAAATATATAGATATTATAATTTTTGAAATAATTATTAAACTATCTAATTAAGTATTGATTTATCTATATCCAACTAGTTAACTGTCAATAATATTGTAGAACAGATAATTCTATATTAGATTTATTAGTTAATAAAATTTTTTGTTAATTAAATGGATAAAAATAATACATGCCTACCGACTCCTGCTCCAGATTCGTAGACGCCTTCAAGTCATGATCCAATATTTAATTGCCCCCACAATTATACCTCTCTTCTTTAGATAAAAAATAAACACATACTTATTAATCAATATCAATCAATAATATTGTTTTGAAAATCAACTATTTTTTATTGACATTGAAGCAATATGCATCCCGTTGCAAACGTTTTATGATTGTTTTATAAAAGAATTTTTTTTTTTTTTTTTTTTATTTGGATTTGACTACTAGGTCATACCAATACATTGAATAATACAAACATAGAAAATACATATAACAATAAATACATAATACAATACATAATACAATACATAGAAAAGAAATTACATTAATAAATATACATATATATATATATCAAATTACAAAAAACAAAAGAAAACAAACATAAAATTAATATAAAATATAACTCATAAAAAAAAAAAACCACCATATATTTAAAAATGCAAATTACAACTATCTATAAATTCAACCAATGATCTTAATAAATTTTCAGTGGGACAATCAATTAATGCTCTAAAAGTAGGAGGGTCTCTAAAGTGGGGAATAATTCTCTTCATCAATTCACATCTCCGAATTGTATATAATGGACAATGCAAAATTAAATGAGCGGGCGTAGCGGGAGTAAGAGAGCATGTGCAAAACGGGGACGGGGATAGAGATAGTCTATAGAGATGGGAATTAGAGAGGGTATGGTTTATCCTGATACGATTTAATATTGTTATTTCTTTTCTGGTTGATGATGGATTAGAAAGGAACCAAGGTGGACCAGGACAGGGCTTCAGATATAAAAGAATTTGAAATTTATTTTATACCAAGACAATTAATAAAATAATTATTTCTTTATAGGTTTATGTTTATTTGCATTAGGCACAAGACAACCTCATTGATTTCTCTTTATAGCTCATTTAATTAAGCTTGTTTAAGTAAGAATGGATAGCTTCTTTCTCTCTGTGAAACGGTAAAAATTTGGGAGGAAATTTTATAAGTAACCATAGCAACTGTGTTGTTTTCTTATCCGTTACATCATTTATTATCTAATACTTGAGTAATAACAATTCTATATTGGATTTTTGATGTTTCGGCTATTATTGGTAACCATTGCTGAAGACATAGAGGAATCGAGTTAAAATCAAAAATAGCGATTGATTCTCATCTATTACTTGAGGAATAACAATTCTACATTGGATTTTTGAGGTTTCCGTTATTATTGGTAATCATTGCTGAAGACATGGAGGAATAGGCTTAAAATCAAAAATAACAATCGATTTTATTATCAAATACTAGAGGATTAACCTTATTGCATTCCATTTTTGATGTTTTGACTATTAATGGCAACCTCTAATGAAAACGTGGAAGAATCGACTTAAAATCAAAAAGACTAAATTCTTTTTTGGTAAACAACTCAAGAAGTCGAATCTTCAAGGTTTTCAGTAGGGGTTGCCATTAATAATAAAAACATCAAAAATGGAATTCAATAACGTTATTCCTCTAGTAATAGATAAGAATCGATGCCTATTTTTGATTTTAAGTCGATTCCTCCATGTCTTCAGCAATAGTTATCAAAAATAACCGAAAAGTCTAAAATCCAATGTAGAATGGTTATTCCTCAAGTACGAGATGAGAATCGATCACTATTTTTGATTTAATTGAAAAGCTTTTGTTTTGCCGAGAGTAGCAGAGTTGTTGATTCACAAAGAGAAACAAAGAGGTTGTCCTCTGCTTGATGCAAATAAACATAGACACATATATATCGAGATGATATATCTGCATATATATATATATATATATATATATATATATATATATATATATATATATATATATTATTTATTTATTTGTTTGACTATTAATATATATGAGTGTATGTTTATTTGCATCAAGCAGAGGACAACCTCTTTGTTTCTCTTTGTGCACTATTTTTGAGTTTAAGTCATCATGTACTGCAAATAGCAAGTGATATCTGATTAATAATAAAGAAATAAACATATTAATATTTCAAATGACTTTGGATAAAGTTTAGCAACGATCTGTTGCAGTTTATTTTCTATTTATTTCAATTGAGTTTAATATACAATATACATATATGATATAATATTTCTGATTAGTGGGTTTAGATATACGAGGAGGAGTTGAAAAATAAGTTTCCCCTGTCGACTGTGGTCAGAGTTGTGTATGAAAGTCAAAAAATAGAATGAGACATTAAAGATATAACAAACCTTTATTTTTCCACATAGGTACCAAGTACATTGAGACATTTGTCATATCGCTTAATAAGCTTCAAAAAGCCCTCCAGGAAAAAATCAGGGCTTTGCATACGGAAGAAGCGTTGAACGGCTTGTTTCACTTCCGTATTGCTTCCAAAGCGCCTTCCCCCGAGATTTGTCTTCAAAGCCGGAAACAGATGGAAGTCGCTTGGTGCGAGATCAGGACTGTATGGCGGATGGTGTAGGCGCTCCCAACCAAGAGTTGCAATATGGTTTTGCGTTGCCCTCGCCGAATGTGGTCTGGCATTGTCATCCAACAGCAGAACGCCAGATGTGAGAAGGCCAGGCCGCTTTTTCCGAATAGACTTCCATAGACTTACCATACCCATAGACTTCCACGAGGCGGTTATGAATTTCTGTTCCTGATACTCCACGTGCCAATTCATAGCGGATAACCGCTCTCACTTCCTCCTTTGATCACGAATTCAAAACGCACCTTCTCTCCATACCTACCGGGGCTCAAATGAGAGGCTGGTCTCCGCTTTGCGCAGGCACTGCAACAGCGCCATCTGCTTGATTTGCAGCGACCTCTACCCAATGGTGTATCGGTGACTTGCGCGTTTTCCTGCTGTGTCGCCTTTCGCCCATAGCCGTTCAACGCTTCTTCCATATGCAAAGCCCTGAATTTTTCTTGGAGGACTTTTTGAAGCTTATCAAGCGATATGACAAATGTCTCAACGTACTCGTACGAGAATAATAAAATGAAGGTATGTCATATCTTTAATGTCTCATTCTATTTTTTGACTTTCATACACAACTCTGACCACAGGGGAAACTTATTTTTCAACTCCTTCTCGTATTTGAAATACATTTGTATTTTTTTATTTGCATTTCCAATACTGAAAGTCATGGATTTAATTTGTCTAAGGGGGCAGTGCACATTACAAAACTCATTGCCCCCACCAATAGAAAAATCGAATCTCCATTATTACGAGGCATCACTTATGTATTTTTCATTAAATTATTTCGTTACTTCCAAAATTTGTCAATTCTACTAAAAAGTAAGTTGATCTCTAATTTAATTCCCGAAATTGAAACCTTATGGTGGCTAATCAACTGGCCGGCTGCTCCATCTAGGAAATCTGTCTAACTAAGCCAATGGTTAATAATAATATATTTTAAGTAAATATACTTTAATGATACGGGATTCAAATAGAAAAAATTTAGATTTTCTAAAATTTAAATTTTATAAATCTATCTCAATATATTAATAAAAGCTAAAGCTGTAAGTTTAAAATTTAGGAATTTTGTATGTTGATGAATTTGCCTTAAAAATAAATCCCTCTCTCAACTTGTTCGTTGTAAAGTAATGAAGTCCGTTTGATGTGCAGCAATGCGTGTTCTCATTGGAATTAATCTCATCGGCGCTCATTTAATGCAAATTCGAATCACTTCTTTAAAGCCACTTAAAGACAAATATAAGTAATTTGAAAAACCTTGTTCAAATTGAAAATGTTCTAAAATTCATTGTGAAAAAAATTATTCACAATACATTTTAGGTTTATTGTTTTGGTGTCCTCTCTTTAAAAAATATGGTGTATTACAAGAATACACTTATCTCTGAAGCTTTTATGAGCTTAATTGAATTTTATTTTTATTTTCACATTTATATTTAAAAAATATATTGTGTAAGTATTGTAATTTCCTCTCGGGGTCCTGACGCTGAGGGTTCTATCTCCTAGGCAAAAAAAGTTAATACCACTTTGTCGTTTCTAGAAGGAAGGAATCTATGTCCTTTGGTTTAAAACCGGATTTAGAAGAAAAACGCGGATATTGTGGATCCCAGAGGCCAAAAAGTGACCAAAAATACTTGTGTATATACCTATGTATACTCTAGCGTTTTCTAACAGTAAGTCTCAGAGTTGTTGGTATTCCCTCGATTTTTTTTAATAATTAGTAAATTTATTAATTTACTTGATATCTTCCAATTTCGATTGTAATTAATGAGAGGGTGAGTAAATTAGTCGTGTCAAAAATAAACAATATTTTAAATATTATTATATTTATAATATGGTTAGTCGTAGAGCTTTGAGATTTAAAACTTAAGATATCTATTGCTAGAAGATGTACACTATGCTTTTGAATGAAATTATAGAATAGTCAGTACATATTTAATCTAACCCTCTTTGGGCTTTTTTCGGGTTTTCTCAAATCGGCTTGGGAGAAACACAAATTAAAGTAATTTGAAAAAAGAAAATGGGTATGATGATTTCAAATAAGCCAGAAACTAATGTGAAAGTGTGTCGTGCCCAGACCAGTTGATTTGTAATAAAAAGTAAACTACGGAGCTATTTCGCTATTTGATTCTAATAGTGAGAGATTATTGAAGAAAATTTAAACTTTATTTTTTGTGTGGAGTACTTAAGAAAATAATCTAGTAGACGAAATTCATAGATCACTTTCGCTTAGCCATCTAGTTGTCTCAAACCGGGATGTTTCTAATACAACTCTTTCCAAGTTTTACACCTGTGTTTTACACTTATGGGGTTATCCATAAATTACGTCACACAGTAGGGGGCATCTCAGATTTGTAACAAAATGTGAAGGAGATCTTAAAAATTGTGATGTTACAAAAGTCAAATTAAAAAATTTTCAAATATTTTTTTAGATTTCATGTTATTATTATTTCAACCTGAAAATGTTGGTAAAATAAATCTTGACAAAAAATCAAGCAATTTTTAGCAAAAACTCATATTTTCTATAATTATTAAATTATAGGGTATAAAAGTGATGGTGTGACGACTCAATACAGGGAGGAGCTCAATGAAAATGTGATAGAATGTGACAGGGGGATAGGGGGGGGGGTCTAAAAAATTTGGTGACCTAATAATACCCCTATATAGAAAGTTTCGCATATGCAAAAAAATAAAACAAAAAAAGAATTCTTTTAATACATTGAAATTGAAATTTTTTTTTAAAATCTGAGGCGGGCCGGAAAGAAACTTTAAGTGGGCCGCATCTGGCCTGAGGTCGTAATTAATATAGTAAATCAAAAAACACCCCCTTCCCCCTATTATAAATATCAACTTGTATTAGCCATGGCATCAGACATGTATATTTTATGCTGAAAGGGCCGCCCGTAGAAAAATTTTGAGTAACTTGGAGACAAATAATTACATTATTAAATCTTTATTATAATATTTAATTTTTTTGAATTTTTTTTTTACAAGTAGAACACACTAATACAGTATAGTGCTTAAATACAATAACACCTTCGGTATAATAAAACATAGTTTAGTGAGGCTGGGCCAGAAGGCTCAAAGTACTTAGTTTTATAAGATTTTTCTACCTAACTAGAATTTCGAACAACTTTTTTTATCTATTTTATATTTTAATCTATTTTTCATACATATATTTTACAATATTTACAAATCTTAATACTAAAGTTATAATATTTCTCAATAGAAATGTTCAATTGTCCCTCTTGGTTCTTAAATTGAATCAGACTTGAAGCATTTCTCACTTCAGCTGGCAAAGAATTAAATTCCTCAAGTCCTTTAAAATATAATGAATTTCTTGTGCCCTCTTTCATCGCCCTCTCAATAAATATATCGTCTCTAAACATAAGATTATGAAAAATTCTTCATAAACGTCATTTCTATTCATATATCAACGACTAATATTAACAAATTGGATATCTCAAGTATTTTGTTAGATTAGAGTTACAGATGGAACTCTCGGTATGAAAGTCCGACTTGCACTTGGCCTCTTTTTCTAAACAAAACTTTATAATCACTTAGAAACCAGGATTCAAGATGTGATTCCACAAAATAAAATTAAATAAATATGTACCTTTTTAATTCACTACCATTAAAACTAATTTCCATGGGTTATTATTGTTTTAAGTAGATTAGTGAATAGAAATCGAAATAATGTTTTATTATACGAGAGAGACAAAAGCTCTGGTGCATTTTGCCGCCTCTTCCCCTCTCCCCTTCCCCTAAAACAATTTTCCCTCCCTTCCTCTACGCAAACCACTCAACAGCATTCAACAACTAGCAAGTGAAATCAATTAGAACTCGACGCTCGTTCATCAAACAATAATAAATTTATTAATAAATATATTTTAACTAATACGAAACAATATTTGTTTATTTATTTGTTCGGTTCTTTCCATTTTCAAATCAAATTCGAAATTCAAACTAAAACATTCCCGATGTGTGTGCTTTATTATCGCAATAGTATCAATTCATTTGGATGTAGCCCGTTATAAAATATTTTGGAAATAATGCATTTAAAATAATTAAAACAACGATTTTGAATCTTTTTTATTTGCGTTCCGATTTTCATAAATTATACTTCCCATATCAGAATCAAATGGTGTGTTCACCACACAACTTTCACATGTTCATTTATTTGAAGTCAGCGCGTCACTATCAATTTACACCCCCTTCCTTTATTTCGTTTTTTTTTGATTTTCTAAAAAAACGGCAGCAACCATTTTTTTAAAAATTTGACTACTAATTAAATTAAATAACTAATAACTCATGACACTTGATAAATACACTAATTTTTAAAAAATCGTTGAAGCAGTTTTTGAGAAAATAAAAAAAAAAATCTTTCATGTAAATGTCCACTTCCGGTCTCTCGATTTCAAGACTGTGTTTATTGCGCTACTCAGAGGGGGGCAGCCCTTTACAAGAAAAAGAAAAGGTTTACATTTTATATACAAAAAACGGCAGCCGTCAAAAAATTATGACAGATGTGGCTTACATAAAAATATATATATTAGTCTAGGTGCCTCTGTAGCTCTGCTTCTTCAGGGCAAAGTGTACTGGTTGGTTGCTAGTTTTAAGCACCAGGATTGCTAGGCAAAATGCCGGTGGAGCTCTATTTTTTGTATTGTATTTCTATTTTTATTTCTAACGAGGACCCCTGCGATTTCTATTTGTTCTCGCATTTGGATCAATTACGGTTGCATATCTTTCAGGGGTTTCTACATGTTTGATTAGTCTTTTCCGAATGGGTTCGTTCAGAATAGAAGGAATTATGATATTTTCTGTAGAAAAAGAAAATGACATTAATTTTGTCAGATCATCATTAATATAGTAGTACAAAAAACAAAACATTATTATTTTTAGGCGATACGTTTTAGATTAAATAAAATGATTTTTATCTTGGATAATCCAGCTATTATTAATAGACTTAGCTGTACCTATGCAGAATCAAGAAAAATATAAGAAATTAACCAAGATCTTTCAGCCGGCAATTTATCTACTAAAATTTCAAATGACCCGCGCAGTAATAAATTAAGAATTAATCTCATTATCCCATTAAATCATATCTCATATAAATTAAATATATATATTTTAAAATTAATTTGTCTACTAAAATTTTAAAAATTTATATTTTTCTTAAATTCAAAAAAAAAAAAAAATTAATTTTTGCGCTATGAATTATTTCCAAAAAATTAAATATATATTAATATATAATATAATTTTAAAATTAATAAATTTGTCTACTAAAATTTCAAATGAGACACACCGTAAATCTAATATTCTAAGCTATATAGAGGAATATATTAATATATAGAGATATTATAGATATATAATTTAGAGAATAGATATGTTTTATTTGTAAAATTTGACAATCTAAGAACTGTCATTGAATATTAGTTGCTTTTTCTCCCACATGTTCTCCTGACCGCGCCACGGGTACTGTCTGATAATGGCTTTTATATATATAGATAAAAATAAATAAAAAAGCGAAAATATGTAAAATAATAGAAATTGATTTATTTCTTGATTTATTTTCGTTTTCTTTATAATTCCCAAATACCCCGTCTGAAACTTAATCAATATTTAATTTAGGGAAGGAGAAACCATTAAAGTAATATAATATTAGTATTATACATAACATAACAACTTAAATTATTATCATTTATCAGATTGAATCATAGTTTCAAGCTTGAACTCTTCCTTTATACAGCTTTTCATACGAAAAATCAATAACCCAGCAAAATATATACATGTCAAAGAATTTTATCTAGGTTACAATATTTTTTCTTGTTACTTTATCCAATGCAAAGCATGGGTAAAGTATTGTAATCGCTTTCGGGGCAAGCGTGGCTTCAAAGGGTCCTCAGGTAAAGACTACGGAACCCATGGACTCAATTAAAGTCACAAATTGTAGTATTCAATTAGGTTGAATATTAGCACGTGACGGTTTTGCCAAAAATTACATGGGGTCTCGTCGAGAGGCCAAAAAGTGCAATTTTTTCATTTAGTGCGTGCGTATGGATGAAGCGCTGATTAGTTTTTGGTACATATCGGCCCACAAACATTAGTACTTTATTTCGGTACTTTTTTAGTTTTTTCTAAATATCTTGAAAATGACTTAAGCAATTTTGATGAAATTTAATATCCTAATTAAGTACCTTGGGGACCACAAAAAAGGTTAAATAAAGTTTTTAGTAAAATTATATTTTAAAGTACTTTACTCTAGAGTAAGATGGTACTTTTTTAATTTTTTAAATTCTTTAAAATTTATTCATTTGAAAGTTTTAATATAGCTCATTTAGCCTTGCTTAAGTAAGAATGGATAGGCTTCTCTCTGTGAAATGCTAAAAATTTGGGAGGAATTTTTATGAGTAACCATAGCAACTGCGTTGTTTTCTTATCCGTTACCTTTGCTGAAGACAGAGAAATCGATTTTTAAACCAAAAATAGCGATTGATTCTCATCTAGTTCTTGAGGAATAATCATTCTATATTGGATTTTTGACGTTTCGGTTATTATTAGTAACCATTGCTGAAGAAATAGAGAATTCGACTTTAAACCAAAAAATAGCGATTGATTCTCATCTAGTACTTGAGGAATAATCATTCTATATTGGATTTTTGACGTTTCGGTTTTTATTAGTAACCATTGCTGAAGACATAGAGAAATCGACTTTAAACCAAAAATAGCGATTGATTCTCATCTAGTACTTGAGGAATAATCATTCTATATTGGATTTTTGACGTTTCGGTTTTTATTAGTAACCATTGCTGAAGACATAGAGAAATCGACTTTAAACCAAAAATAGCGATTGATTCTCATCTAGTACTTGAGGAATAATCATTCTATATTGGATTTTTGACGTTTCGGTTTTTATTAGTAACCATTGCTGAAGACATAGAGAAATCGACTTTAAACCAAAAATAGCGATTGATTCTCATCTAGTACTTGAGGAATAATCATTCTATATTGGATTTTTGACGTTTCGGTTTTTATTAGTAACCATTGCTGAAGACATGGAGGAATCGACTTAAAATAAAAAATAGCGATTGATTCTCATCTAATACTTGAGAAATAATCATTCTATATTGGATTTTTGACGTTTCGGTTTTTATTAGTAACCATTCCTGAAGACATAGAGAAATCAACTTTAAACCAAAAATAGCGATTGATTCTCATCTAGTACTTGAGGAATAATCATTCTATATTGGATTTTTGACGTTTCGGTTTTATTGGTAACCATTGCTGAAGACATAGAGGAATCGACTTAAAATCAAAAATAGCGATTGATTCTCATCTAATACTTGAGGAATAACAATTCTACATTAGGTTTTTGACGTTTCGATTATTATTGGTAACCATTGCTCAAGACATGGAGGAATCGACTTAAAATCAAAAATAACGATCAATTCTTATCTAATACTAGAGGAATAACCTTATTGAATTCCATTTTTGATGTTTTGACTATTAATGGAAACCTCTACTGAAATTGTAGAAGAATCGACTTAAAATCAAAAAGACTAAATTCTTTTTGGTAAACAACTCAAGCTTGAGTTGTTTGCCATAAAAGGATTTAGTCTTTTTGATTTTAAGTCGATTCTTCTACAATTTCAGTAGAGGTTTCCATTAATAGTCAAAACATCAAAAATGGAATTCAATAAGGTTATTCCTCTAGTATTAGATAAGAATCGATCGTTATTTTTGATTTTAAGTCGTTTCCTCCATGTCTTCAGCAATGGTTACCAATAATAATCGAAACGTCAAAAACCTAATCTAGAATTGTTATTCCTCAAGTATTAGATGAGAATCGATGGCTATTTTTGATTTTAAGTCGATTCCTCTATGTCTTCAGCAATGGTTACCAATAAAAACCGAAACGTCAAAAATCCAATGTAGAATGGTTATTCCTCGACTCTTAAATGAGAATTATTTTTGAATTAATTTCAATATGAACTACAAATTGCAAGTGATATCTGATTAATAATAAAGGAATAAACATATTAATATTTCAAATGAATTTGGATAAAGTTTAGCAACGATCCGTTGCAGTTTATTTTTTTTATAGAGTGAGTATACAAATTAATTGTTATTTTTTCTAATATAGATATTAATAAAAAAATAAAAGAAATATAATACATATATATTTCAAAGTGTAATTAAAAGAAGAAGTGGAGTTGATTTAAAGAGTAGTAATTTTAAAATAAAAGGCAGCTTTGATATCTAAAACTGGTATTTTGTTTAAATGAAAATGTCAAAGATTAAGCCTAACTGAAAAACACAACAAAAAACAAAATTTTAGAATCAATAAAATATTTGAAATACTTATTGTTAAAATATTTTATTCTTATTTCATAGAGCAGGGCTGTCCAAGCCGTGGCCCGCGGGCTGCGTGCGGCCCAACACTGCAATGAGTATGGCCCAACATAAAATCATAAACTTGCTTAAAACATTGAGATTTATATGTAGATATATAGTTATTCCCTTTTTCGAAATATGAATGTACATTTGTACAATACGTGAAGATTTTTACAAGTATAAAATTCACTAAGCTCAATTATATAAGATAAAAAATTAATGAAGTTTCGAATATTTTACAAATTCTTCTTCTTCTCATATTTTTATTTTCTAAAATATTTATTATTTCAATATATGCTACGACACTAACCAAGTCTATAGTTATCATTCTAGTACAAGAGGAGACAAGGAATTCGGGTTTTCTAGAACAATCACAATTATTCGATAATTTCTCTTCTGGACTGAAACTTGTCAGGACTTGTCTTTTCGATCTTTGCACGTTCTTACATGTCAATAGATAATGGATAGTCAGACATTATTATATCCGTGACCTTTTTAAAAAATAAATTATAATTCCTCATATCCTTCTTTAATCCCATTCGGTCCGAGACAATTTTTTTTAGTCAAATTGGCCTTTGTGAGCCTTAAGATCGGACACCCCTGCGATAGAGAATAAATTAAAGATTTGGTTTTTAGTAATTATAAGAATTTTTCTAATTATTTAGTACTTATACTTGGCGAGCTTCTAATATTATCACCAGAAGATTCAATTCCATAATTTTTTTTCATTTTTTTATACTTATTCTTTAACCATGAATAAAACTTATTTTCAAGCATACTTTTTTTGTCGATATGTCTGAATTCAAATACCTACTTACTCAAAAAACAAAAGGTTTTATTTTGGTGCCAAAATATTTGTATGTCCGTTTGATTTTTATTATAATTCAAATAAAATCTCAAACTGGAATTTTTTCACGAAGTAAAATCTCTCAATTTAAATTGAGATAATGGTACTTAAAAAATACTAACAAAATATTTTCAAATTAATTACGCCATGTTTATTTAGCGACGTTTCGTTTCTAATTTATTGAGCCTTTCTCAATTTCTAAACTCTACTATTGTTGACAAACTATAATACATCAAGCCTTGTATTCATAAATTTATTTATCAACATTCTTCAATCACAAACAGTACATATAGTTTATTATTCTTTATTTTATATTGTCCGGAATACTAGTTTCTCAAACTAGAAACTACGTGGTAATCTAACGAAGGGACTTATTCCATGGATTCTTTCTCTTCTCACTTTCACTCTAACCTAAAATTAAACTTCTAATTATCTATTTCCATTTCTTTTCCTTTCATATTAGTAGATGGTGGGCACTCTTTTAGGATCCCGGTTAAGGGAGTTTGGGACAGCTTATCTATCTGGTTGATCTTCGAAAAAATCTTTTGAATTTCTGCAGAGTGACCAGGTCTGCCTACTAAATTTTTTAATAAAGAAATTGTTAATAATGGCGTTAATTTCGAATAAAAATCTTTGTTTTGATAATATTAATAAAAAGAATATTGAGATAAATCTTTTTCATTATAAAAACATTTATTTAACACAAAAACGATTTCAAGAAATAGAGTTGGAATTCTACACTAGGGCTTTTGTTATATTCTGCTGGCTGCAAATAACATTTTAGTTTTTACATTTATGAATAACTAATTAACTAGACTGTCAAATCTAGTGAAAAATGTATCATTCGATTCATAAAAGTTGAATTATTGATTTGTATAAATTTGTTGAAAATGGTATAATTTGTATAGAAGCCATTTTTAAAAGCTCGGACCATTTACTACCATACCTACTAAATGAATGAGGGTGGCATTCTTTCAGTATCTTTGCTATGTGGAAGACAATAGGAAATGATGATATTACGTTCCCTAGAATTCTGAACAAGATGGTGTCTTCAGATAAAATTTTCTGGAGATAAACTAGTCTCCTGTTTGGATCTTCGAATGGAGGCTAAAAGAGGAGAGATCACCAAAAAGACAAAAATAAATTTTAGAACCCGCGGTTTAATTTCTCATGCATCTAAGATCTTAACTAAAACAATCCAAAGAGGAATGGAACAAAGAATTGAAGATATTTTGGGGAAGGGACAATTAAAAAACAGCTCGAATTCATTAGAAGATATTGTTCCTAGTTGAAGGAGACAATAAAAGAGTGTGTTTTCTGCTGGAAAAATAAATTTTTAATTTATTTATAACGAAACTATAGTTTCGAGGGCTATGCCCTCTTCATTAGTCTATTACAATTGATTCACAGGAATTAATGTATGACCCTTTTTTTTCAATTTATAAAAATTCTGCTACTCTCGACAAAAAGAAACTTTCAATTTCTTGTTCCTAGTTTCGATGATCATGCTGGAACCGGTGAATTCAATGCAACATATCTTGGGTCCTTTTATTTAGAATTCTGTTCAAAAACAAAACGGGATCATATTAGTGTCAATAGAGTCTTTTTCTATCTGTTTGTCTGTACGTCTGCCAGAGTTTTTTAGTTATTAAACTAAATAAGATACAAATTTTCAATTTTTAAGTAATATTATATTGAAATTTCATTCGTTTTCTCCGAAATCAAACATCTTATTAAAATTTTAATCAATTTATTATTTTTGGGAGGCCTAATTTTTGTGGGGACGAAAATAAAAAAATATTATTTTATCATGGGGTGTGAGATGTCCCTGTAAAGAACCTCTCATAAAAACAATAGGGCGCATGAGAATCCTAATCCTTAGAATTTTACGAAATATTAAGGAAGGAATTTTTATCAAGTGAGGGAAGGAGGACAACAAACATTTAATCAATTATAATCAATTACCAATACAGATTTCATTGTCAAACACATCCAACAACAAGGTAGTTTTATTAATTAATCAGTTTAATGATGATGATGATAGGTTAATGATAAGAAAAAAAGTCCGCCAAATCGAACACGCATACCAAAGTTTCCACATCTTTTACCAAAATACTTGAGATATCAAATTATTTCTTATTTGTCTTGCATCCATATGGAGAGAATGAGCAAATTTGTGAATTTTTTCATAAACCACTCCTGTACGCGTACAGGAACAAAAATCACCTAATATGTCATTTTAGGGCCTTCTCACATCGTCATTTTAAAATAAATTACATTTTAAAATGACGGTGTGAGAAGGCCCTACAGAGAAATAGCTGGCCAAATCGAACATACATACCAAAGATTCTACAAATTTTCCCAAAAATACTTGAGTATCAAATTAATTCTTATTTATCTTGTATATGAAGAGAATGAACAAATTTGTGAAATATTTTCATAAACCACCCAGGAGTTCAGGAACGCGTACAGGAACAAAAATCACCTAATATGTAATTTTAAAATTTGCTCATTCTCTCCATATAAATACAAGGAAAATAAGAACTAATTTGATATCCCAAGAATTTTGGGATAAGATGTGGAATCTTTGGTATGCGTGATCGACTCGTATTTGGCCGGCTGTTTTTCTTAACATTAATCTATTATTACCATCAATGAGCTGATTAATTAGTAAAACTACCTTTTTGTTGGTTGTGTTTGATAATGAAATCTGTGTTGATATTTGATTGTAATCGATTATAAGATTGTTGTCCTCCTCCACTCGCTTGATAGAAATTCCTTCCTTAATATTTCGTAATATTCTAAGGATTCGAATCCTCAAGCGCCCCATTGTTTTTGATAGAGGTTGTCATCAGCCTCTTGAGTTGTCACACCATTAAAACGTTAGAGGGAGTTCCTTTGGGAACATATACACAATTAATTTATTATCATCTCCCTATTGAGACGTCACTATTAGATTTTTCCCTTGGACAATATGAAAACTTTTCGAATTTAGTTGGCGAACAAAAATCGGGGATAATTAAATTACTCATTAAATTAATTTTAATATAGATTAATTAAATTTTTTAACTCATTTTTTTCAAATATAAAGGCTTTAAGAGTTTTTACTTTATCAATAATAAATTTCAGTAACTTTGCCCCATTCTTCTCAAACTTTAATGAATAACTTAATATAATTTCTGTACATCATAAGTAGTGACCGAATTCCTATGCAATTGCATATTTTGTTTGCAGCCACATACGATCCTGGGGATCAATTATCTAGACGATTCATGCATCTAGGATACTCTGGGTTAAGTTTTATACTGCATATTTTTGCATATTTGAGTAATATTGCATAAACTTGCATATTTGAAGAATATTGCATAAAATTGCATATTTGAAGAATTTTTTGTCAAATATTGTATATATATGTATAGGAGTGAATTTTTTTATTCGGAAGACTGGGTGGTTTGGGAGGTTTAGGAGGTCGACTGTCGACAGTGCCCAGTGTTCTCCGAAACAGTGACAGTGAACATATCGACAGTGCCCAGTTTTCTCGAAGCAGAGACAGCCGAGACGTCAGCCGCCACACCGTAAGTATATAGTAATCCACCCTCAACCACAAAACACCCAAAACCTCCTAAACCTCCCAATCCACCCAGTCTTCCGAATGAAGAAATTCACTCTGAAGATACTCCCCAAAACGAACCCTGGACAACGAAGCTAAGACCACGTAGACCACCCGCTTCCTCTCTTGAAAATTGCTCCAAAGGGTGAGCCGAAACGTCGAGAAAAACTCAACCCCACACGGAGAAACCCGAAAAATCTCTAATGACATAGAACCCATCCGCGGAAACTTCATTGAACATAGATATATATCGAGTATAAATATGCATATATTTAATTTATTTGTTAGGGACTATAGTTTCGAAAGTTTGATCTTCATGAACATTTTTTTAAATTATAAATATTCTATCTGCTATTCTCATGGGTTCAAATATTCATTACTTGTTAAATGACTAACCTATAACAACAAAACGAATTTGCCTACATCCAATCTGGTATTTGAACCCATGAGAAATAACAGATAGAATAGTTCTAATTAAACCAACTATTTTATCTGTTATTTCTCATGACTTCAAATTGGATATAAGTAAATTTTCTTTGTCGTAATAGTAAGCAGGTCAATTAACAAACGAAACACTGTTTTCTCTATGATGATGAGTTTACAAAAATCTTAAAGAACGTACCGAATCTAAAAAAAAAATGATTTAATTTTTATTTTAGACTTTTTTTAAAAATATTAAGATAATGTAATTAAAGATAGATAGTGAATATTCCTTTTTGAAATCGAAAATAATATACTAATTATCCTCATCGCTGATAAAGCTTCAATTTCAAAGTAAATTGATGTCATTTTCTTTTGTTAGTAATTAAGTTGGTTTTCTTGGGATTAATTTGTCCTTTGATTCGGAAGTCCATTTGATTATTCTTTTCAATTATCAAGCGTATGATCATTTAAAAGGTGATTAAAATAAACGCCCAAATGGAAAAGGACCCCCCCCCCCCCCGGGGGTCTCTCATTTATCAATTGCCTTCTTTGTCCTTTTCAGTTTTCTTCTTGTCTAACTTATTCTCTCTCCTCTGTTGCTCGGTTGGTGTATCGATCGCCAGACATTGCCTTCCACAGCGCTTATTCTATCTCTTTCTTTGCCTCTTCTGTTATTGCACAGATGGAGTGCGTTTGGACCGTTCCATTTAGGAGTTCCAAGGCGCCGCCAATATAGCACGATAGGGAGGGGTTGCAACCCTCTCTTAACAACCCCTCCCTTCTCAACTTCTCTTCTTCTCTGATTCTTAACACTTTTTATCAGGAAGGGAAGCAAAAAATCTCTTAAAATAAGCCCATAAAAACGTTTCATATTTCTTCAATTTACTTTATAATTAAATAGAGTATTTATTTAAGTATTCGTTGATACGAGGTGAATTAAAAAATAATGAAATTTCATAAATGAAATATGGAACAGATTAATTATCTCATGAATTCACTAATGGATTATAAATCTTGTCTGATTCTCTGTTTAATTCTTATCTTGATAAGAAATAAATCAAAGCGTGTGTCTTTTCATGAAGAGAAAATGTCGTTGTCCTCTGCTTGATGAAAATCGAGGGGTGAACCGCGACCTAATTTGCTACTGTACACTTAATTCCACTTGTACTTCCAAATATTTTCAAGTATTGAGGTGCGTGCAAAAGTTCGTACGGAGTTTCAATAGATGGAGTTATGAGCGTCGTAACGTGTTGTCATTAATGCCTACTCCTACATATTATATATCCTTGGAAAGGTGACGTCTTCAGCTTTCATTTAAAAAAAAATCATTTGTTTTCATACAAACTGCTTCGATAAATATCACTTTAAAAATGAATATCGATAAAGTGCATTTACGACATGTTATGCTTTACGAGTTTCGGAAGGGAATAAACGTTGCCGCAGCCCTGAAAATCATTCAAGATGTTTATCAGGATCAAGCACCAGCTAAACGAACTGTATATATATATACTCAATACTTCCAAATATTTCCAAGTACTTACAAAATACTTCCAAAGCGGTGTACACCTACTTCCAATCGCGGATCACTCCTCGATGAAAATGAACATATATATAACCAGTATAATATATACATAATTTATTTGTTGGAGGCCATAGTTTCGAAAGTGTGACATTCATCACCAGTCTTTTTAATAAGAAATATTTTTTTTACTGTTATTTCCCATAGCTTCATATACCTGATTGGATATAAGTAAATTCGTTTTGTTTGTAAGTTGTTAATCTTACAATAAATCACTATTTTAGCTAATGAGATTGTATAAGAGATTGAATATTTATAATTAAAATGACTGATGATGAAAGTCCAACGTTCAAAATTAGTGGCCGTCCATAAATTACGTCACACAGTAAGGGGCATCTCAGATTTGTGACAAAATGTGACATGGGGGATGGGGGATCTTAAAAATTGTAATGTCACAAAAGTCAAGTTAAAATTTAAAAAAAATTAAACTTAAAGTATACTATTAAATGCCTTTGGTTGAGTTTAATTTATATAAAAAAAATGTCTACATTTATTAAATTATTGGGTATAAAAGTGATAATGTCACGTCGCAATACAGAGGAGGGGGGGGCTAAATGAAAATGTGACAGAATGTGACACAGGGGGAGCGGGAGGTGTAATAATCTTAAAATTCGTGTGACGTAATTTATGGACGGCCCCTTGAGCCCTTATAATCACTATTATATAATATATATATATATATGTGTTTATTAGCATCAAGCAGAGGACAACCTCATCTATTTATTAGAGAAAGAGTCGTACTGACTGGTTACCAAGGGTTCCATACCATATATTTTTTTAAAAAACTTAAGATATTAATATCATTCTTATCAGAATATAAGAAGACAAATTTTAAGAATATTTTTCAGAATTTTAAGTTAGGCAATTTCTAAATGTTGACAGTTACAAAAACCAACTAATATTACCCACTCTGGGACTCTTTTTCATGATCATTTTAGAGTGAATTAAATTCTTAAAAATGTATTGCCGAATTAAAATCATTTATTGGCAAAAAGTTTTCTATTATCAGAATTTAAAGAAAGTGTGTCTAGTTTTGTAAAAGTATTCACATTTTCTTCCACTTTACAAATTTATTTTTGGTGATTTAGAGCAGGGTCACCAAACTACGGGTCACCAAATCCGACCCTTGAAACTTTTCCATCAGGTCCGCGGCTACTACAGAATTAATTAATAAATATTCACTATATAAAATTTTAATTTAATATATAGCGTGCAAGTTATTAATACAATTTCCTCTAATATGTTGTATCCGCCCGACCATAGTTTTTAATATTCACATGTGGCCCTATCTCTAAAAAGTTTGGGTACCCCTGATTTAGAACAACCAGGAATTCGAACGTTCCTCTTTGGCTGTGTGCCCAAGTCCTCACTTGACGTGTCAAAGTAAATATCTATACACATATTATATTGTGTAATGTATGTAAAGCACTTATTGGGGTGTAATGTAATCAATAAGATTTGATTTTAAGCTGCTTGCGAACGCAAGCTACCTATGAATAGAGCAAATTGACAATTAATAGAATTAATCCTTTCAAATAAAATTAATTAATAGACGCCTCCATAATATGGAATATTAGATCTATTTTTTCGGAAACCTGCTGATAGATAATATATCAATGGAGAATGGAGATTTCATGGATAGGCATCCTAACGAAAATAAAAAGAACAAATTCTGAATTGAATAATTATTAGATTTTGTTAAGGGAGAATGGGTCCTTGGTAAAACATTTTAAATAAATTAAAGAAAATTTTGAAAAATATTTTTGTGAAACCTACCTAGTATTTAAAATTTTAAAAAATTACTAAAATTTTTCAAAACTTTCTTTACTTTAATTATTCGATTTTAAACCTATTCAAAAAACCGATTTTCAGAGGATACTTCTCTTTTTCACAGTTTAAAGGATCAATAAAAGAAGCTTGTAACCACATTCTTTTCGTCTTCTTAAGTCCCCTTTAAAAGGACTTGTTTAGTGTTATACGCAGGTGTTGCCAACACGAGGCCAGCGGGCCGCTGCGAGTCATTTTGCGGCCCGCGGAGCTTGGACAAATGAACATGAATATTAACTTTATTGTACATACCACCAAAAGAACATGAGGTACATCATGAGTCGTTCGTATCATATATTATTAAAGTACCTGGAAACCGAGCGATGCTCGGTAATTTTTTACTTCAGTTAAAAGCTATATATTAATTCCCAAACCCCACCTCCTCGCCCCCGGTCCACCACCACTTCACCCCGCCTCCTGCACCCCTCCATCCCACACCCACCTACAGCCCTACCCCAATTTCACCCCCCCCCCCCGAAACCACTTCCCTCGCCCCCCGTACCCCTCCACCACTGGACCCCCACACCTCCACCTTCGCCCCCTCACCCAGTTTTTGAATTTCAAGTCTTGTAGCACACAGATTATGTGTATATATGTATTTGTATAGGTATATAAATAAATGCCGTATAATAATTTTTTTTGATAAGATAACAATTTTTGAGTTCATCAATTAAATTACCAAATTCTAATATAGAAAAAATACGTTTGTGGGATTTAAAACTCGATTTTTAATCAATTATTATTATTTTTTTAATTTTATTGAACCAACTAGCTGCAAGGCTCGCCTTCGGTGGCTCTCTTGCTAGCCAGGGGGCTCGCCCCATGGACCCCCAGCCCTCGAACCCCACCTTCATCCCCACTCCCACCCACCACCACCCCCTGGAACCCACCCAGCACCCCCACCCCCGGACCATGTCCAACCCCCGCCCCCACACCACCACCCCAACACTCCATTCGCGCACCCTAAGCCCACTAACGCCCCTCCCCCAACCCCCCGCCCCCCACAAACCCCCTCCAGCACCCCCACCCCCGCACCATGCACCCGTTCGGCCAACCCCGCCTCCACACCACTCACCACCCACCTGGACCCCGTACCCCATCCACCCCGGACCCCACCCCGCGCCCTCCAACCCTGCGCACCACACCCCCGCCTAGCTCCCTGGACCTCACCCCCGCTATGCCCCTTGGACTCCACCCCGCACCACCCCCTGCACCCCCACCCTACTCCGCCTCACTCCTCATTCCACCCCCGCACCCACCCTCCGCACCCAGTTTTTGCATTTCTAGCCTTCTAGTGACCCACAGATTATGTATACAAAATTTGGTTGAGTTTGGCCCAAGAGAAAGAATTTTCATTTTTTGACCCCCTCCCCCCATTTTGGGTGGTTAGTTTTTGCATTTCTAGCTCTCTAGAGGCCCAGAGATTATGTATACAAAATTTGGTTGAGTTTGTTCCAAGGGCAAGAATTTACATTTTTTCACCCTCCCCCTTTTTGGGTGGTTTTTTGGGGAAATTTTTTTAAACAAAAGTTGTCAGAAATCACATCCCCTGACAACTTTGTTTATCATAAAATTTGCTGTAGGGTTAATAGTTTAGGAGTTATTTGATAATTTTCATTAGTGCGCCCCCCTAAACCCCCTTCTAGGGTCAAAATATCAAAACGTTATCTAGCTAAAAACTTAAGTTAGAAGACATCTGATGTAAATATGAAATTTCATAATAATCCCTTCAGCCTTTTTTAAGTGAATCGTGAGCAACTTTTCGGAAACCACTGAAACAGACAGACATACATACATACATACATACATACATACATACAGACATACATACAGACAGACATTTTGTTGAGGGTGTTTTCGTTCATAACTTTGCTTGAAACGTGTGCAACCAAAATTTGGCATGATTTTGAGCAATGTACAGACAAAACCTTAATTTTATATATATATAGATTATTTTACATGAATTAATGTATACATTGTATTTGAGCTTCGACCTCGGAGATAACTTCCCCACCATCGACTGTCCTTGATCTTCTTGAGCTTGCCAACATCTTTTTAGTCCTTGTTTTTAAGAAGAGGAAAAACTAATTAAATAAAAAAACCTTTTTTCCGATTTATCTATAATAAATCAATTATTTTTTTTTTAAGAAAGATAAGAAATTCTTTATTTTTACAATTATAATTACAGATGTACATTTTTCATTCATGATGAATATACATTCTTTGTCAACTTTATTTCTAATGGAGTCTTCGGGAATCCTGCCCACAATTCATCCTCCAATATAACTTTGTTTAACACTTTGTAGTTCGTCGATTCACCAAAAGTAATGATATAACGAGGAAAAATTTGAAAAAACCTTTAAAACCAATTAAAAAAAAAACTTGAAAGAAACATAAAGGAAAATATAACAAGAAGAGAGCCAAAACGAGATATAATAATTATCCGAGATAGATCGATATAATTGATGGATTCGTAATTAGCCTTTTATGGAACTTCAACGATAATTTCTGAATGTAGTCTTGCAGACTCTCTAGTTCCCAGTTTTCCGCAATCCATTTGCGTTCCAGTTGATACTAGTAAAAGAAGAAATGGAAGCCATTAATCTAATATAGCTACTCCCTCCTCTAGGAGAATTTTGATCCGTTCAGCTCCAGTTTGGGCTTTAGAAAGCGATCGCAAGAGCGCTAAACATTTTACCTATTATTTTTGGAGTTTACTCCGTAAGAATCGATTTGCATATAAGGAACCCGGTATGGAAAATTATGGGTAGTAAAATTCAGTCAACGAATGACAGCGTTACGTTTTTCGTACCCACACTCTTCTGGTGGTGAAAAAGGGCAACATCATTCAAACATTTTTTAGGCGCGGATTTTAAAATTGACATTGAAAAATTAATCGAAAAAATGTTATTATTATATTATATATATAAATATATTATATTATTATTATTATTATTATTATTATATAAATGCAACATGACAGGTTCCATCCCTGTCGAGTGCTTATTTATTTTTTAAAACATTTGAAACTTTATTACTTGACATTTAGAAATTTTCATTTAATTAATCTCAAAAATTAAATGATTATTTTATTTATATATATCATATACAATTCAACCCTATAATTTGATACGTCTTTATCTAACGTATTATGGTTAAACTTAGATAATTAGATAATCACTATAACTATTCATTTTTTATATTATATACTTATGTTATATTTATACTTTATTGTTATATTTTAGATATATCATACATATTATATTATATATATTATATTATATATTATTATATTATATATAATTAGTGTTGGTTTATAGTGAAACATTGTTAAAATTAAATTCGGTTGGAGTTGGTGGTGTTACACAAGGAGAAAAATTAAAATACAAAGATTTTTTTAGTTTACTCTATATATTTCGAGCTCTTAACTCATCGTCAGGAGAACATTGACTAAAGATAACATGATATTTTGAACAGAATTTATTTTAATTTTAATATGATGGACAGTTATTTATGACTTAGTATAAATATGAAAGAATTATCAGAAGGATGGAATGGCTTTAGAAGAAAGAACAGATGTAGGGACAAAGGGCTGGAATAAAGAAAAGATATTTATACTTGGAAGTTGCCGAAAATTATGTATGTGTTATAAAGGAAGACAATAAACTATAGAATGCAATGAGGGTGCATAGCGAAAATTAAATCTCTTATTTTCTATTTAAAAAAATAAATAAAAATTAAAAATAAACCCACCATACACTCTCATCGCACTCGAATTCAAATTAAATATCATTGATTAAGATGTCAATTATTGGTGAAGTTTTGATGTCTGTTTGATTGTTAAGATGTTTTGATTAAGGTGTATGGCCTTTTTAATTTCAGCTGACTCCAATAAATCCAATTTCCTACTTTTTTGAATAAAATGTAAAGGGAGGGTTGGTCGATGAAGGTGAATGGTTGTGGTCAAACAAATGATCTGCAAAAGCCGAGGTATAACTAAGAGGGGGGCATTTGGGTTCAAACTATTCACCTGTAGATTGCGAAGAGATCTCATATGTTCAACGTGACGTTGATTGAAAGATCTACCTGTTTGCCCGATATAAAATGATTGACAGCCATTACATTGCAATTTATATACACCACTCATTGTTGTTGGTTTAATTATATCGATTTTATTGTTAACCAATATGGATGAAAGGTTGTTCCTGTTATAGAATGCGGGGGTGATATTAATTTTTCTCCTTGTGAAAAACCACCAACTCCAACCTAATTTAATTTTATATATAATTCTTATTTTAAATTTAATTATAATATTTATTTAAAATTTATATAACATTTATATTATAGATTTTATTTATAATTCGTGGGTATTGATTTGTGGGTAAGATTTGTGAACCACATATCTACCAACGTTCATGTGTCTTATTTCAGTTACCATAAGCCTCTAGTCACAGTAATTAATAACGACGGCTCTATTGATCTAATTAATATTTGAAATTTTATTTAGGTATTTTCACTGATTCGTTTATTTATCATTTGATATGGTATTAATCTTTTTCTTAGACTAGTAAGCCTTTTTTGTGCCTATTTAAACAGTCGATCTGAATGAGTAAACTCCAGTCGTGCGTCGAAGCTGACACACACATTTTTTTAATTCCTGGACTAGCCATTAGAGTTAGAATTTCCTGAATCATTCCAATTGAGCCAGTTTGGTTTTGTTCAGACGTTTTTACCTCTGTCTGTGAGGGTTTCCAAGGACTATGAGTCGCTGTCGACTACTGAGAGGCCGTTACTGAAGGCAAACGGGGATAGTTATTCTCCGAGTTATCAATTAATTTTTTTTTTATTGAACCAATTATTTTATATGAATTAATGTATACATTATATTTGAGCTTCGACTTAGGAGATTACTTCTCCGCCATCGACTGTCCTTGATCATCTTTTTAGTCCTTGTTTTTAATAAGAGGAAAAAACTAATTAAATAAAAAACCTCTTTTCCGATAATTATTTCAATTCCATTTTTTTCCTCTTCCTTGATCAATTAAATTTTTTTTTTTAATTTTATTAAACCAATTATTTTACATTAATTAATGTATACATTGTATTTTTGCTTCGATTCCGGAGATTACTTCTCCACCATCGAGTGTCCTTATTCATCTTTAGTCCTTGTTTTTAATAAGAGGAAAAATCTAATTAGATAAAAAACTCTTTTCCCATAATTATTTCAATTCCATTATTCCCCAATCAAGTCGATTGGTTTTAATTACCTCCCTCCCATTCTCCCCATGTCATCGGTCGATCAATTAAATTTTTTTTTTTTTTTTTTTTTTTTTTTTATAAATTTTATTAAACCAATTATTTTACATTAATTAATGTATACCATGTATTTTAGCTTCGATTCCGGAGATTGCTTCTCCACCATCGAGTGTCCTTATTTATCTTTAGTCCTTGTTTTTAATAAGAGGAAAAATCTAATTAGATAAAAAAAACCTCTTTTCCGATAATTATTTAATTCCATTATTCCCCAATCAAGTCGATTGGATCTCACCTCCTCTCCCTCTCCGATCAATTAAATTTTTAATAAATAAATTTTATTAAACCAATTATTTTACATTAATTAATGTATACCTTGTATTTTAGCTTCGATTTCGGAGATTGCTTCTCCACCATCGAGTGTCCTTATTAATCTTTAGTCCTTGTTTTTAGTAAGAGGAAAAATCTAATTAGATAAAAAAACCTCTTTTCCGATAATTATTTAAATTCCATTATTCCCCAATCAAATCGATTGGTATCCTTCCTCCCTCTCCCATTCCGATCAATTAAATTGTTTATCTTTTAATATATATAATAATATTTGTAATGATCTATTAGTGGAATTTAAAATTAAAAGGAATTTAATAAAAATGTAAATATATGTTTTTATCGAGACAACCACCTGTGAATAATTATTTCAATTAACAAAAATCTCATCAAAAACAACTTAGCCGAAGAGACCGTGACAGATCAAATCGCCAACATAACATTATATATATATATAATTTTTGCTCGTTTAATATAATAAGATAAGATAATATATATATATATATTATTTTTTACTTTTAATTATCTTAAATATGATTGTGACCATAGAAACTATTTCCACTGTATTCAATTCACGCGATTCTCCTGCTTTAACAACATTTGAGTATATTGTTTTAATTAACTTTTTAATTTATTGTAAATTTTTGAATGTGTTGTCTATGATCAATCTGTTTCTGACTTTTTCTTTACTTTTATTCAATTTATTATTTTTCTTTAGGGGTATGTATAATTAATTTAAATTCTTTCTTTGTCTTCGCCCTGCTTCTACAAATTTTTATTTCGTTTCTCTTCACATAGTATATTAAGACAAAGCTTCAATTATGTTTCCTACACCATAGCTAAATCAACAATAATTTCTGATTATTGCCTGGTCACCAGAATACATGGGTGTGAAATTTCAGAGCACCAGCTAGACTTAAAGTGATGGAAATTTCGATTACAAGATACGACCTATGAAAAAAGAGAAAACAAACAAAAGAACAATGTGACTTAATAAAGGTTTTGTAAAATAAAAATAACTAGTAAGTAAGTAATTTGATTTTTTTTATTTATTTATTATAATTAATATACAATGCTAAAATTATATGAAAAACAAACAATTTAAACATCTTTATTTGTCTATTGATAATCAATTTCAATTTATCATGTTTAAATACTTGCAAACAAATGATTATCCAATTTTATAAACCAGTTCACGATTAACATTCGAATATGCTGTTAGAGAATACTCTAAACTATTATTTAAATAACATTCAATTGTATATTTAATACGTTCAAAAGATATATATCCTGGTAGTTGACTATTCCAATTAATGGGTTCCAAGGTTTTAAAATTGTTCTAAAAATGAAAAAAAAATAATAAAAAAATGTAATCTTATAAATCAAAAGTATAAATAACAATAATATTTTTAGATATTAAATAATAAAATAAAATAAACAATATAATTAAACAATATATTCGTATATATTCCGAATATTTATTTTCAAATTTGCATGATTTTACTGCCTCTATCAAAAATGATTCATAAAGTGATACTAAAATCTTGGAGCTCATCGAGTGTTTCACATGTTTTCTGAATATCTCATTGGCAATTTTTTTATTTAGAATTTTTTCGTTAGTGTATTAAACATTTTTGTTCAAAATCAAATTATTATATTAGGAAAATACAATAATGTTTTTGAAAATAACTTAAAAATGCGATGCTTGCTCGTTTTTCCGTTTTCATCCTGCAATTGGCTTAAAATTCTACTAGTTTGCTTATTAATAACTAATTTTGTAGCTTTAATAATAACTAAGTTGCAATACAACGCACTTGAAAATGGCTTCCTCAAAAATTCCACAAAGTGTTTTATGATACATTGAATTTTGAAACACCCTGTATATACTGGGAGTTAATTTTTACTTAGATATTTATATTCTATTGGCAGTGATTCTCAACCTGGTTTCCGCGGAACCCCAGGGTTCCCCGTTCCTAGAGGTCAATAAAAGAAAAAATAGAAAAACAAAAATAGTAGTTAGTAGTATCACCCCTTAGGGCCAGTTTCATAAAACTAAGATGACCCTATGCTAGGGAAGACCCTGGGATTAGCTCTCGAAATATGTTTCATAAAAAAAACATAGGGTGATCGCAGACTTAACCCCTCTATCATGAACTTGATTGGTTAAGCCTCATCCTGGGGATAACTCTGTGCTTATTCAGTGACATTAGAAAAACATTTTATAGGTTAGAGTTTATAATCAAAAATTATAAGCGTATCGTGAATTTCAACTTATTATAATAATTCATATACAAGTAATTTTAAATATTTTAAGTTTATATATTTTTTTAAATAAAGAAAAAATAATTATTTCATTTTCCCAATTTTACTGACGATGAAGACATTATGGAATTAGTACAAATTGTCGCATTTGATAGACAAAAACGCCGAGTTTTTCATCCTCGAATATGTCATTTCAATATGTGGTCCGGCATTGAATTTTTCAATAGATTTAGATCAGTGATTCCCAACCTTTTGTGGCCCATCCCTCCTTTCTGGAGGTTGACTAACACCTAAGGCCCCCTTTTCATTTTCAGAGTATGCCTAATTTTAATTTGAAGTAAAGTGTAAATAAAAAAGCAGTTTTATTATTTTAAACAATTTTATTACCGTATATCGTATAAAAACAACCAAAGCAGTTTTATCCGGCCACTCTTAAATTAAATAGAAAAAAAATTAAAATGTACTTTTCTTACAGATTTTTTTAAGAACAAAGAAGTGAAATAATTAACTAAGATCATTGAAGGACATTTAAAAAACAAGAGTACAAGTTTTCATTTTTAAATTGGAATCTGGAAAAATTAAGAAAGTTGACAATTAGCCCAGTAAATAGAGGATCCAAAAAGTGGTTCAGCTTACATTAATTGCGGGAAAATATTTTTTTCTAGGATCATTTGGTATGGTGTGGATATGCGAAATCTAAGTTTGCGACTTCGAAAGTGTGGGGGACAACTTTTGGTGACCGAAAAACCACGAAATTTTCGGACTTTTTCCAGATTCTTGCTTATAACTCGAAAACGATCCATATTTTGTAAATAATCGTTCTATAGTAAATTAAAGAAGATAGAATTTGGCGCCGAGTAAAAATAATATGCAAAATTGGTCAAGTATTTCAATTTTTTATAGGGATTCAAAAAACTGCTCTCCGGATCACTTATGAATAGCAATCCCAAAAACTCAGACTTTTTTCGATTTTTTCCCATTTTGACCACGAAGGAGCACGTTTTCGACAAAGGCCACTCTATATACTTTTAAATTAGATTAACTTTTCTAAAATTGAAACAAAGTTTAATCTTAATTGCATAATGGTAACCCATGCTGCAATGAGGTTGATGTTTTGAAAAACTGCAATTTTTGCAAAAAATCTCAGTTTTTTCTCCATAAAATGAAAACCACTAATCCTAGAAATTTCATTTCTGTCTCATTCTCTAGTAAATTTTGATGACTTTGAAAGTTTACTTGGAGCACTATTTATATTTTTCTTAGATTTATAGATATCCAGCATTTTCCATTACGCTTTTCAGGATTCGTATCATATCGTGTCCGGAAAATGTAGGATATCTATAAATCTAAGAGTTTTATAAAAAAAGTGTTTCAAGTAAATAAAAATTCCTAATAAATGAGAGAGAAATCAAGCTTCTAGGATGAGTGTTTTTTTTTTTTTTTTTTACGAAGGAAAAACTGAAATTTTTGAAACAATGGATCATACTGGATATCTATAAATCTAAGACTTTTAAAAAAAAGTAGTACAAGTAAACGTTCAAGTAACAAAATTTCCTAGACAATGAGATAAGAATCAAGTTTCTAGGATGAGTGGTTTTCATTTTATGAAGAAAAAACTGCGATTTTTGCAAAAAATTGCTTTTTTTTTTAAAACTTCAACCACATTGCGGCACGGGCTATCATTATCCAATTAAGATGTAACTTTGTTTCAATTGCAGCAAATTTAATCTAGTTTAAACATGTATAGAGTGGTATTTATCGAAAATGTGCTCCGTCATGGTAAAAATGGGAAAAATCGAAAAAAGTGATAGTTTTTGGGATATTCAAAAGTGATCCCAATCAGTTTTTGGATCCCCATTAAAAATCGAACTACTGGACCAATTTTGGATATTTTTTTTAATCGACGCGAAATTTTGGCCTCTTTAATTTACTATAGGACGGTTATTTGCAAAATATGAACTGTTTTCGAGTTATAAGCGGGAAACTGGAAAAAGTCCGAAAATTTCGAAGTTTTTAGGCCACCAAAAGTTGTCCCGCACATTTTCGAGGTCGCAAACTTAGATTTCGCTTACCTACACCATACCTAAAAAAATATTTTCCCGCAATTAATATAAGCTGAAACCCTTCTATTTATTGGGCTAAGTTAAAGTTTGAAAACTTTGTTATTGTTTTATTTTTAAATTAGCATCAGAATCTGATCGTTTAGATTCCAACACATCTTTATATTTATTTATGAGGAAAACTAAACGTTTCTCCTCTTCTATAGTGAAACTTGGGGTTCTTTTATTTTTAATTGAAGATTGGTCTAAATTCTATCTAAAATTTAATATTCACTTATTCAATACATTTCAAATTTTTAAAATTACATGATTTGTCTCAGTTTTGTTGTATCTATATACTTACTTTTTTACCGCTTTATTTTTATATGATTAAATAGAAAAAAAAATTGATTGTTTTGAAATAATAAAAGAATATAATTTATTTATTGAATACAAAACAAAAAAAAATTTTATATAAATGTTTTTTTTTATTATAAAATCTAGGGAATTTCGCCGTTGCCAACCTATTTTTAACCGACTTCAAAAAAGGAGGAGGTTCTCTATTCGACTGAATTTTTTTTTTTTTTTTTTTTGTGCCTATGTTACCTCATATCTCCGCCAATTCTCAACCGATTTTGAAAATTTTTTTTGCATTGGGTCCAGTCTAGCTTCCGATTGGTCCCATTTTTTTTCGTATTTTTTCATAGGTATTAGACCTTTTTTATTAGGTTTGTTTAGACCTAACTTCTTTGTTTATGAACCGATTTCGATGGTTCTTTTTTTATCCGAAAGGGGGCGTCTTAGGGATGGTGTCATATTAATTTGGTCAAGTTCTGATGATATGATCACTATTAATAACATCACTAAAAAGAGAAAAATAAAAATAATTTTTAAGAAAAAAATAAAAACCGACTTCAAAAAATTAAATGCAACAAATAAAATACACTAAAAGGTATAAAATAATTATTATCTTATTTAGTTACAACTAAACGACGAAATATTAACATGAAATTACTTTTGAAGTTGGTGCCAAACATATACCTTTTATGAATCGCACTCGACGGATCTTACTTAGTACGTTTGGAGGGTATGCTCGCTTATAGGTATAGTTAGTTTGGCACCGACTTCAAAAAGTAATTTCATGTTAATATTTCGTCGTTTAGTTGTAACTAAATAAGATAATAATTATTTTATACCTTTTAGTGTATTTTATTTGTTGCATTTAATTTTTTGAAGTCGGTTTTTATTTTTTCTTAAAAATTATTTTTCCTACCCTTGACTCAGGGTGAGCTAACTCGACACTATTTTGTTTTTAACCGACTTCAAAAAAAGGAGGAGGTTCTCTATTCGACTGAATTTTTTTTTTGTTTTTTTTTTTTATTTTTTTTGTGCCTATGTTACCTCATATCTCCGCCAATTGTGGACCGATTTTGAAAAAAAATTTTGTATTAGGTCCAGTCTACCTTCCGATTGGTCCCATTTTTTTTTCATAGGTATTAGACCTTTTTAGGTTTGTTTGTTCAGGACTAACTTCTTTGTTTATGAACCGATTTCGATGATTATTTTTTTATTGGAAAGGGGGTATCTTAGGGATGGTGCAATAGTAATTTGGTCAAGTTCTGATAATAGGATCACTATTAATAACATCACTAAAAAGAGAAAAATAAAAAATTTTAAGAAAAAAATAAAACCGACTTCAAAAAAATTAAATGCAACAAATAAAATACACTAAAAGGTATAAAATGGTTATTATCTTATTTAGTTACAACTAAACGACGAAATATTAACATGAAATTACTTTTTGAAGACGGTGCCAAATATATACCTTTTATGAATCACACTCGACGGATCTTACTTAGTACGTTTGGAGGGTACGCTCGCTTATAGGTATAGTTTGTTTGGCACCGACTTCAAAAAGTAATTTCATGTTAATATTTCGTCGTTAGTTGTAACTAAATAAGATAATAATTATTTTATGCCTTTTGGTGTATTTTGTTTGTTGCATTTAATTTTTTTGAGGTCGGTTTTATTTTTTTCTTAAAATTTTTTATGAAATTCATATTGTTTGGAACTCAAGGCTCACTCTCAACCTAGGGTTGATTAAGCCGAGGATTTTTTTATGAAACTGGCCCTTAACCAATTTATCATGTAAAGAAAAAAATACTAAATTTAGAGTTTAAGTATTATAGTCAAATAAAACCATTGATACTTAAGAATGCGATGAACATCACTATTATTGTCTCACCTATACATGAACTCTCAACTCTGCACCTAACTCTGACCAAGCTTCAACCCTCAGCAACCCGGGTAAATTCCTTTTATATTATTATAATATGTATTTTGTATTGATAGTTTAGAATTTGGTTGAGTTTGGTCCAAAGGTCGAGAACTTTTATTTTTTATCACCCTCCCTAATTATGGGTGTTGTTTTTTAGAAATTTATTTAAACAAAAATTATTGTCAGAAATCACATCCTCTACAACTTAGCTTCTTACAAAATTTGCGGTAGAATTAATAGTTTAGGAGCTATTTGTTAATTTATCATTAGTGCTCCCCAAACGACTTTTTGGTTCTATAGCAATGATCTTAAGTTAGTAAACATCTGATCAAAATACGAAATTTCATAAGAAATATTCGAGTCGTCTTTATTACTTTTGCGAACAAAATTAGCGCGGACATACAGACACATATTCAGATACACAGAGAGTAATTTTGTAGAGAGCTTTTTCTTTCATAACTTTGCTTGAAACATGTTCAACCAAAATTTGGGGCCATTTTAATTAATGTACAGACAAAACCTTAATTTTATATATGTATAAGTATAGATAGAAAAAAAATACTTACTTTCAGG
Source organism: Forficula auricularia (assembly GCA_024734495.1). Taxonomy (NCBI): domain Eukaryota; kingdom Metazoa; phylum Arthropoda; class Insecta; order Dermaptera; family Forficulidae; genus Forficula; species Forficula auricularia. The sequence continues at coordinate 5,985,000 of JALMQS010000092.1, read as the reverse complement.
AAAGGGCATTTATATTGTGTAGTATTTAATTTTGAGAGAAATTGTTTAACGAAGAACTTATCCTTATTGGCTAGTTCACAAACTTCAACTCTTCTAGAACTCATTGTCATTGGATACCACTTAGAATTTCTAAATCCAAATACTAAAATTCCCAACTGAAATTAGAATCAAATATATGTTTAATAATCTAAATGTATAAAAAAATATTATAGTAGGTATTTGCCAAGACAAAATTTAAAATGTATTATCATTATAACTTTTAGGGAGTTAGAAGTTGGTTCAGGGTGAAACATTTTTTAATAATAAGAAATAAAATAAAATCAGGCCGGGTTTCAGGGGGCAGGGGGGATGAGGGCTTTGCGCCCCACCCCTGATTCTCGGTCGAAGCACTGACTAATTTCAAAATCGTCATATGATCATCACTATGTATATACAAGAATCGTTATTAACTCAGTAGCTAAGTAGATTACATTGATTGATCAAGTGTGTTCCCTCCATAACACACGATTCTTGCAAAGAATCGCGCAAACATCGCCCTCTCAATAAATTTAGATTTAAACATACTTAAAAATTGGGAATCTCCCAGCATATTAAACTGTAATGCGATTAAGGCACATTGACTCACATTTAGCCTGATCTAATCTTTTATTTTAAATGGGAATCACTTACCTCTATGCCTGTGTCTTTTGTAATGTCAAGAAGAGTATCAAAGTCTGCAACAATTTCTTTGTGGCCGTTGTTTATATCCACTATTTTAAGCTCATTGATTTTAAATATATTTCCCTTATTTAAATTTATTGTGAAATACTCAAATTCGACTATGTAGGGATTTTTCACCTTTAACAAATGAGTTCATTTTATTGGAAATTTTATACTGAATTTATAATACTTACCCGATCTGCATTAGAATGGTGATTAGTAATTAAAATCAAAAGCAAATAAAACGGCCAATATTGCCGTTTTGAAAACATTTTGACATGTAATAAAACTTCATTGATGTTGTCATTTTTATACCAAGCTTTCATCCGAAAAAAAAGATTATTTCAATGAAATAGATATTAAATTACATTATAATAAGTAATAATAAAATCTCTTTTGACATAATTATACCTTTCGTTTTCAAATTATAAGCAGGAATTTAAATATTTATTATAAATTACATATTTAAGCTATTTACCTGGACTTCTCTTCAAGGTTATTTAATTACGTTTTTTGTTGTTAGAAAAGAGATAGTTATCAATAAATTAATTTTAATACAAATTCATTTGATATATTCATAAATTATCTATTATAATAAAACATTGGCAGGTAGAGGGCTAGGTTGTACTTTCCTTAAATATATAGCTGATTCCAGCTACTCGACCCTTTGAATTTTTTGACAAGAGGATTTGCAGATTTATTTTCAATTATAATCATTTTTAAATCATCTCAAATGAAATTTCTAGGCCTTCGGGCCAAAATATATGATGAGCAAAGCAAGACCAAGACTATTTTTTTTAAATATGTACCTATTTTACTTAGAGAAAGTGGTGTAGGTTTTAGGTGAAACATGGTATTAATTAATAAAGTAAAGGGTGTGTAGTTTCACAGTGAATGAAATAAAACCTCTGAGTTTTATTTCATTCACTGTGAAACTACATACCTTTACTTTATTAATATGTACCTATCTTCAAGGAAATTTTGTTACGTTTTTGTGTTGTTGTTAAAAAAGAGATTAGTTATCAATTGTTTGATATTAATGCAAATTCATTTGATATATTAATCAATTATATTAATAAAGAATTGTATACTAGTTAGGAAGGTAGGTCGTAGTATATTTAAATACAGATGATTGTAGCTACTCTACCCATTGAATCTATTGCCAAGAGGACTGGTAGACTTTCATTAAATTAATATATTTAATCATTATCAAATCAATTCAACTTTTTCTTAGATAATTTGAAAACTAGAAATGCAAAAACTAATCACCCAAAATGGGTGGGAGGATGGTCAAAAAATGAAAATTCTAGACCTTTGGACCAAAACTAGTGATGAGCAAAGCAAGACCAAGACCAATGCTGTGGTAGACTTGGTATCGGTCTTGCTGTTGTCCATTCGGTCTTGCCATTGTTCTTGTTCAATTATTTCTAGTCTTGGTCTTGCTCATCTAACCGTTACTTACATCAAAAATAACGTTCGATTCTTATCTAATACTAGAGGAATAACTTTATTGAACTTCATTTTTGACGTTTTTTTATCAATTTCTGATTCCTTTGCCCGAATCTTTCTCTTACGAGATGCATGCAAGGTATTATTTATCATAAGTCGCTATTCTTAACATCACTAAAAAGAAAAAATAAAAATAATTTGTAGAAAAACAAACCGAGACTTCAAAAAATTTCAATAAAACAACTAAAATAATAAGAACTCAAAAATAAAATAAAATGCACTAAAAGGTATAAAATAATTTTCTAATTTAGTTACAAGTAAACGATGAAATTGTTACATGAAATCACTTTTTGAAGTCGCTGCCAAAGAAACTATTTAAGCGAGCTTACGCGATGTTGTCTTCATTACCCGCCAAATGTACTAAGTAAGATCCATCGAGTGCGATTCATAAAATGTATATGTTTGGTACCGACTTCAAAAAGTGATTTCATGTAACAATTTCGTCGTTGAGTTGTAACTAAATTAGATAATTATTTTATTTCTTTTAGTGCATTTTATTTTATTTTTGAGTTCATATTATTTTATTTTCTTGTATTTAAATTTTTTGAAGTCGGTTTTTTTCTAAAAATTATTCCCAGAATTGTTTCGTGTGGAAATTCTCTATGTTTTAAGCTAATAGGTAACATTTATTTATTTATTTATTTTTTCGGTGGGGGGTTAATTCATCTACGAATTTCACCTCTTTATTATTTATTAACCGACTTTAATTTTAAATGTCAAGGGTAGTAAATATTTTGTGATTACATTTTCAATTTTATTAATTCCCCAATATTCAATATTTTATCATCATAGTGTCTTTCGTCATTAAATATTTAATAGAGGAAAAAATTTACCCTACAAATTTCACACCTTCGTTTTAGGGGTTGAAACAGGAAAGTCGAGGTTTTTTAAATTTACTATCATACGAAATTTTACCATTCCAGAGTCATTACTTATTAATTTAATAGCTGTAAATTTACCAAGCAATCTTAACCCCTTCATTTTATGGATTGATAGATTCAATTTCCACTCCTCAACCTCCTTTTGGGGTCAAAATATCAAAATGTTCTATAGCTTTAAGTTAGAAGACATCTGATCCAAATACGGCATTTCATAAAAATATCTCCAACCCTTTTTTTTGGCAATTGCGAGCATAATTTGCGCGGAAAGACAGAAAACAGACAGACAGAAAGGAATTTTGTTGAGGGGTTCTTTCATAACTTTTATTGAATTGTGTACAACCAAAATTTGAGGCGATTTTGTGCAATGTACAGACAAATCCTTAATTTGATATTTATAAAAATAGACTTGTGGCTAAAAAAATTTCCTATACAGATTAAGGTTTTACCATTTTTTAATAAAATAATAATTTTTGTCATATTTTAAATAAATAACTTAACTTGATATTTTTGGAATTTTCTTTATGTTAAGAATTTATTACCACTAGAAAAAGCTATCCCAGATCTAATATGGCCGTTACTATATATAGAACATTTTTAACATAACCTATACTTGCTGGATCTACTTGCTACTAATCTTAATTTCATTTATATAGATATAAAAATTATTACAAAATAATTAATAATTTTTTTCATTTGTTATATATGAACAGTTCACAGAGAACATCAAGATACGTATTTATAAGACCTTAATACAACCCGTCGTTCTTTATGGGTGCCACTCCCAGACTATTAAGGTGAAGGAGTGTCCTAATAGTCTCTTGGATTTTGAACGGAAAGTTCTGAGGAAGATCTTCGGCATTGTACGAGATAGTGGTACGGGAGAATGGAGAAGACGGTATAACAGAGAGTTTGGGGATCTATACGGAGAAGCTAATAACATCGTGGGGATTATGAAGAGCCGGATGGAGTCAGGAACGATCTAGCTGATATCGGAGAGAAGAAAAACTCGAGAGATAAGAAAGACTAAAGATCATTCCTTAAGGAGGCAAATTTGTTCTGAATTGCCCGGTCCTTTGGGCATATTCGCGTAAAATAAGTAAGTATATATGAATAAAGTGGATGCTGTTGATTGATATTAGATACTGCATTAAGTACTTTACAAGGACATGTTTTTGTTATCTAAATAAATAGTTCAATCAATATTAATTTATTATTCATGAAATAATATTTTGTTATATTTATATTTTATTAAGTACAATGAAATCTATTAAATTATAATATAATGGAAAATGACTCTACATGTGATGACATCCTAATACCCTTTCATTTTATCATCCGGGATATTGTTCAGAATTGTAATCCTGCACGAAAAGTGTTATATTTTTTTTCATACATTTCTAATAATTTTTCAATAACAATAAACACTTAGTAGTTTAGTAAAAATAGTAATAGTAATAGTAGAATACTAATGATAATTTACAGCATTATTTGTTTTAGTTTAATCTACTCAAATAGAAAATGTAGAAAAATTAAATTTTACTTAAAAATTTGCAGAATGTTACACCCAGCACCTGCAAACACAACATCTCAGGTCCGATCCCAGGTAGAAGCAAAAATTTAAAAATTAATATTTGCAAAACAATAATATTAACGGTTTCCCCTCTACAGGAACTCACAATCCCTGGTTTTAAAAGAAATTCGGCACTTGCGCCGGACTACTTCAATTACAAGCAACTTTACTACGAACTACGACCATGAACTAAAGAGAAGACACCATATGGAAAATTAACATCAGTATATTCTTACATCAGTACTTTCAACATCAACACACTAATCCAGCCAGGCCAGATTCAATGACCTTCTCAACTGTCCAGAACCCACCACGGGAAAAAATTCATGGACAGATCTGCAAAATTAATATATACAAAAATCTTCTGGAGAAATGATATCATTGTGAAGTTAAGGAAGAATCTTGGTTTGGGGAGGCTTTGAGTTGAGTTGAATTGTTTACCAAAAAAGAATTTAGTCTTTAATTTTAAGTCGATTCTTCCACATTTTCAGTAGAAGTTGCCTTCGGCGGCCCTCTTGCTAGCCAACGGTCTCACCTCCTGGGCCCCCACCCCCTTGAACCCCCCCGAAACCCAACCAGCATCCCTACCCACACCACTATCCCAATGTACAGACAAAACCTTAATTTTATATAATACTACCTGCATGGGACGCCCCCTGGACCCCAGCCCACGAACCCCATACTCCACTCTCACCCACCACACCCCCGAAACCCACCCAGCACCCCCGCTCCCACCTCACCACCCTACACACCTCAGACTTACAACCCACAAACCCCAATCTCACAACCCGAAGACTTGGTCTTCATCATGAATCTTTTTAATTATAAATATTATTTTTCATATACCGTATGTACCGTATGGGTATTGACCCCCATGAAAAATATATTTATAATTAAAAATTACTGATGATGAAGACCAAGTCTTCGAAACTATAGTCTCAAAAAAAAAAATAATATATATACAGATAAATAATTTCGATATATATGTGTATATGTTTATTTGCATCAAGCAGAGGACAACCTCTTTGTTTCTCTTTGTGATAACCTCGTATATTAAAGATTTATATTTTTAAAGATATTAATTATTTAGTCAAAATATCTGTTAGTGATTATATGGGTAGTGTTTATCTTTAATAATAAATATTTGGTCATAACACCTGTAAAACTGTATTTGATTTTGTAAATTTCTGATAGAATTTTTTACAATATTAGATGATTATTTGTTATTTGATTTATTAAATATTTATTTAAAAGTTTATTAGTCTAAAATTTTGATTTTTAATTAATTAAGTGAAAATCCAATCTTAAACTAATTGGGCATGTTTTGAATACGTTTTTATTTTATCTGGAATTATTTTCCTTTCTGATATCTAATCAACTAACGGGTTTCTTTTCGCTTGCTCTGTTTTTTGCATTGAAATGCATTTATTTCATTTCGAGTCGAACAGCCAGTAATTCAAATGTTTAATATTTGTGTTTTATGGGTCTCGCGTTTTGTGAATTTCTTTTGACAACTGCTTTTTGAGAATTGTTCAAACCTTCGCGATAGACAAGGTAAACATTTAAATACAATTTTTTAAAAAATAAAAAACACCTCATATCTAGATAATGTATTCTTTGTAATGGTGGATAATATTATTCTACACTATTAACTATCTTTTTAACCGACTTCAAAAAAGGAGGAGGTTCTCAATTCGACTGATTTTTTTTTGTCTATGTTACCTGATATCTTCGCCAATTGTGAACTGATTTTGATGTTTTTTTGCATTGGGTTCAGTATAGTTTCCGATTGGTCCCGTTTTTTTCATTAGTATCGGACTTTTTTGATATGTTTGTTCACCCATAACTTCTTTGTTTATGAACCGATTTTGATGATTCTTTCTGCGTTTGGATCAGTATAGCTCCAAGATAGTCAAGATATCTAAGTATTTATTTATTTATTTATTTTATGTTTGTTCGGCGAGAGCTTTTTGCCACGTGGACCGATTTCGATGATTCTTTTTTTATTGGAAAGGGGTAATTTAGGGGTGGTCCCATATTAATTTGGTCAAGTCTGATGATATGATCAATCATTGAATAACAGAAATCTCCAATTCTTATAAACAAATAATCGAAATGATAATAAATAAAATCTTTTATTAAAAAAAATCTTAAAACATTCATTTAAAACCCGCAAACTTTTCGAGAGAATTTCTATATTTATTAATTGAATTTTATTAGAAAAATAAAAGATAGGGGAGGGAGAGGAGCAATCCAATCGATTTGATTGGGGAATAATGGAATTAACTCAATTATCGGAAAAGAGGTTTTTTTATCTAATTAGATTTTTCCTCTTATTAAAAACAAGGACTAAAGATAAATAAGGACACTCGATGGTGGAGAAGTTATCTCCGGAATCGAAGCTAAAATACAAGGTATACATTAATTAATGTAAAATAATTGGTTTAATAAAATTTAAAAAAAAAAAAAAAAAAAAAAAAAATATATATAAAAATAAAAAAAAAATGGAACAGGGGTGGATGAGACCAATCGACTTGATTGGGGAATAATGGAATTGAAATAATTATCGGAAAAGAGGTTTTTTTATCTAATTAGATTTTTCCTCTTATTAAAAACAAGGACTAAAGATGAATAAGGACACTCGATGGTGGAGAAGTTATCTCCGGAATCGAAGCAAAAATACAATGTATACATTAATTAATGTAAAATAATTGGTTTATAAAAATAAAAATAATTTTTATTAAAAAAAAACCGACTTCAAAAAAATTAAATGCTAGTAAAAATAAAATAGTAATAAATCAAAAATAAAATAAAATACACTAAAAGGTATAAAATAAATATCTAATTGAGTTACAACTAAACGACGAAATATTAACATGAAATCACTTTTTGAAGTCGGTGCTAAACACACTATATAATCGAGCTTACCCGCCGAACGTACTAAGTAAGATCCGTCGAGTTCGATTCATAGGATGTATATGTTTGGCACCTACTTCAAAAAGTGATTTCATGTTAATATTTTGTCGTTTAGTTGTAACTAAATTAGATAATTATTTTATACCTTTTAGTGTATTTTATTTTATTTTTGAGTTATTATTATTTAATTTTTATTAGCATTTAATTTTTTTGAAGTCGGTTTTATTTTTTTATAAAAATTATTTGATTAACAAATATTAATAGTATTAACCGACTTTAAAAAAGGAGGAGGTTCTCTATTCGACTGAATTTTTTTTTTGTGCCTATGTTACCTCATATCTCCGCCAATTGTAAGCCGATTTTGAAAAAAAATTGCATTGGGTTCAGTCTACCTTCGATTGGTCCCATTTTTTTCATATGTATTAGACCTTTTTTGTTAGGTTTGTTTAGGCTAACTTCTTTGTTTATGAACCGATATCGATGATTCTTTTTTTATTGGAAAGGGGGTATCTTAGGGATGGTGCCATATTAATTTGGTCAAGTTCTGATGATATGATTACTATTAATAACATCACTAAAAAGAGGAAAATAAAAATAATTTATTTTTTATTATTATTATTAGTGGGATTCATAAAAGGTATATGTTTGGTACCGACTTCAAAAAGTAATTTCATGTTAATATTTCGTCGTTTAGTTGTAACTAAATAAGATACTAGTTATTTTATACCTTTTAGTGTATTTTATTTGTTGCATTTAATTTTTTGAAGTCGGTTTTATTTTTTTCTTAAAAATTATTTTTTTTCTTCAAATGTGGCTCGACTAAGCCATAAGGTTGGACACCCCTTATCTAGACAAACCTCAAATTAGTGGTACCAACCCGGACCTTCGCATGTCCGGTGCGATGCTTTATAAAAGCCTAGCTCCTATATCCTCTTACCCTCTGATCTCCGAACTCAAGTTAATACCTAATGTGTATATGATTTTCGAATTTCATTTTTATTTAATCTTCAATCTCTTCTTTATTCATGGCTCTGTAGTGGCCTGACTTAATTATTAAGCTATATATTCAAACGCCTCCCAATCGATCACAAATATAAAGGTCGAAAATTATTATTTCTTTACCCCGGGGCGCAATCACAAGGCTATTAGTTTACAACTTATTTGAAAAGATTTTGCCGAGAGTAGAAGAGTTGATGATTTGTGAAGGAAATGAATGAGGTTGTCTCTTTGCTTGATGCAAACAAACATTTATGCATATATGTACATATAATGAATATAAATATCAGTGGTGGGCAGTAACTTTTCAATCAGGGGATGCTTCCCTTCATTTTTTGAAATTTTATTTTTAATCTTAGCTTTTTTTTGCAAATTTCATCGAATAGGACATCATTTTCGTAATTTTTCAAATTTAACGTTAGATTTTTTAAAAGTATATTTTGAGACCTTCGCCCCAAACGGATACTGCGCGAGAGTGAAGGTAGGAGTCAGAAATTAAATCTTTTGACTTAAACTACACAGTCACTGAGATGGAAATAGACCATCTTGCACAATCAGACTGTCCTATAAGAAAATCTTAAATTTCTCCTAATTCTATTGCTATTCTTAAGCAATCTTTGATTTGTATAAAGTGCTCTTAATTATTTCCGATAGGTATTATATATTGAGAGTTTTTAGAAATGGATTAGTCCAACGATTCCCGAATCATCTTTATTTATTCTTTTTTTGTATTATTACTATTTTAATAGTTCCTCAGCGAGAACCCTTTTAACTCGGCTATAACTCATCTAGACTTGTCTTTGACATGCTTGAACTGGAAGATATACCAGGCTGGGACTTCAAACCTTCTATCGGCACCCTTACCGGAAAAATCATTCATTTTAATTGCCCTTTGAAACTATTCAACACTTTTATTTCATTTCGAGAACCAATATATTTTTTCAAAACAAAAAATGTGTTTTATATACATTTTTGAAATAACAGATAATAATTTGAAAATTTAAAGATCCTCGATATTTATGAAAATACTTTAAATGTTTAAAATTTTAGGGATGCACCGCATCCACAGCTACCATGAACCGCACACCATATTGTATATCTAATCTTATTAAACGAGCAAAAATTGTATATTTATTTATTTATATATATATTTATTTATTTATTTATATATTTGTATCTTGGTTCTATTTTGAAAACGGCCCTACCGATTTTGATGAAACAAAATCTATTAACAAGTTTTGAGGATGAGAAAACGATCTGGCTATGTCTGGACCTCATCAAAATTCATCTTAATTGATTTTTTCTTAATTAAAGTAATTATTGATAGATGAAAATCTCAATAAAAAAAAATTATTTGCCGCATGTCGGATTAGAATCTGGGACCTCACAAAGAGAAGCAAAGAGGTTGTCCTCTGCTTGATGCAAATAAACATACACACACATATATATATATATATATATATATATCATCTCGATATATATATGTGTGTATGTTTATTTGCATCAAGCAGAGGACTAACTCTTTGTTTCTCTCTGTGAATCAACAACTCTGCTACTCTCGGCAAAACAAAAAACTTTTCAATTAAACCTGGGACCTCTTGCATCATAGCCGGAGACTTTACCAGAAGACTATAGAAAGAATTTGAAAAATCTTATTATAAGTGTGGGAAATAATTGAATATATTATATATAGCTATGTATTTTGTAAATAGAATTTATTGAATAAATTGCAGCGCGGCAAATTTGAAATATCTATAATTGAATTAAGCTGAAAGAAAAACAACAATTAATTTTAATTCTAGAAACATTAAATTATTAATAATTATTCCTTGGCTTCCCTCCCAATCTTCTAATTAAAATTAAATATTCAATTCTCTTTTCTCCGGGCAATTATACTTGAAATTGTCTTCCTAAAAAAATATTTGGTTGGTGAAAGTTATCACTTCTGTCGAGCGTCCCGAGACGCACAGATTTTTTTTAATTTTATCCTTTTATTTCAGATCCTATACGATTATTTTTTTTATTATTATTTTCTTATTTATTTATTTATAATGTTTATCAATATGAACGAATGTGGACAAATTGGTGTACGAGTAAACAAATATACACATAATATGTGGACCAATAGAAAGATAGAAATGCAAAAACTGGGTGGGGGGTGGGGATGGATGTGGGGGGTGCAGGAGGTGGGGTGCAGTTATGGGAGGGGCGGTTGGGGTGGGGCGGGGCGGAGTGGGGGTCCAGAGTTGGGGGCGAGGTGTGTGGTTTCGGGAGGGAGGTCAGGGGTTACCGTGCATCGCTCGGTGCCTCCAGGTACTATTTCTTAAGACTATAGTTTCGAAGGATTGACCTTCATCATCAGTCTTTTTCTCATAAGTTCAAATATCAAATTTGATGTAGGTAATGTTTTTTTTGTAATAGCAATCTGGTCACATAACAAAAAAATATTCGTATATATATATATATAATCACTGGATACTTTCATGAGACGTTTTCATGAACATCTCCTGGCTATTCAAGGACTTAAACTATAACTCGCATGTTCATATAATGGTATAAGTTCAATATTTTATTTCTTAAACTTCTTTATTTTTTTTAATTTTTCGCCTCTTTTTTTGTAAATAAATCATTTTCAGTACTTTTATTATCTTTGTTTTAGAGAGTCTTGTTTCATTTATAAACTACAATTCTAAAAATCTTATTTGATCAACGAGATCAAATAATGATCTCCGAGTAAAAATAAATAAATCTATCATCTATCTTGATTTAGATATCCACCCTAAATCAAGAGTGGAAAGTAATAGAAAGTTCGTTCTGGTTCCAAAACTTTGAATTTCCAATGAGGAGAATTGATTAAATTTTCGACTCTTTTGCTTGAGAACTTCCAGTTTAAACATTCAGAAAAATATCAATTTTTCTCAAAAAAATAAAAATAAAAAATAAATTCCTAATAGCTTATTATAATATATTTAAGTTTAATAATTCGTTCTTGTATTTCGATTTTCAAAACGCAAACCTGATTAGATTTTGGGGTTTCTAGTTTCACAAATTTAGGTTAAAAATGCAGAAAAATGGTGAACTATCATATAGGTTATATTGATATGATAAACTAATTATTATTACTCGGCTCGCCTAGAAGTCAATCCTAGTATAAGCTCACGGAAATTTTTTCTAATATTATAAAAACAAAATCATAAATCGTAATAATGAAAAAATGAATTTAAAGGAAATATGCGGAAGTTATTGGATTACGCCTAATTTAATGTTAGAAAAGATCCATTCTCTCTAAAATTGAACCCAAGTGCCAAACTTTTTATTCTATCAATGAGACTGAACCCTTGTAATGTTTTCTGTGAAATTCAACTTCGAATTATAATAAAATTAATTGTACAATGTATATATATATTTCTTTATGGATTTATAAGGTTTACAATCCAAGTTACATGAATTTACCGTAATTTCTGAACCGTGTTATAGAGAAATCGTGTACTGTGCTATAAGAGACCTACTTGTATGGTGTAATTTCCATTTATCTGTGTAATAGATTAAATAAGCGTTTATAACTATTCTATATTTATATAAATTTATTGCCCAAACAAGCAAATATATATCTATAATAGAGACTATTGCAACCACAAACTCACACACATTCTGACAGACATGTTAAGGTATAGGTGTATATACGATATATATAAAGGTGATTTGTGTTTGACTGGTAATGGAATGCCTTTGATATGATGAGGTCCTCTAGAGATTTAGGGAGAGGCAAACATAGAGATAGGGCCTCTCTCCCTTTCTCCCGAGCATTCTGACCCCAGAATTGGAATCAATATGGCTTTAGAGGGAGGCCTTTGGATACCAAAGCTTTATTCATTCTAGATGTTGATGTACCTTCAAAAAGAACACAGCGATCCAATTTGATAAAACATATTTCGTATTTTGATAAATAATTTATTTAAGTATCGAATGCATTTCATCATTACATTACCATTTTATTAAGTGAAAATCACACTTGAGAACGATCGCAGAATAAGCCGATCGAAACGTCGAGTTGTATTGTATTATTTGTTCGTGTTCAATTAATAATTATAATTAATTATGTGTGATTTTAGCAAATTTAAATCACTAAAATACAAACTTTAACTTCTACTTACATACTGATAATCATATGATTTTAAAAAAAGAGTTACAATAAAATATTTTTTATATTTAAATTACTATTCTAAAAATAGAAGTCGCATTTGTCTTATAAATGTTGGTAGATATTTATATTTGTTTTTTTATGTTAAAAGATTTCGTCACTCTAATAGCCAAACCCAAGCCTGCTTTTCGGAAAATTTTCTCAACACACTTAAATTTTAGATTTAAAATTTATTTATTTACAGTGAAAGCAAAGATTTAAGTATCTTTTTGAGTGTCTTTTTTTGAAAAAAGATGGAAATTATTTCAAAAAATCAACCCAGACCTATAATATTAATAAATGAATTTAACTTTTAAGGACATTAAATAAAATTTAGGGAACGCGGTGTTGGTTTATAGGGAAACATTGTTAAAATTAAATTAGGTTGGAGTTGGTGGTAGGGTTTGGCTACTGGCCCGGCAAGCTTAGTTAGCGCTTGGGTTCGATTCCTAAGGGGACGAACCTCTCTGATATGCAATGTAAAAATATTTCTCTAATATCTATGATGTCCTTAAAAGTTAAATTCATTTATTAATATTATAGGTCTGGGTTGATTTTTGAAATAATTTCCATCTTTTTTCAAAAAAAGACACTCAAAAAGATACTTAAAATTTTGCTTTCACTGTAAAATTAATGGGTCCCTCACTGAAAACTTTTTCAGTTTAGCAGGAATTTTCACTATTCCCTTTGAGTTGAAGGGAGTGAAGAATCTTTAGCTATAATACTTATATATGTTGCATGTCAGAGAGAGATTTGTCTTAAGGGTTTGGCTACTGGCCCGGCAAGCTTAGTTAGCGCTTGGGTTCGATTCCTAAGGGGACGAACCTCTCTGATATGCAATGTAAAAATATTTCTCTAATATCTATGATGTCCTTAAAAGTTAAATTCATTTATTAATTTTTTATTTTTTTAGTTTATTTTATTAATTAATTTAAATAATTATTCTCTAAAACCCATATTAAATTTTTTTTTTTATAATAAGGAGTGTGGCTTATAACGAAAAAGGACGAAAAGCCAAAAAAAAACTTTTTTACTAAGGCTAACAAAGTGGTTGAATTTTACAAGAGACAAACCTTCGTTATTATTTGACCAGGTGTATTCATTTATGACTTAAAGGTTAATTAAATAGAGTAAAGTAAATTTTAAAAATTTTTAAGAAACTTAAAATTTAAAAGTATAAAAATCTAGGAGGGTTTCACAAAAAATAAAAGACAAGGTGCTTGTTTAGGTTTCCTCTGTGAACTCATGAAGATTGGCTCATACCCCGAAATATATATGTAACTAGCTGTACCCGGCGTGCCTCCGGCACGCCTGTCCCAACTAGGCCCTCCGGGCGGGTTGCCCTGGCGGGCGGCGTCTCGGAATGAAAGTATGAGGTGTCCAAAATTGATTACCTTTTATGTAAATTGTTTTTTTTTTTTTTATATATATAGCTGACCCGGCCACGCGTTGCTGTGGCTAAAGTTTTTGTTATATTACATTATAGTAAACAATCTAAGAGGAACGATAAGAGAACATCAGTCACGGAGTCCACTATGCTTTTCCACACAGATAGTATATGTAAAAAAATATGGTGATCTCCTTATTTGACTTTCTACTACTATAACCCTTTAGTACAATGAAATTATTTACGAACAAATAATTGGTATATATGGTATATACCATAAATGGTAATTGCTGAGCTCTTTCAACACGTTTGCGTCGTGCCGCTTTGCTGCTCGCGTTGTTGAGGTTAGATTTTTTCGGTGGCATTTGACTGAAAATAATAATTTAATCGTTTAAATATTAGAAAGAGGAACTGAAAAACATGTTATCATAGCACATTGAAATAATAAGTGCAAAATAATTTTCAATGGAGGTTAAATAAAAATAATATAAAAATTTTTGTACAATTATTGAAAAAGTGTGGGGAGCTTTGTGCCATTTTCTCATTGATATATTAATTAACTTTTATAAAACTATGTGATATTACTTACATGTATAAATTGAAATTATTGTTCCTAAATATTTTTTAATAGAGGTTAAATAAAAACAATAAAAAAAAATATTTGTACAACTTTGCATTGACATTTTAATTAAATTTTATAATTATGTGATAATACTTACATACATATATTCAAATTAAATTATAAAGTTTTGATCAATGAAGCACAAATAAGTAAAAAACAGGATTAATTTCACTGTATTATCTTCATTATAATATGAATGCAATTTACACTTCAGTCTAAGTAACACGTGGCCGGCTATGCTAACACCAAAAATTTAAAAAGTGGAAATAATTGAATTATACGGTATTTCGTTCATTACAAAATAAATTTAATCAATTTTATAGCGTCAACAACACGTGGTAATTATGCTGTTAAAATGTAGCTTATATGACACGTTCGTAGATTTACCATAGCAGCGCCATCTATTGACTACTTACTCAACCCAGTCGAAAGGTATCGACATCTGTTAGAATCATTTGGAAATTGTGACTGTCAAATAATAACAGACAAATAATTAGCAATAAATTAAAATTGCGACTATAATTTGAGATTTAAACTATCCTACCTCTCAAGTTGGATCGAACTGCACATGGTGTGCGAATTTTATTATAATCGGTTCAGTGGTTTAGGAGTCCATTGAGATCATACATTGTGACACGAGATTTATATATATTAAGATTGGTATTTGGCTCTTCGCACTCTGGCGACCAATATAGGAACTCACTCAGAGCCAGACACCATTAGCATTGTCAGTTCATTACAAAAAGAATAGTCATACCTGTTACAGGAACTAGACGAATGTTTTATTTATCTTTATATATATAAAAAGAATATATTATTATATTACTGATATAAAGGGACATATATTCTATTCATCTTTCAGGTGAATATCTTTGTACATACTGTATATACTGATTTTATCTTATATTAATAAATATCATCTTTCAGATATTGAAACTTGAATCGTTTTGTGTCTTACCCTCGAATCCACTAATCACGAAGTTATATATATATAGAGTCATGTTAAACAAGCATCTTGTCTTTTATATTTTTGCGAAACCTAGCTAGAATTTTATATTTTTAAATTTTAAAAGCTTCTTAAATTTTATTAAAATTTTCTTTACTTTATTTAAATATGTTTCACCAAGAACCCACACCATTCTCCTTTAACAAAACTTAATTAAATATCTATGTATAGTATTCAGATTATATTGAAGATGAAGTCAAAGATTCAAAAATATAGTCGCAAATAATTAAAGGTACTCAGTGTGAAGCTGGCCGTCAGTCAGTGTCAAATTCACTCAAAAAATTTCATTTTATTTTGTAAAAACAAATCGTCTGTCTTATAGATTACTTAATAGACATATTAACGTTCAAGTTGCCTATCTTACAGGCTTTGTTATGAAATGAAAAAACTAAATTTAGATATATAAAAAAATAATAAATGAAAAACTCATTCATTCATAGTTCATAATATTCAATACTATCTTAACTGAAAATTTTAATCACTCGCCATCAATATTTTTCATTCGAGTTTTCTAAAGGTTGAGTAAATTTTTCTAAGCAAATGCTATTTATCAGAAAGATTTCGTCTCTAGGGTTAAGCCAAATGCCCGAATGCAAGTTTGGTTCTTAGGTTCGACATCGGTCAACAAGTAAAGCATATCTAATAAGATAGTTGATTCAGTCTTTAAATTCTTTATACTGTAAAACTAACTTTGGCGAAAATATAGCCTTATAGCATCATCTTTTTTGGAAATTCAAAAACTCCTAACTTTATTTATTTATAAATACGTTGTATATAGGTCTGATATAGTATACCCTCATGGTGTAGAACTTTATTTCAATACGTTATAAATAATCCCTGAAGTTTTAAGAATATAACTTTATATTCATTTAAATTTTAGAATAATCATTACAATGCTTTTTTCATTATTGTTGTTCAGTTCCATAATCAGTATTAGATATAACAATTCAGAGGAAAAAAGAAACAATTAAACACCGTGTTAAATCATTCGAGCAATCGCTGAATGACATAGTATTTGAAAATAATTTGATTAAGAGCCTGATGAAGCTACAATTAATTAGCGAAACGTTGTTATTGGTCGTATGACTTAACACGGTATTTAATTGTTTCTTTTTTTCTCTGATTTGTTATATCTATTACAACGCATTAATCATAAGTTTCCTGTATTTGATTCAATCGCGAATCGAATGCAGTTGATTTTTGTCAAATATTAAGTGAAAATAATATCCGAATTTATATATTTCTAACTTGAAATAGTGAAGTTAATTTTCTCATTATTATATCAAAGAATAATTAACATATTAACGAAAATTGTTTTGATCGCGTTTTTAAACAAGATATATATCTTGATACTATTGCGGTTAGAGATATTGGAGTCTGCTGAGTCTTAAGTCTGGACCAAGAGAGAGAAAAAGATATGATCAATCTAACTATAATCCAACATCATCTCGCGTTTAGTCCGTATGACACTTGGATGGATCACCATATATATTTTTTAAATGTAAATGATGTTAAAATTAGACAATTTGTGAATCTAATAGAGTGTTTTAATTTAAGAACTACTGTTTCTGATCCAACTAGGATTACCGAAAACAGTGAAACATTAATAGATAATATTATTGTTAAATTCAATGCTGATGTTACATGTGCTCAAACTGTTGATACCTTATTATCAGATCATCTTGCACTTTTGGTTGATTTTAGAACTGCTAAAGCAGACCAAATGAAAAAGTCTTGGAAGCATTCCAGACTGTTTACGGAAGAGAATAATTTAATATTTGAATCATTGATTAGTGGGGAGAGCTGGGGGTCCGTCTTCAACGGCAGAGATGTAAATGATTGCTATAAAATGTTTCACGAAAATTTCATTTATTATTTCAACGTGGCATTCCCTAAAAAACTGGTTTATTCGAATTTTGGAACGGATAAAAGTCGAAATTGGGTCACAGGTGATATTTGTAAATTATCTAAAACTAAAAGAAAATTATATCAAACTCTTAAATTTTTTGAAAAACAAAATTGGGATACTACAAACATCAGAAGTGAATATAAACTAATTTGTAAAAGAATAAAACATGAGGCTAGGATTTGCAAAAAGAATCATTACACAAAGATTATTGATGGAGCTAGAAATAAATCTACGGCAATATGGAATATTATTAAACAAAACAATCATTCTGATAGAAATAATGAAAGCGGGCTTCCGGGATTTTTAAAATTAATAACGAAGAAGTTTCAGATCTGACCACGATAGCAAATGAATTTAATGAATTTTACTTGAATGTTACGAAAAAACTACATTTGGATGAACCAACGTTTAAGTCTGAATACAATATCTATAATGGCTCCAACAGTTTGTTTGTGACCCCTAGTACAGAACTTGAGATATATAAAATAATAATGTCATTAAAGAATAGCTCATCTTATGGATGGGATGAGATACCTGTTCGCATTTTGAAGCAGTATTCGGGTTATTTAATATCACCTTTGTGCTATATGATCAACCTTTCCTTGCAGCAAGGTGTTTTTCCGGATTTGTTAAAGACAGCTGTAATTAAGCCAATATTTAAAAAAGGGGACAAGCACTGCATAGATAACTATCGTCCGGTCTCACTGTTGAGCAATGTTTCAAAAATTTTTGAAAAAGTTATTTATAAAAGATTAAATGACTATTTTGAAAGGTTTAACTTAATCTCAGATAGTCAACACGGTTTCAGGTCAGGCTCTTCGACGAGTTTGGCTGTTTTTAAAGCCATTAACAATATTATCAGTTCTTGGAACAGCAAAAGTCTGAATTTGCTCTCATTGTTTGATCTATCGAAGGCTTTCGATTGTGTCCATCATGAACTGCTATGCGATAAACTTTTTAAGATGGGAGTCAGGGGAAATGGACTAAATTTAATTAAATCTTATCTTGCTGACCGTAGACAACATGTTCAGGTTACTGTCATAGAAAATGGCAAATACCAAACAGTGAGATCGGAAAGCGGTAAATATCGAAAAGACTCAAAACATACGGTTTGGAGAGTATGGATCCGTACAACATAATTTAGGCTTGAATGATTTCGGAGCAATCAGAATTATAGACGAGGTGAAATTTTTGGGACTAAATATTGACAGACATCTAAGCTGGACTAATCACATCAATATGATTACACAAATGGTCAATAAATATGGCTTTCTGATCCGCACTCTTCGACATACGGTTCCTCTGAGGGTTCTCTTAAATATTTATTATGCCTATGTTGAATCCAGTTTGAGATATGGTATAGTAATTTGGGGAGGGTCTACACATGTTGCTAGATTGTTTACTGCACAAAAAAGGTGTGTTAGAGCTATTGTAGGGGCGGGACCGAGAACTCACTGCAAAAGTATCTTCCAAGAATTGAACATTTTAACTGTATATGACGTCTGCGTTATGGAAAGTGTTTTATTTTTAAAAAAACACCCAGAACTTTTTCATAAAAATATCTTTAGTCACGAATATAACACTAGATGCAGGAATGATCTGAGGATAAATGCCAGTTGTTTGCCTGCGACATTAAAAAGCCCAGTTAATAACGTCATAAAAATTTACAATAAGGTACCTTTAGAAATTAAGAGTTTGCCAACGCTCTTTCTTTTGAAGACAAAACTAAAATGCTTCTTGCTAACTCTCAATCTCTATAGACTGGACGAGTTGAAGGCATAATTTATAATTTGTGAATTAAGATATATTTTTGTATTTATGTGTTGTTCTTTTGTTTTCTTTTGTTTTCTTTTTGATGTTAAAGAAAAAAAAATGTTAATTTTAACTATTAATCTTTATAAACTTAAGATATATTTGTATATTTGTGTGCTTTTGATCTTTGTTCTTTGTTGTACTTTTAATGCATGAGAATCACAATTTTGTAATTCTAAAAAACTTTTTGTATACTGTATTTGTATTGACAGTCTATTCAAAAATAAATAAATATTCCTATATATCTTGTTTAAAAAGCGCGATCAAAACAATTCTCGTTAATATGTTAATTATTTTTTGATATATTAATGATAAAATTAACCTCACTATTACAATGGAAGTTTAAATATTCTCCACCTTTTAATTTTAAGGTTTTGCTTTCTAGATCAAACCATTCGTCAAATCACCTAATTTGAGTAGAGCGTACCGAGTTTTGAAAATATAAATATTTTCATTCGTGAAATCAATTCAATATCAATTTAAAATATTTATTTATTTATTTATAACATAATTAGTTAACATATGTGTATATCGAATAACTAAAAGTTACTCCTTTTTACTCCTCTGTGTCTATCGAAAATTTTGAAATCGAGTAATATATGGTATATGCGGCTGAATATCTACTATGTTGTCACTCACACATCTTTACTCTCTCTATATATATGCGTTTGTGTGTGTGAATCTCTCCAGGGATGCATGTTCCGTTGAATGCTAAGCAGAAGTGAATGAATAACCTTTGCTCAGAGACAAACGGTCAACCTCTGGATAACTGACTTCTCCAGTTTGTTACCCATTTTGTTTATTATAGAAGATTACCTGCTGGGAAACAACTATAAGCTAACAACTTACTAAATAATAAAAGAAAAGGAAAAATATATTTTTGGAAAATTATTATTTACTATGAGTTATTGCTGAAGACATAGAGAAATCAACTTTAAACCAAAAATAGCGATTGATTCTCATCTAGTACTTGAGGAATAATCATTCTATATTGGATTTTTGACGTTTCGGTTTTTATTAGTAACCATTGCTGAAGACATAGAGAAATCGACTTTAAACCAAAATAGCGATTGATTCTCATCTAATACTTGAGGAATAATCATTCTATATTGGATTTTTGACGTTTCGGTTTTTATTAGTAACCATTGCTGAAGACATAGAGGTATCGACTTTAAACCAAAAATAGCGATTGATTCTCATCTATTACTTGAGGAATAACCATTCTATATTGGATTTTTGACGTTTCGGTTTTTATTGGTAACCATTGCTGAAGACATGGAGGAATCGACTTAAAATCAAAAATAGCGATTGATTCTCATCTAATACTTGAGGAATAACAATTCTACATTAGGTATTTGACTTTTCGATTATTATTGGTAACCATTGCTGAAGACATGGAGGAATCGACTTAAAATCAAAAATAACGATCGATTCTTATCTAATACTAGAGGAATAACCTTATTGCATTCCATTTTTGATTTTTTGATTATTAATGGAAACCTCTACTGAAAATGTGGTAGAATCGACTTAAAATCAAAAAGACTAAATTCTTTTTTGGTAAACAACTCAAGCTTAACCTAGTAAGATTTGATATGTAGTAATTATTAATAATTTTGGAAGATTGGTATCGATGATTATTAATTTTAAATTCAAAATGTTTTAGTGTTGTGGATAATTGTTTCAAAAAACAAATTTTAATCCTCGTTGGACGTTTTGTAATTTAATTACAACATTTCTCATCAAGTTTGATTTTTTATGTTTTCATTTTATTACTGACCTGAAAACATAAAACATATATGTTACTGAGAAAGTTGTAATTAAACAACGAAAAGTTTAACAAGGATTAAAATTTGTTTTTTGAAACCATTGTCTAAATCCTTATGAATTTAAAAATTTTAATATTAATACTATTAAAACCTTGCTCTTGTTGTTTTATTTAAGCTTAATAAAGTCACATCAGATTTTTGGTAATGCGGATATATATGAATATCTAAAAAATCCAGGTAACATACAAATCCGACCTAAAGACACGCTCAACTAAAAAGAATCTAATAGAACGGGGTTAAATATTACAAATCGATTTTAAAATAAAACGGTGAGTCTAATTACTTTCTAACCGATTTATTGAAAGAGCAACGCAGAATCTTTGAAACAGTGAATGGTGAATAGTTAAATGGTACTTCATCAAAAATAAGTACCTGCGAAAGCAAATCGATTTTCTAAACCTCTTTTTTGCTTCATTTTAATTTGTCAAAGTGATTGCCTTTAAATTTGCTCTGACTTTTCTTTTTCCGAATGAATATAAGCCTTAACACGTGCTGGTTTGAGCAGACGACTCTGCTGCCGCCTGTTGGACCCCATCGTAGCTTTAATAAAGTTTGGCCCTCCAAGACTAACTCGTTCTCTTCTCTTTCTCTTTCTTTTACTTTTCCTTATGCCTTTCTACTTTATCTCCCCCTATCTCTCTTCATCTTCTCCCCTATACCTTTACAAATGCCATCTTTTCAATTAAGTACAAGATAACTATGATTTCACGCAATATCCATCCTTATCTCCAAAGGGATATCTTACATAATTACTTATACTTGTGTAAAATATATATTAGAATGACAATTTTGAAGTCTTTTAATTACCATATTATCAATTTACGACTCTGAGGGGGCGAAACCTTGTGACATAGGTATATATAATTTAAACATATCTACAGATCTAAGATTTGACCTTTTCATTTACGTATTTATTTAAATAAAAAATTGTGGCGTAAAGGACCCCCCGAGTTGTTTACAATCTGTTTAAAAAATGTCCTTTATTTTTTATAAAATTAAAATTACAAAACTCTTACCCGATTCCGAGGCTTATCTGTGGTTCTTCGAGCATGAGTGTTTTTATTCTAGCAGGTTGCTAACCTCACTAGAAACCCTCCTCTTTTCTCAACACGGGCTTGGGACCGGCTATGGCGAAGTTTAAGAAGTAAAGGTCGCCCCAAGAAGAGATGGTATGACGTTCTCGAAGAAACAAACCTATAGGTTTAAAAATAAGAAGAAGAAGTAGAAGAAAACACTCATGTTCAAATTAATTATCAATTTCTTTTAAATAATTATTGTAGTTATTGAACGTAGAGGAATTGGAGGACAGGAACTTGTTATTTTGTGATTTTATTTTATTTGTAATAAAATAAAAAAATTTCAATATAATATATGTTATATAGTGAATCTACTATATTGTATGATATGGTTTTTATTTAGTTGCTCGGTAATGGTTTAGAGAGAATCCTAAGCTGTGTTGTCAGTTTAAAAAAAGGCTTCGTAAGGATCTGCATCAGGTAAGAACAACCCTCAGTACAAATTTCAAAAGTTGATAATATCATAACAAAGAACCTCATAAGTTTATGATAAAAAATATAAAATTTACTCACCGAAAGCATAATAAAATTATATCACATGAATATTGTCGAATTTCAGCAATTAAATTACTTGAATGAAAATGTTCTGGGTGTTTTTGATTAACAATTGAATTTCTTAAGTGTAAAATGACAAATACAGTTATGTAATTATTTTAAATTATGAATTTCATAAAGTGATCCAGAGACTAGGTTTCTCTGCTCTAAGGAGTATTTATGGAAAATTTGGTCCAGATCGAACAAATAGCCTAGAAATTTAGTTTTATCATCCCTCATATTTTGGGTAGTAATCTAATAGGCCTGTGTAGTTCGCGAACGACCTAGTTCGAAAGAGGGCTCTCACAGACGAGCTACGCGAACTAGTTCACCGTTGATCCTGGTCTTAGTTCTTTAGTTCGCCTGGTTGTCGCTCCGCCATGTTTCATAATCACTGACAAACTACACGAACTAGATCCCAGCTCCTTCGGGTCCTTAGTTCCAACAACAAAAGAGCGCAGTAGCGGTAGCGATCTGTCTTTTCCCCTTTCGAGCTGCGAAGTTACGAACTAAAAGAGCGACCTAGTTCGTCAAGGAGCTGTGAACTAAACTGATCCCTCCCAGTCGCCACCTATAATGCGCAAGTCTAGTACCTAAGTAGAGAACTGCACACATTTTGGTATTCAATACACCAAAAGGACATAGATTTTAATTTTTTCGCACCCTCATGATTTTAAGTAATTAATTTTTGCACTAATATCCTTGCAGGGTCCTAATGAGTAACTTTGCAAAATTTGGCCTAAACAGGAAAAGGGTCGATAATTTTATTTTTTTTGCAATTTTTTTTCAACATTCGGATTAAATTTTCCTCTTTTTTTAGCTCTAATCAATATTTCTGATCTTTTTATTACACTGTTGATGGTAAAATAATTAGTTTCTTTTGAAGTGTTCTCCGGTTTTTCAATTATTTGTACAAACAATCTAAAAGCTTTACGAAGCGATTTTTTTTTGTTTTCTAATTTCTAGAATAAAAAGGAATAATTACCCGTGTTTTCTTTAATTCAATAAATAGTAATCTGTGTACAAAAAACTAAATTCAAACAAATAATTTAAATGAAAATGATAAAATATATCATCTACTTCAGACCTGGATTAATCACTAAGCAAAATAAGAATCTTCTTAGTGCAACAACCATAGAGGGCCACACAGAAATTCACTTAATATCTCTTTATTATTTCCTGAAATTGTCAAATTCTGATGGATACTTGACATAACTTTGCATCTTTTTGTTACTGTGGTAGGTAGACAATATTTTTAAAAGTTAATTCTAAAGTCTTTATCAAAAAATCACGAAATAAGTCCTATTTTGATAAAACTCAACTTTCGACTTAAAAACAGATCACAAAATTCTTAATTTTTGAGCCTATCATAAGACTTTACACTAATTTTTCACTTAAACTTCACTTAAGTCATAATTTCAACCCAGCAAAAATAAAACCATTAAAAAAATATTTTTAAACTGGATGTTTTAAAGCTAATAAGCCCAAATTCTAATCAACTTAATCATTGAATTAATAGAAAATAGGAAAAAATAAATCGAATCATTATTTGGGGAAATCAGGGGGCACGGCAGTTCCCCAGTCAAGTTCGATTCGAACGGGGTGTGTACACTGCCAGACTACCCTTTACAGGAAACAACTCAGGCCATTTTGACGCCTCTGTAACTTCGTACTGGAAATCTCTACATGGCTGAAATTTTTTTCCATAATACTGGTCCATAAGCTTAACTAAATTACAAATTTTCATATTTCTACTATTTATACCGTCCAAGTTACAAAAAGCCAAAGATAGGATTTTTCGTCACTCACTCACTCACTCATCAAAATTCTAGAGTACTTTCGCTGATCCTAGAATGCTGAAATTTGGCAGGCAGGTAGAGTTTGGGGTACAATTAATGGGAAAAATCCAAAAATCGAAACTTTCTCTTCTTCAGGACCTTAAATGAAGGGGTGAAAGTTATAGGCTAAATTAACATATAGTGAAAACACAATGAACTTAGAATGCTGAATTTTGGCACACTGATAAAGATTGGCACATGTATGAAAGAGGAACTTGAAACACCGAACCTTTCACTTCTTCAGGGCCCCAAATGAAGGGGTGAAATTTATAGGCTAAATTAACATACAGTGAAAATATATGCTAAAACTTGGCATATTACTAGAATTTGGTCGGTACATTAATAAAGAATGAAATCGCAAAACCGAAACATTTCCTTCTTTATGGCATAAAATGAAGTGGGTGAATTTTGATCTATAAATTTTCACTATTTTCAGTATGGTGGTAGAGTTTGGAGCGTTAATAAAGCTTAAATCGAAAAACCGAAACTTTCGCCTTCTTCAGGACATAAAATGAACTGGTGATATTCGTGCGATAAATTTTCATTATTTTCGTAATGGGGTAGTGTTTGGAGCGTTAATAAAGAGAGAAATTGAAAAACCGAAACTTTGCCTTCTTCAGGGCATAAAATGAAGGGGGGTCTATTTATTTGTGCGATAAAATTTCATTATTTTTAGGATGGTGGTAGATTTTAGGGCGTTAATAAAAGGTGAAATCGAAGACCGAAAATTTCCCTTCTTCAGAACATAAAATGAATGGATGAAATTTATAGGCTAAATTAACATAATATGTTAATTTAGACTATATTTTATATTGAAAATACAATGACTCTAGAATGATGAAAATTGACATATTGGCTTGATAAAGAAGAAAATCAAAAAACGAAACGTTTCCTTCCTCAGCATCTTAAAAGAAGGTGTGAAGTTTATAATATAAATTCTTATCAAGTAAAAATTTAAAGGGTATAAAATGCTAAAATTTGGCATGTTAGTAGATTTTGGGACATTAACAATACGAGAAATCGAAAAACTGTAACTTTCCCTTATTCAGCATCTAAAATGAAGGAGTGAAACTTACGAGCTAAATTAACTAATAGTGAAAATTCAACGACACTAGAATACTAAAATTTGACATAGTGCAATAATTTGAATCACTAATAAAGTGAGAAATCGAAAAAGATCTTCATCAGCCTTTAAAATAAATGCGTGAATCTTGAAGGTTAAATTCCCATCCAACTTACAAAAAGAAGTGAAATCTCAACAAAAACCCTTGTGTAAACAAAAGCCAAGTTCGATTAATAAAATCCGTTAGCCAAAAAAAGTAGTGAGATCTAATGTGCTGCCAAGTTCAACATCATCAATTTCTTAAATGAGTCGAGAATATATTAGTAACTTCAATTAAAACGCATGTTTTTAATTTCACATGTCCAACTATATTTTTTATTGATTTCACATTTTTAGTTGAAATTATTTTCATAAAACTTGGCTTTTACGCATTATTATGTATGTCACGAATTACTAGTTACCATATCATGAGATCTTAATAAGAGAGGATGGAAGGGCTAAAAGGGAGAGGTGGAGGCCCTATCAGACAATAATAATAATAATTTAATGCGTAAAAGCCAAGTTTTATGAAAATAATTTCTACTGAAAATGTGAATTCAATAGAAAATATAGTTGGACATGTGAAATTAAAAACATGCGTTTTAATTGAAGTTACTAATATATTCTCGACTCATTTAAGAAATTGATGATGTTGAACTTAGCAGCACATTAGATCTCACTACATTTTTTGGCTAACGGATTTTATTAATCGAACTGGGCCTTTTTTCCACAAGTGTTTTTGTTGAGATTAAATTTAGCCTACATGTTTGTATTAATAAATTTCAACATTTTGTCAATCTTCAATTTTTTAACTTAAGCAGTTTAAAGATAAAAAAAATTGTCAAATTATCAAAATTTACACAAAACTCACAAAATCTTAAAATTTTTTTACCTTTTTCTCCAATTTGTCAAAATTTTATATTTATTATATTTTTAAGTCATTAGTTTTGATTTGTAAGAGTTCGAATACTGTTTTTATATATATGCTTGTCCGATCAAGTTCATTACTTTTATCTGTTATTTCTCATGGGGTCAATTATTCGATTGGATATAAAAAATTCGTTTTGTTGTTATAGCAAGCTAACCACATAAACGATATCGTAATCACTATAACAACTAAACGAGTTTTCTATATCAATCAGGAAATTGACTCCACGAAATATAACAGATAAAGTATTTATAATTAAAAAGACTGTTGATGAAAGTCAAACCTTCGAAAATATAGTCTCAAACAAATAAATTAGAAATATACCTATTTTATATTTGGTATATATATATATATAAGATTATTTGCATCAAGTATAAGACAACGTTGATTTATCTTTATATGTACATTCCATTTAGTCTTCACTATTTTGAATTTAAAAATAATCCCATTTCTCCAAAACCAAATAAAATCCTAAAATAGAAAATTCAATATAAACCAGTCACGAGCACTTTTGTATATTTATATTCAAATTAATTTCCCTTATTTAGGTAACATATTTTAAAAATTTTATTAAGGGCAATTTTCACCAATGCAGCTAAGCTAAAATCATTTATTTTTTATGCAGTTCTCGAGTTAAGCGAAATGAATATTCCGAATGGTTAGAGGAACACTAAAAAACCTCAGCTTAGACCTTAATTTCTCTGTCCCAAATGTCTATTAATTAAAAAAATAATTTTAAAAAATTCACTAAAAGATGGATAAAAGTACAACCATTCTATTTTTAGGTCATAAAATAAATAAATTCAACCGAAGGAAAACGAAGAGATTCGAACATAGCCGAGGCTTCAAAATATATGACAAAAAAAATTTAATATTTTGAAAGTATTGAACGAATCGGAATCGAATTGACCACATGAGAAATAACAGATAAAATATTTATAATTAAAAATACTGATGATGTAAATCAAACTTTCGAAAATACATTCACAAGAAAATATATTATTTTTTTTGCTATATATATGTATATGTTTATTTATTGCATCAAGCAGAGAACTACCTCATTGATTTCCCTTTATGAAGCAACAAGTCTACTACTCTCATAAAAACAAAATATTTTCAATTAAGTTAGTTCTTTCGTGACAATCCACACAAAATGTTTTAGCCTCGTAACCACACTATACAAATGAACAGTGATAAAATTTTAGGTTATGTTTTTTAACGTTACTGTACTTCTCACACTTCTATATCCTCTTTATGAATGGATCGTTTCCAAGCCATTGATCTTATATTCCTTCCACTAAAAATAATCTCCCAAATGTGTTTTTGTTTTATATTTTTATTAAAACTACGAGAGTAAATAATTTCAACTTTTTTTAACTTACTCGAATATATTATTCTAACAAATATTAGTATTTCCACTCTTTTCCAATCTAACATATGTAAAAATTTCATTTTTAATCGCAATTATTTCATGTTTGGTCTGATAAATCGTCTTCAAATTTTAACAGTATGTGTATTATGCTTTTAATGATTTATATTCCAAGTTTCGAAAGACTTTGAATTTTTGCATTTGTGAAAGAACTACCTTAACAAGAGTTCGTGTTTGTGTTTTTTTAAGAAATTCAAATTCGGAACTCTCAACCATCTTTATTTAAACTATATCCTATATGGTATTTAAATTTACAATCACAAGACCGCAAAATTTTACAAATAAATATTACATCTTTGAATGAAATATTTAGCTCATTAGATATGTTAGAGGGTTTAGGTTACAGAGTAGCCTAATGGCTCTAGCCCGTGCTGAAATTATATGAAAAACAAACAATTTAAACATCTTTATTTGTCTATTGATAATCAATTTCAATTTATCATGTTTAAATACTTGCAAACAAATGATTATCCAATTTTATAAACCAGTTCACGATTAACATTCGAATATACTGTTACAGAATACTCTAAACTATTATTTAAATAAAATTCAGCTGTATATTTAATACGTTCAAAAGATATATATCCTGGTAGTTGACTATTCGAATTAATGGGTTCCAAGGTTTTAAAATTGTTCTAAAAATGAATGAATGTGGTCAAACAAATGATCTGCAAAAGCCGAGGTATAACTAAGAGGGGGGCATTTGGGTTCAAACAATTCACCTGTAGATTGCGAAGAGATCTCATATGTTCAACGTGACGTTGATTGAAAGATCTACCTGTTTGCCCGATATAAAATGATTGACAGTCATTACATTGCAATTTATATACACCATTCATTGTTGTTGGTTTAATTATATCGATTTTATTGTTAACCAATATGGATGAAAGGTTGTTCCTGTTATAGAATGCGGGGGTGATATTAATTTTTCTCCTTGTGAAAAACCACCAACTCCAACCCAATTTAATTTTATATATAATTCTTATTTTAAATTTAATTATAATATTTATTTAAAATTTATATAACATTTATATTATAGATTTTATTTATAATTCGTGGGTATTGATTTGTGGGTAAGATTTGTGAACCACATATCTACCAACGTTCATGTGTCTTATTTCAGTTACCATAAGCCTCTAGTCACAGTAATTAATAACGACGGCGCTATTGATCTAATTAATATTTGAAATTTTATTTAGGTATTTCCACTGATTCGTTTATTTATCATTTGGTATGGTATTAATCTTTTTCTTAGACTAGTAAGCCTTTTTTGTGCCTATTTAAACAGTCGATCTGAATGAGTAAACTCCAGTCGTGCGTCGGAGCTGACACACACATTTTTTTAATTCCTGGACTAGCCATTAGAGTTAGAATTTCCTGAATCATTCCAATTGAGCCAGTTTGGTTTTGTTCAGACGTTTTTACCTCTGTCTGTGAGGATTTCCAAGGACTATGAGTCGCTGTCGACTACTGAGAGGCCGTTACTGAAGGCAAACGGGGATAGTTATTCTCCGAGTTATCAATTAATTTTTTTTATTGAACCAATTATTTTATATGAATTAATGTATACATTATATTTGAGCTTCGACTTAGGAGATTACTTCTCCGCCATCGACTTTCCTTGATCATCTTTTTAGTCCTTGTTTTTAATAAGAGGAAAAAACTAATTAAATAAAAAACCTCTTTTCCGATAATTATTTCAATTCCATTTTTTCCTCTTCCTTGATCAATTAATTTTTTTTTTTAATTTTATTAAACCAATTATTTTACATTAATTAATGTATACCATGTATTTTAGCTTCGATTCCGGAGATTGCTTCTCCACCATCGAGTGTCCTTATTTATCTTTAGTCCTTGTTTTTAATAAGAGGAAAAATCTAATTAGATAAAAAAACCTCTTTTCCCATAATTATTTCAATTCCATTATTCCCCAATCAAGTCGATTGGTTTTAATTACCTCCCTCCCATTCTCCCCATGTCATCGGTCGATCAATTAAATTTTTTTTTTTTTTTTTTATAAATTTTATTAAACCAATTATTTTACATTAATTAATGTATACCTTGTATTTTAGCTTCGATTTCGGAGATTTCTTCTCCACCATCGAGTGTCCTTATTCATATTTAGTCCGTGTTTTTAATAAGAGGAAAAATCTAATTAGATAAAAAAACCTCTTTTCCGATAATTATTTTAATTCCATTATTCCCCAATCAAATCGATTGGATTCTCCTCCTTCTCTCTCCTCTCGATCAATTAAATTGTTTATCTTTTAATATATATAATAATATTTGTAATGATCTATTAGTGGAATTTAATAAAAATGTAAATATATGTTTTTATCGAGACAACCACCTGTGAATAATTATTTCAATTAACAAAAATCTCATCAAAAACAACTTAGCCGAAGAGACCGTGACAGATCAAATCGCCAACATAACATTATATATATATAATTTTTGCTCGTTTAATATAATAAGATAAGATAATATATATATATATATATATATTATTTTTTACTTTTAATTATCTTAAATATGATTGTGACCATAGAAACTATTTCCACTGTATTCAATTCACGCGATTCTCCTGCTTTAACAACATTTGAGTATATTGTTTTAATTAACTTTTTAATTTATTGTAAATTTTTGAATGTGTTGTCTATGATCAATCTGTTTCTGACTTTTTCTTTACTTTTATTCAATTTATTATTTTTCTTTAGGGGTATGTATAATTAATTTAAATTCTTTCTTTGTCTTCGCCCTGCTTCTACAAATTTTTATTTCGTTTCTCTTCACATAGTATATTAAGACAAAGCTTCAATTATGTTTCCTACACCATAGCTAAATCAACAATAATTTCTGATTATTGCCTGGTCACCAGAATACATGGGTGTGAAATTTCAGAGCACCAGCTAGACTTAAAGTGATGGAAATTTCGATTACAAGATACGACCTATGAAAAAAGAGAAAACAAACAAAAGAACAATGTGACTTAATAAAGGTTTTGTAAAATAAAAATAACTAGTAAGTAAGTAATTTGATTTTTTTTATTTATTTATTATAATTAATATACCGGGTGATTCAATAAGGGTGACGAGGTACCATATCTCAGGAACTAATAATCGTAGAAGTTTGGGAAAAAAATCCTTCAGAGGAAATCGACCAAGAAAAATTGCTGGAAATATTTTTTAAGTTCATACGTCCACCGCTAGGTGGCCAAATAGCTTCGATCGTATAAAAAATGCAATTTTCTCAAAAAATTTCCAATATAAGTTTAGAAATGAATACTCTCACGTTAATGCCACTATAATAGTCCATCTTTTTGATAAATGACTTTTTATTGTAGGACGTAAAATAAAGGCGGGAGGGGATGCTAAACTTTTATGGACTGAAGTATCTATAACTTAAGTTTGACTTAACGGGATTTTGTTAACAAGGTCTGGTTCAAGAAAGGAAGCTTTGGTGAATAAAATAAAAAACCATCCATGCCATTCTACTTCTTGCCGCCCTCGCTAAGGGGCGTGTTTTATAAAGTTAAGCGTTTTATTAATTTTGCTCCAAAATCTTAAATGGAACTGTATAATTATTTTATTAGATTCAGAAAGTAGATCAAATTTGCAACAAAATATGTTCAAACCGCATGTCGATATCTTTATTCGTTTAACAGTTATTGCTTAAAGAATATTTTATTAAAGAATTTATTAAAGAAACAAAATAGGTAATTGAGTTTTCAAATTTTTTTAAGTTTCGTAGTCAAGCATGCCATGGAGAAATAAAAAACAGTTTAAAACTTTGTTCTTATTTTCATTTAATCACAACAATAATGATAATAACGCTTTTTCCTAATGCTTTTCTGTGTCACCTGTGAGTAGGTATTAAATTTCAAAAATGTCTAATTTCTTAGAAGGCCGTGAAAGACTTGGTAGACAGTTTCTATGGAAACGGCGATTTTTCACAAATAGATGTTAATGTTTTAATTGTTATTTTATTGTTTGTTATGTTATATCATTATTGTTGTGATTAGATGAAAATAAGAACAAAGTTTTAAACTGTTTTTTTATTTGTCCATGGCATGCTTGACTTCGAAACATAAAAAAAATTGAAAACTATTTTTACCTATTTTGTTTCTCTGATAAATTCGTTAATAAAATATTCTTTAAGCAATAACTGTTAAACGAAAAAAGATATCGACATGTGGTTTGAACATGTTTTATTGCAAATTTGATCTACTTTCTGAATCTAATAAAATAATTTTCGGTTCTATTTAAGATTTTGGAGCAAAATCAATAAAACGGTTAACTTTATAAAACACGCCCCTTAGCGAGAGCGGCAAGAACTAAAATGGCATGGTAGTTTTTTATTTTATTCAACAAACTTTCCCTTCTTGAACCAGACCTTGTTAACAAATTTCCGTTAAGTCAAACTTAAGTTATAGACTCTAGAGTCCATAAAAGTTTAGCATCAACTCCCGCCTTTATTTTACGTCCTACAATAAAAAGTCATTTATCAAAAAGATGGACTATTATAGTGGCATTAACGTGAGTGTATTCATTTCTAAACTTATATTTGAAAATTTTTGAGAAAATTGCATTTTTTTATACGATCGAAGCTATTTAGCCACCTAGCGGTGGACGTATGAACTTAAAAAATATTTCCAGCAATTTTCTTGGTCGATTTCCTCTGAAGGATTTTTTCCCAAACTTCTACGATTATTAGTTCTGAGATATGGTACCTCGTCACCCTTATTGAATCACCCTGTACAATGCTAAAATTATATGAAAAACAAAGAATTTAAACATCTTTATTTGTCTATTGATAATCAATTTCAATTTATCATGTTTAAATACTTGCAAACAAATGATTATCAATTTTATAAACCAGTTCACGATTAACATTCGAATATACTGTTACAGAATAGTCTAAACTATTATTTAAATAAAATTCAGCTGTATATTTAATACGTTCAAAAGATATATATCCTGGTAGTTGACTATTCGAATTAATGGGTTCCAAGGTTTTAAAATTGTTCTAAAAATGAAAAAAAAATAGTGAAAAAATGTAATCTTATAAATCAAAATTATAAATAACAATAATATTTTTACATATTAAATAATAAAATAAAATAAACAATATAATTAAACAATATATTCGTATATATTCCGAATATTTATTTTCAAATTTGCATGATTTTACTGCCTCTATCAAAAATGATTCATAAAGTGATACTAAAATCTTGGAGCTCATCGAGTGTTTCACATGTTTTCTGAATATCTCATTGGCAATTTTTTTATTTAGAATTTTTTCGTTAGTGTATTAAACATTTTTGTTCAAAATCAAATTATTATATGGTATTAGGAAAATACAATAATGTTTTTGAAAATAACTTAAAAATGCGATGCTTGCTCGTTTTTCCGTTTTCATCCTGCAATTGGCTTAAAATTCTACTAGTTTGCTTATTAATAACTAATTTTGTAGCTTTAATAATAACTAAGTTGCAATACAACGCACTTGAAAATGGCTTCCTCAAAAATTCCACAAAGTGTTTTATGATACATTGAATTTTGAAACACCCTGTATATACTGGGAGTTAATTTTTACTTAGATATTTATATTCTATTGGCAGTGATTCTCAACCTGGTTTCCGCGGAACCCCAGGGTTCCCCGTTCCTAGAGGTCAATAAAAGAAAAAATAGAAAAACAAAAATAGTAGTTAGTAGTATCATCCCTTAGGGCCAGTTTCATAAAACTAAGATGACCCTATGCTAGGGAAGACCCTGGGATTAGCTCTCGAAATATGTTTCATAAAAAAATATAGGGTGATCGCAGAGTTAACCCCTCTATCATGAACTTATGGGTTAAGCTTCATCCTGGGGATAACTCTGTGTTTATTCAGTGACATTAGAAAAACATTTTATAGGTTAGAGTTTATAATCAAAATATTATAAGCGTATCGTGAATTTCAACTTATTATAATAATTCATATACAAGTAATTTTAAATATTTTAAGTTTATATATTTTTTTTTAAATAAAGAAAAAAATAATTATTTCATTTTCCCAATTTAACTGACGATGAAGACTTTATGGAATTAGTACAAATTGTCGCATTTGATAGACGAAAACGCCGAGTTTTTCATCCTCGAATATGTCATTTCAATATGTGGTCCGGCATTGAATTTTTCAATAGATTTAGATCAGTGGTTCCCAACCTTTTGTGGCCCATCGCCCCTTTCTGGAGGTTGACTAACACCTATGGCCCCCGAAAAACCACGAAATTTTCGGACTTTTTCCAGTTTCTTGCTTATAACTCGAAAACCATCCATATTTTGTAAATAATCGTTCTATAGTAAATTAAAGAAGATAAAATTTGGCGCTGAGTAAAAATAATATGCAAAATTGGTCCAGAATTTCAATTTTTTATAGGGATTCAAAAAACTGCTATCCGGATCACTTATGAATAGCAATCCCAAAAACTCAGACTTTTTTCGATTTTTTCCCATTTTGACCACGAAGGAGCACGTTTTCGACAAAAGCCATTCTATATACTTTTAAATTAGATTAACTTTTCTAAAATTCAAACAAAGTTTAATCTTAATTGGATAATGGTAACCAATGCTGCAATGAACTTGATGTTTTGAAAAACTGCAATTTTGGGCAAAAAATCTCAGTTTTTTCTTCATAAAATGAAAACCACTATTCCTAGAAATTTTAGTGTTTCAAGTAAATAAAATTTCCTAAAAAATGAGAGAGAAATCAAGCTTCTAGGATGAGTGTTTTTTTTTTTTTTTTTTTAAGAAGGACAAACTGAAATTTTTTGAAACAATGGATCATATCCTGTCATGGAAAATACTGGATATCTATAAATCTAAGACTTTTAACAAAAAAGTAGTACAAGTAAACGTTCAAGTAACAAAATTTCCTAGACAATTAGTTTCTAGGATGAGGGGTTTTCATTTCGTGAAGAAAAAACTGCGATTTTTTCCAAAAAATTGCATTTTTTTTAAAACTTCAACCACATTGCGGCACGGGCTATCATTATCCAATTAAGATGAAACTTTGTTTCAATTGCAGCAAATTTAATCTAGTTTAAACATGTACATCGATTTGGGATATTCAAAAGTGATCCCAGGTCAGTTTTTTGGATCCCCATTAAAAATCGAACTACTGGACCAATTTTGGAAATTTTTTTTAATCGACGAGAAATTTTTGGCCTCTTTAATTTACTATAGGACGGTTATTTGCAAAATATGAACTGTTTTTGAGTTATAAGCGGGAAACTGGAAAAAGTCCGATAATTTCGATGTTTTTAGGCCACCAAAATTTGTCCTGCACATTTTCGAGGTCGGAAACTTAGATTTCGCATACCCAAACCATACCTAAAAAAATATTTTCCCGCAATTAATATAAGCTGAAACCCTTCTATTTATTGGCCTAAGTTAAAGTTTGAAAACTTTGTTATTGTTTTATTTTTAAATTAGCATCAGAATCTGATCGTTTAGATTCCAACACATCTTTATATTTATTTATGAGGAAAACTAAACGTTTCTCCTCTTCTATAGTGAAACTTGAGGTTCTTTTATTTTTAATTGAAGATTGGTCCAAATTCTATCTAAAATTTAATATTCACTTATTCAATACATTTCAAATTTTTAAAATTACATGATTTGTCTCAGTTTTGTTGTATCTATATACTTACTTTTTTACCGCTTTATTTTATTATGATCAAATAGAAAAAAGAATTTGATTGTTTTGGAATAATAAAAGAATACAATTTATTTAATCAATACAAAACAAAAAAAAATTTAATATAATTGTTTTTTTTACTTTATCCAATGCAAAGCATGGGTAAAGTATTGTAATCGCTCTCGGGGCAAGCGTGGCTTCAAAGGGTCCTCAGGTAAAGACTACGGAACCCATGGACTCAATTAAAGTCACAAATTGTAGTATTCAATTAGGTTGAATTTTAGCACGTGACGGTTTTGACAAAAATTACAAGGGGTCTCGTCGAGAGGCCAAAAAGTGCGATTTTTTCATTTAGTGCGTGCGGATGGATGTATGGATGTATGGATGAATGGATGTATGTTATCGTTTTTTTGGCCCACGATTTTTTCCACACCGTTGCACCGATTGAAATGAAATTGAAAACCTACCATTAGTTTAACAAAATGAAGCGCTGATTAGTTTTTGGTACATATCGGCCCACAAACATTAGTACTTTATTTCAGTACTTTTTTAGTTTTTTCTAAATATCTTGAAAATGATTTAACCAATTTTGATGAAATTTAATATCCTAATTAAGTACCTTGGGGACCACAAAAAAGGTTAAATAACGTTTTTAGTAAAATTATATTTTAAAGTACTTTACTCTAGAGTAAGATGGTACATTTTTTAATTTTTTAAATTCTTTAAAATTTATTCATTTGAAAGTTTTAATATAGCTCATTTAGCCTTGCTTAAGTAAGAATGGATAGGCTTCTCTCTGTGAAATGCTAAAAATTTGAGAGGAATTTTTATGAGTAACCATAGCAACTGCGTTGTTTTCTTATCCGTTACCTTTGCTGAAGACAGAGAAATCGATTTTAAACCAAAAATACCGATTGATTCTCATCTAGTACTTGAGGAATAATCATTCTATATTGGATTTTTGACGTTTCGGTTTTTATTAGTAACCATTGCTGAAGACATAGAGAAATCGACTTTAAACCAAAAATACCGATTGATTCTCATCTAGTACTTGAGGAATAATCATTCTATATTGGATTTTTGACGTTTCGGTTTTTATTAGTAACCATTGCTGAAGACATAGAGAAATCGACTTTAAACCAAAAATACCGATTGATTCTCATCTAGTACTTGAAGGAATAATCATTCTATATTGGATTTTTGACGTTTCGGTTTTATTAGTAACCATTGCTGAAGACATAGAGAAATCGACTTTAAACCAAAAATACCGATTGATTCTCATCTAGTACTTGAGGAATAATCATTCTATATTGGATTTATGACCTTTCGGTTTTTATTAGTAACCGTTGCTGAAGACATAGAGAAATCTACTTTAAGCCAAAAATAGCGATTGATTCTCATCTAGTATTTGAGGAATAATCATTCTATATTGGATTTTTGATGTTTCGGTTTTTATTAGTAACCATTGCTGAAGACATAGAGAAATCGATTTTAAACCAAAAATAGCGATTGATTCTCATCTAGTACTTGAGGAATAATCATTCTATATTGGATTTTTGACTTTTCGGTTTTTATTAGTAACCATTGCTGAAGACATGGAGGAATCGACTTAAAATCAAAAATAGCCATTGATTCTCATCTAATACTTGAGGAATAACCATTCTATATTGGATTTTTGGCGTTTCGGTTTTTATTGGTAACCATTGCTGAAGACATAGAGAAATCGACTTTAAACCAAAAATAGCGATTGATTCTCATCTAGTATTTGAGAAATAATCATTCTATATTGAATTTTTGACTTTTCGGTTTTTATTAGTAACCATTGCTGAAGACATAGAGAAATCGACTTTAAACCAAAAATAGCGATTGATTCTCATCTAATACTTGAGGAATAATCATTCTATATTGGATTTTTGACGTTTCGGTATTTATTAGTAACCGTTGCTGAAGACATAGAGAAATCTACTTTAAACCAAAAATAGCGATTGATTCTCATCTAGTATTTGAGGAATAATCATTCTATATTGGATTTTTGACGTTTCGGTTTTTATTAGTAACCATTGCTGAAGACATAGAGAAATCGATTTTAAACCAAAAATAGCGATTGATTCTCATCTAGTACTTGAGGAATAATCATTCTATATTGGATTTTTTGACGTTTCGGTTTTTATTAGTAACCATTGCTGAAGACATAGAGAAATCGACTTTAAACCAAAAATAGCGATTGATTCTCATCTAGTACTTGAGGAATAATCATTCTATATTGGATTTTTGACGTTTCGGTTTTTATTAGTAACCATTGCTGAAGACATAGAGAAATCGACTTTAAACCAAAAATAGCGATTGATTCTCATCTAGTACTTGAGGAATAATCATTCTATATTGGATTTTTGACGTTTCGGTTTTTATTAGTAACCGTTGCTGAAGACATAGAGAAATCGACTTTAAACCAAAAATAGCGATTGATTCTCATCTAGTACTTGAGGAATAATCATTCTATATTGGATTTTTGACTTTTCGGTTTTTATTGGTAACCATTGCTGAAGACATAGAGAAATCGACTTTAAACCAAAAATAGCGATTGATTCTCATCTAGTACTTGAGGAATAACCATTCTATATTGAATTTTTGACATTTCGATTTTTATTGGTAACCATTGCTGAAGACATAGAGAAATCGTCTTTAAACCAAAAATAGCGATTGATTCTCATCTAGTACTTGAAGAATAACCATTCTATATTGAATTTTTGACATTTCAATTTTTATTGGTAACCATTGCTGAAGACATGGAGGAATCGACTTAAAATAAAAAATAGATATCGTTTCTCATCTAATACTTGAGGAATAACAATGCTACATTAGGTTTTTGACGTTTCGATTATTATTGGTAACCATTACTGAAGACATGGAGGAATCGACTTAAAATCAAAAATAACGATCGATTCTCATCTAATATTAGAGGAATAACCTTATTGCATTCCATTTTTGATGTTTTGACCATTAATGGCAACCTCTACTGAAAACGTGGAAGAATCAATTAAAATCAAAAAGACTAAATTCTTTTTTGGTAAACAACTCAAGTTTGAGTTGTTTGCCATAAAAGAATTTAGTCTTTTTGATTTTAAGTCGATTCTTCCACGTTTTCAGTAGAGGTTGCCTTTAATGTTCAAAACATCAAAAATTGAATGGAATAAAGTTATTCCACTAGTATTAGATAAGAATCGGTCGTTATTTTTGATTTTAAGTCGATTCCTCCATGTCTTCAGTAATGGTTACCAATAATAATCGAAACGTCAAAAACTAATGTAGTTGTTATTCCTCAAGTATTAGATGAGAATCGATGGCTATTTTTGATTTTAAGTCAATTCCTATATGTCTTCAGCAATGGTTACAATAATAACCGAAATGTCAAAAATCCAATGTGGAATGGTTATTCCTCGACTCTTAAATGAGAATTATTTTTGATTTTTAGGTTAAAAATAAAATAAAATGAGAGAGTCTTCTGTTTTTTAAATAAAATAATTTTTAATTATTTCTAGAGACTATAGTTTCGAAGGCATAGCCTTCATCATCAGTCTATCACAAATATTTCAAATGAGTTACAAATTAAGATTTATACATAGAAAATTTGAAAAAATATATATATTTTTCAAATTTTCTATGTATAAATCTTAATTTGTAACTCATTTGAAATATTTGTGATAGACTGATGATGAAACTATGCCTTCGAAACTATAGTCTCTAGAAATAATTAAAAATTATTTTATTTAAAAAACAGAAGACTCTCTCATTTTATTTTATTTTTAACCTAAAATAAAACAATTCTGTTACCATCGACAGTGAAATCTTTTATTCAACTAATAATTATTTTTGAATTAATGTCAATATGAACTACAAATTGCAAGTGATATCTGATTAATAATAAAGGAACAAACATATTAATATTTCAAATGAATTTGGATAAAGTTTAGCAACGATCCGTTGCAGTTTATTTATTATAAAATCTATGGAATTTCTCCGTTGCCAACCTATTTTCCTACCCTTGACTCAGGGTGAGCTAACTCGACACTATTTTGTTTTATGAAATTCATATTGCTTGGAACTCAGGCTCACTCTCAACCTATGGTTGAGTAAGAGGAGGATTATTTTTTTTATGAAACTGGCCATTAACCAATATATCATGTAAAGAAAAACATACTAAATTTAGAGTTTAAGTATTATAGTCAAATAAAACCATTGATACTTAAGAATGCGATGAACATCACTATTATTGTCTCTCTGATACCATTTTTGTTGCTCTATAGTTCCTTAATTTTCTTATATTACAAGGATTATGTTACATTAGTAACAAAATACAAACATCATTTAAATTGTTTTATTATTATTTTGTTATTAATGACGTTTGGAGTAATATTGCTTTTCAAATAGACGAGAATCTTATTTATGAGTATAGGTATATTGAATATGTAAAAAAAAACCTGTCCGATCTGAAAGGGGCATACGGGTATCCCAATGACATTCGCAAAAAAATTAATAATAATAATATTCATGAAAATAAAAATGTTAGATTAAAATGCAAGTTTTTGGACCCAATTTCCCCAAAATTCAGCAAATTTTTAAAATGTGGCAACACCGTCATTCGGTGGCGGTATGTTATATTTGAAAGCTATAAAAGTAGCATGATGTTGATATTTGTAACTTCTAGGTGGAAGGAATCGACGCCTTTATAATAGATAAAAATCTGATTTATAGGACATAAATCTGAATATCGTGGTCCCCAGAGGTTAAAAAGGGCCAAAAATTCGTTATTACGATACGAAAATAAAATTTGAGTGAGCAGAAGGTCTCATCAATTAAAAAAAAGTTTCTATTATTAATTTCTATAAAAATAATATTTTCCGAGATATTACTTATTTAATTAAGAAAAAATATATATAAAGTTTTGTTTTTATTCAAATACCTGTTTTATTTTTGTTCAACCTCTAAATTTTACTTATAAAATGTTTTTGAGACTATTTTAATGTTATTTTATTTAACAAATTCGTTATATAAGTCGATATTTTAAAAAATGGAATTTTGTCCCCTAATATTTCATTATTATATGTATGATAGCTGTGAGAGCCGACCCCGAACCGCCTTCTTGAGGGCTCTTTTTTCTTCAAATGTTCCTTAATTACGAATTTCAATAAAACTGAATTTTACTTTAACTGATTAGAATTGGGGAAGCCGAAAAAATAATATTTTCTGAAATATTACTTATTTATCCAAGAAAAAAAAATTATTAGTATATATATAAAGTTTTTCTGATGTGTTTTTATTCAAATATCTGTTTTATTTTTATTCAAACTCTAAATTTTACTCATAAAATATTTTTGAGATGATTTTAATGTTATTCATTTTATTTAATAAATTAGATTAAATAAGTTGATATTTTTCTGTGACTACATTTTTACCATATACCTATATATGATAGATGCGAGGCCGGCCACTCTCTTTATGCTCCAAATGGTCTTCCATTTTTTCCAATTTACATAAATGTGAATTTTACATTAACTGACTCGAAATAGGAAGAGAGAAAATAATGAAAATTCTAGATCTTTAGACCAGCTGGCTGGTCTCTTGCTAGCCCGAACTAATCAAATTCCCACTGACGTAGCCAGGAAATTTTCATGGGGGGGGGGGTCAATCCACAAAAAAATATTTTAGTGGGAATTGATTTTTATTCAAACAAATAGTCCAGTTAAATTGTGTTTTTATCCAGAATGTTTTGGGGGTAGTTGTAATTATTTCGACCCTTTATGTTTTTGGGTGTGCTGAATCCTAATCTGAAGTTTGCTAATAAAATTTCGTGACGGAACATTGTCAGAAACGCAAAAAAAAGGTACAAAATCTCATTTTTTTTTGCAGTTTTTTGCTTATAACTCGAAAACTATCAACTTTTCGTAAATAATCTTCTTATACAAAATTAAATTCATTTCATCGTTTAGGTTTTTTTTCTCCGACTAACCGTTCGGACTCTAGCGCTAGTTGAAAATTGACGTATTTTTTCTGTTTCCGTAAATCCCAAAAACTCGCACTTTTTTCGATTTTTCCCATTTTGACAATGAAAGAGCACTTTTTCGACAAAAACCACTTTATATATTT
The DNA here is from genome assembly GCA_024734495.1 of Forficula auricularia. Taxonomy (NCBI): domain Eukaryota; kingdom Metazoa; phylum Arthropoda; class Insecta; order Dermaptera; family Forficulidae; genus Forficula; species Forficula auricularia. Next base: position 5,942,958 of record JALMQS010000092.1, on the reverse strand, counting down.
TTAAACTTGATTAAATTTGATACAATTTTTTAAAAAAAATCGCAGTATTTCCTTCATAAAATAAAAACCATTCATCCTAGAAACCTGATTCCTATTTCATTTTCAGTTGAACGTTTACATCTTCCACTTTTTTGATAAAACTCTTAGATTTATAGATATCAAGCATTTTCCATAACACTTTTAAGGATTCTGATCATATCTTGTAATGGAAAATTCTGGATATCTATAAATCTAAAACTTTTATAAAAAAGTAGTTTAAATAAACGTTCAAGTCAATTAAAGTTCTTACAGAATGAGATAAAATTCAAGTTTCTAGGATGAGTGCTTTTCATTTTATGTGGTAAAAACTGCGATTTTTGAAAAAAATGTATAATTTCGTACCATGGAAAATGCTGGATATCTATAAATCTAAGACTTATAACAAAACAGTATTCCAAGTAAACGTTCAAGTCAACAAAATTACCTAGAGAATGAGTTAGGAATCAATTTTATAGGATGAGTGGTTTTCATTTAATGAAGGGAATCTGCGATTTCATAACATCATCCTCATTGCGGGACGAGCTCATTCATGATCAAATTGAGAAAAAATCGAAAAAAGTCCGTGTTTTTGGGATTTGCGGAAAAAATACGCCAATTTTCAACTACCGCTAGAGCCCGAACAGTTGGTCGGAGAAAAAACCCAAATGATGAAATTTATAGGATATTTTATGAAATTTTATTTTGAAAAGGAAGGTATTACGAAAAGTTACGAAATTTTCTTAGCAAACCTCAGATTCGGATTCAGCACACCAAAAAGATATAGGGTCAACAAATCAAAACTAATCCAAAACTTTCTCGCAAAGGGCCCTTTAAAGAACAATTTAACTATAGACTAAAAAAGTAATTCAAGATATTTAAAAAAGAGGATAATTCTTGATTAAACATGAAATATATTTAATTACGGTTGGTTTGTAATAAGAAACGGTTTTTCACTGGCGTTACTAATCCCATAAGCCCTTCCCTTGGGGGGGGGGGGGTTCTGACCCTACAACCTCCGGCCTCCTCCTCCTCGTGGATACGCCTCTACACATTCCATCCCACCAACCCTATTCTATCCCCGGCCACACCTCCGTTCACCATCCACCCCACCAATCCTATACATGAACTCTCACACTTCACCTAACTCTGACCAAGCTTCAAACCTCAGCAACCCGGGTAAATTCCTTTTCTATTGATATAATATGTATCTTGTATTGATAGTTTAGAATTTGGTTGAGTTTGGTCCAAAGGTCGAAAATTTTCATTTTTTTATCATTCTCCCTAATTTTGGGTGTTTTTTTTAGAAATTTTTTTAAACAAAAATTATTGTCAGAAATCACATCCTCTACAACTTAGCTTCTTACAAAATTTGCGGTAGAATTAATAGTTTAGGAACTATTTGTTAATTTATCATTAGTGCTCCCCAAACGCCTTTTTGGTTCTATAGCAATGATTTTAAGTTAGTAAACATCTGATCAAAATACGAAATTTCATAAGAAATATTCGAGTCGTCTTTATGACATTTGCGAACAAAATTTGCGCGAACATACAGACACATATTCAGATACACAGACAGTAATTTTGTAGAGAGCTTTTTCTTTCATAACTTTGCTTGAAACATGTTCAACCAAAATTTGGGGTCATTTTAATTAATGTACAGACAAAACCTTAATTTTTTATATGTATAAGTATAGAGAGAGAAAAAATACTTACTTTCAGGAAAAGGGCATTTATATTGTGTAGTATTTAATTTTGAGAGCAATTGTTTAACGAAGAACTTATCCTTATTGGCTAATTCACAAAATTCAACTCTTCTAGAACTCATTGTCATTGGATACCACTTAGAATTTCTAAATCCAAATACTAAAACTTCCACCTGAAATTAGAATCAAATATATGTTTAATAATCTAAATTTATAAAAAAATATTATAGTAGGTATTTGCCGAGTCAAAATTTAAAATGTTTTATCATTATAACTTTTAGGGAGTTAGAAGTTGGTTCAAGGTGAAACATTTTTTAATAATAAGAAATAAAATAAAATCAGTCGGGGTTCCAGGGGGCAGGGTGGATGAGGGCTTTGCGCCCCACCCCTGATTCTTGGTCGAAGCATCACTTACTAATTTCAAAATCGTCATATGATCATCACTATGTATATACAAGAATCGTTATTAACTCAGTAGCTAAGTAGATTACATTGATTGATCAAGTGTGTTCCCTCCATAACATACGATTCTTGCAAACAATCGCGCAAACATCGCCCTCTCAATAAATTTAGATTTAAACATACTTAAAAATTGGGAATCTCCCAGCGTATTAAACTGTAATGCGATTAAGGAACATTCACTCACATTTCCCCTGATATAATATTTTATTTTAAATGGGAATCACTTACCTCCATGCCTGTGTCTTTTGTAATGTCAAGAAGAGTATCAAAGTTTCCAACAATTTCTTTGTGGCCGTTGTTTATATCCACTATTTTAATCTCATTGATTTTTAATATATTTCCTTTATTTACATTTATTGTGAAATACTCAAATTCGAGTATGTAGGGATTTTTCACCTTTAACAAATGATTTCATTTTATTGGAAATTATTTACTGAATTTATAATACTTACCCGATCTGCATTAGAATGGTGATTAGTAATTAAAACCAAAAGCAAATAAAACGGCCAATATTGCCGTTTTGAAAACATTTTGACTTGTAATAAATCTTCATTGATGTTGTCAGTTTTATACCAAGCTTTCATCCGAAAAAAAAAGATTATTTCAATAAAATAGATATTAAATTACATTATAATAAGTAATAATAAAATCACTTTTGACATAATTATACCTTTCGTTTTCAAATTATAAACAGGAAATTAAATATTTATTATAAATTACATATTTAAGCTATCTACCTGGACTTCTCTTCAAGGCTATTTTATTACGTTTTTTGTTGTTAGAAAAGAGATAGTTATCAATAAAATAATTTTAATGCAAATTCATTTTATATATTCATAAATTATCCATTTTAATAAAACATTGTTTGGCAGGTAGAGGCTAGGTTGTACTTTCCTCAAATATATAGCTGCAAGGCTCGCCTTCGCCGGCCCTCTTGCTGGCCGGGGGCACGCCCCCTGGACCCCCAACCCCACGAATCCCACCCTCACACTACACTCCCCCCGACCCATCCAGCACCCCTACCCACGCACCATGAACCCGTGCCCAACCCCCGCCCCCATACCACAGAACCAAAACCTCACCCCCAACTCCACCCCACCACATTCCCCGAAACCCACCCAGCACCCCAACCACCGCCCCCACACCACCACCCCAACCCTCACCCCACCCACCTCCGGGCCCCCAACCCACGAACCCCAACCTCACCCCCCACTCCAACCCACCCAGCACCTCAACCCCCGCCCCCACACCACCACTTCAACACTCTAACCAGCACCCCCCACCTCGGAACCCCACCCCGTACCACCCCACTACGCCACTGGACCCTCACCTGAACCCCCCATCCACCAGCCTTGCACCACCCCGTGCCCCCCGTGCCCCCTACTCCGCCATACTCCCTCCTCCACTGCCATTCCACTCCGCGCATCCCATGCCCTAACCCAGCCCACTCAACCCCCGCACCCAGTTTTTGCATTTCTAGCCTTCTAGTGACCCACAGATTATGTAAACAAAATTAGGTTGAGTTTGGTCCAAGAGTAAGAATTTTTATTTTTTGACCCCCCCATTTTAGGTGGTTAGTTTTTGCATTTATAGCTCTCTAGAGACCCACAGATTATGTATACAAAATTTGGTTGAGTTTGCTCCAAAAGGCAAGAATTTTCATTTTTTGACCCCCCTTTTTAAGTGGTTAGTTTTTGCATTTCTAGCTCTCTAGAGACCCACAGATTATGTATACTAAATTTGGTTGAGTTTGGTCCAAGAGCAAGAATTTTCATTTTTTGACCCCCCCCATTTTGGGTGGTTAGTTTTTGCACTTCTAGCTCTCTAGAAGCCCACAGATTATGTATACAAAATTTGGTTGAGTTTGGTCAAAGAGCAAGAATTTTCATTTTTTTGACCCCCCCTCCCCCAATTTTGGGTTGTTAGTTTTTGCATTTCTAGCTCTCTAGAAGCCTACAGATTATGTATACAAAATTTGGTTGAGTTTGGTCAAAGAGCAAGAATTTTCATTTTTTGACCCCTCCCCCCATTTTAGGTGGTTAGTTTTTGCATTTTTAGCTCTCTAGAGGCCCACAGATTATGTATACAAAATTTGGTTGAGTTTGGTCCAAGAGCAAGAATTTTCATTTTTTGACCCCCCCCCCATTTTGCGTGGTTAGTTTTTGCATTTCCAGATTTCTAGAGGCTCACAGATTATGTATACAAAATTTGGTTGAGTTTGGTCAAAGAGCAAGAATTTTCATTTTTTGACCCCCTTCCATTTTGGGTGGTTAGTTTTTGCATTTCTAGCTCTCTAGAGGCCTACAGATTATGTATACAAAATTTGGTTGAGTTTTCTCCAAGGGCAAGAATTTACATATTTTTCACCCTCCACCCTCCCCCTTTTTGGGTGGTTTTTGGGGAATATTTTAAATAAAAGTTGTCAGAAATCACATCCTCTACAACTTTGCTCATTGTATAATTTGCCGTAGAGTTAATAGTTTAAGAGTTATTTGATAATTTTCATTCGTGCACCCTAAACCCCCTTTTGGGGTCAAAATATCAAAACGTTATATAGCTAAAAACGTAAGTTAGAAGACCTCTGATACAAATATGAAATTTCATAATAATCCCTTCAGCCGTTTTGACGTGAATCGTGAGCAACTTTTCGCGGAAACCACTGAAACAGACAGACATACATACAGACAGACAGACAGACAGGAATTTTGTTGAGGGTGTTTTCGTTCATAACTTTGCTTGAAACGTGTGCAACCAAAATTTGGCGTGATTTGGACCAATGTACAGACAAAACCTTAATTTTATATATATAGATTCCAGCTACTCGACCCTCTGAATTTTTTGACAAGAGGATTTGCAGATTTATTATATTAATTATAATAATTTTTAAATCAACTCAAATGAAATTTCTAGGCCTTCGGGCCAAAATATATGATAGAGCAAAGCAAGATCAAGATTATTTTTTTTTTTTTTTTTTTTTTAAGATATGTACCTATATTCAAGGTAATTTTGTTACGTTTTTGAGTTGTTGTTAAAAAAGAGATTAGTTATCAATTAATTTATATTAATGCAAATTCATTTGATATATTAATCAATTATACTAATAAAGAATTGTTTGCTAGTTAGGAAGGTAGGTCGTAGTATATTTAAATACAGATGATTGTAGCTACTCTACCCATTGAATCTATTGCCAAGAGGACTGGTAGACTTTCATTAAATTAATATATTTAATCATTTTCAAATCAATTCAACATTTTCTTAGATAATTTGAAAACTAGAAATGCAAAAACTAATCACCCAAAATGGGTGGGAGGATGGTCAAAAAATGAAAATTCTAGACCTTTGGACCAAAACTAGTGATGAGCAAAGCAAGACCAAGACCAATACTGTGGTAGACTTGGTATCGGTCTTGCTGTTGTCCATTCGGTCTTGCCATTGTTCATGTTCAATTATTTCTAGTCTTGGTCTTGCTCATCTAACCGTTACTTACATCAAAAATAACGATCGATTCTTATCTAATACTAGAGGAATAACCTTATTGCATTCCATTTTTGACGTTTTTTTTATCAATTTCTGATTCCTTTGCCCGAATCTTTCTCTTACGAGATGCATGCAAGGTATTATTTATCATAAGTCGCTATTCTTAACATCACTAAAAAGAGAAAAATAAAAATAATTTTTAGAAAAACAAACCGAGACTTCAAAAAATTTCAATGAAACAACTAAAATAATAAGAACTCAAAAATCAAATAAAATGCACTAAAAGGTATAAAATAATTATCTAATTTAGTTACAAGTAAACGATGAAATTGTTACATGAAATCACTTTTTGAAGTCGCTGCCAAAGAAACTATATAAGCGAGCTTACGCGATGTTGCCAAAAAGCTTAGTTCTTTTGAAATGGCTGAGGGTCTTAAATCCAATAGAAAAAAGATGAGGTGAGATTTCCAAGAGTATTTTTAAGAAAAATGATTTTTAAATAACATATTTTATTTTAAATTAAATATTTTACATCTATATATATAATCAATAGACTTATTTTTTATTTTTTTCTACCCTATTAAAGACGGTTTTCAGAATTTCTTTCAAATTTTTTCAGCCAACCCAAAAGAAGTTAGGAATTTTTGAAAAAAATAGCTTTTTTTAAATAACCATAACTTTTTCAAAAATTTAGTTATCATGACCATTTTTTTTAAATTTTTGGTTTTAAATGTACTTTAAAAAAGTTTTTTTAAATCTTTGTTGGAGTATTAAATTCTTCTATAATGATAATGTGGCTAGAACTATTGAGAATGAATGACACTCAAAAAATCTTACAAACAGGGCCGTCAACACTTGTTTTTTTTGCTAGTTTAGTTTTTTATTGTTTGGCAAGCTATGTTGGCTAATCTGAATTTTTTTTTAGTTTTTCCTGAATTTTCCAATTTTTCCAATTTTTTTTACGTATTAACCTGAATTGGACTATTACGAAGATTTAAAAAAAAATTAGCCAAATAGGTCCAGGCATTTGATAGATCTGCGCTTACGAAGAAACAGAAATTCATTTTTATTATATAGATTGAGAGTTCTTAGAAATGGATTAGTCCAACGATTCCCTAATCATCTTTATTTATTCTTTTTTGTATTATTAATATTTTAATAGTTCCTCAGAACTCGTCTAGACTTGTCTTTGACTGGAACTGGAAGATATACCAGGCAGGGACTTCAAACCTTCCATCTGCACCCTTACCGGAAAAATCATTCATTTTAATTGCCCTTTGAAAATATTCAACACTTTTATTTCATTTCGAGAACCAATATATTTTTCAAAACAAAAAATGTTTTTTATATAAATATTTGAAATAACGGATAATAATTTGAAAATTTAAAGATCCTCGAATTATGAAAATACTCTAAATGTTTACAATTTTAGGGATACGCCGCATCCACAGCATCCATGAACCGTACACCATATTGTATATATTTGTTAAGACTATAGTTTCTAAGGATTGACCTTCATCATCACTCTTTTAATTAGAAATATTTTATCTATTTTTTCTCATCAGTTCAAATATCTAATTTGATGTAGCTATTTTTTTTTTTTTTTTTGTAATAGCATACTGGTCACATAACAAAAAAATATTCGTATATATATATATATAAATCACTGGATACTTTCATGAGACGTTTTCCTGAACATCTCCTGGCCATTCAAGGACTTAAACTATAACTCGCATGTAAATATAGTAGTATTAGTTCAATATTTTATTTCTTAAACTTCTTTATTTTTTTTTAATTTTTCGTCTCTATTTTGGTAAATAAGTACTTTTATTATCTTTGTTTTAGAGAGTCTTGTTTCATTTATAAACTACAATTCTAAAAATCTTATTTGATCAACGAGATCAAATAATGATCTCAGAGTAAAAATAAATAAATCTATCATCTATCTTGATTTAGATACCCACCCTAAATCAAGAGTGGAAAGTAATAGAAAGTTCGTTCTGGTGACAAAACTTTGAATTTCAAATGAGGAGAATTGATTAAATTTTGGACTCTCTTGCTTGAGAACTTCCAGTTTAAACATTCAGAAAATATCACTTTTTCTCAAAAAACTAAAATAAAAAATAAATTCCTAATAGCTTATTATAATATATTTAAGTTTAATAATTCGTTCTTGTATTTCGATTTTCAAAACGAAAACCTGATTAGATTTTGGGCTTTCTAGTTTCACAACTTTAGGTTAAAAATGCAGAAAAATGGTGAACTATCATATAGGTTATATTGATATCTGATGAAAATTAATTATATATATACAAATTACTTGGCACGCCTGGAAGTCAATCCTAGTATAGGCTCACGGAAATTTTTTCTAATATTATAAAAACAAAATCATACATCGTAATAATGAAAAAATGAATTTAAAGGAAATATGGGAAGTTATTGGATTTCGGCTAATTTAATGTTAGAAAAGATCCATTCTCTCTAAAATAGAACCCAAGTGCCAAACTTTTTATTCTAACATTTGACTGAACCCTTGTAATGTTTTCTGTAGAAATTCAACTTCGAATTATAATAAAATTAATTGTAAAATGTATAAATATATTTCTTTATGGATTTATAAGGTTTACAATCCAAGTTACATGAATTTACCGTAATTTCTGAACCGTGTTATAGAGAAATCGTGTACTGTGCTATAAGAGACCTACTTGTATTATGTAATTTCCATTTATCCGTGTAACAGATTAAATAAGGGTTTATAACTATTCTATATTTATATAAATTTATTGCCCAAACAAGCAAATATATATCTATAATAGAGACTATTGCAACCACAAACTCACACACATTCTGACAGACATGCTAAGGTATAGGTGTATATACGATATATATAAAGGTGATTTGTGTTTGACTGGTAATGGAATGCCTTTGATATGATGAGGTCCTCTAGAGATTTAGGGAGAGGCAAACATAGAGATAGGGATCCTCTCTCCCTTCCTCCCGAGCATTCTGACCCCAGAATTGGAATCAATATGGCTTTAGAGGGAGGCCTTTGGATACCAAAGCTTTATTCATTCTAGATGTTGATGTACCTTCAAAAAGAACACAGCGATCCAATTTGATAAAACATATTTCGTATTTTGATAAATAATTTATTTAAGTATCGAATGCATTTCATCATTACATTATCATTTTATTAAGTGAAAATCACACTTGAGAACGATCGCAGAATAAGCCGATCGAAACGTCGAGTTGTATTGTATTATTTGTTCGTGTTCAATTAATAATTATAATTAATTATGTGTGATTTAAACAAAATTAAATCACTAAAATACAAACTTTAACTACTACTTACATACTGATAATCATATGATTTTAAAAAAGAGTTACAATAAAATATTTTTTATATTTAAATTACTATTCTAAGAATAGTAGTCGCATTTGTCTTATAAATGTTGGTAGATATTTATATTTATTTTTTTATGTTAAAAGATTTCGACACTCTAATAGCCAAACCCAAGCCTGCTTTTCGGAAAATTTTGTCAACACACTTAAATTTTAGATTTAAAATTTATTTATTTACAGTGAAAGCAAAGATTTAAGTATCTTTTTGAGTGTCTTTTTTTGAAAAAAGATGGAAATTATTTCAAAAATCAACCCAGACCTATAATATTAATAAATGTCTTAAGGGTTTGGCTACTGTCCCGGCAAGCTTAGTTAGCGCTTGGGTTCGATTCCTAAGTGGACGAACCTCTCTGATATGCAATGTAAAAATATTTCTCTAATATCTATGATGTCCTTAAAAGTTAAATTCATTTATTAATATTATAGGTCTGGGTTGATTTTTGAAATAATTTCCATCTTTTTTCAAAAAAAGACACTCAAAAAGATACTTAAATTTTCACTGTAAAATTAATGGGTCCCTCACTGAAAACTTTTTTCAGTTTAGCAGGAATTTTCATTATTCCCTTTGAGTTGAAGGGAGAGAAGAATCTTTAGCTATAATACTTATATATGTTGCATGTCAGAGAAAGATTTGTCTTAAGTGTTTGGCTAACGGCCCGGCAAGCTTAGTTAGCGCTTGGGTTCGATTCCTAACGGGACGAACCTCTCTGATATGCAATGTAAAAATATTTCTCTAATATCTATGATGTCCTTAAAAGTTAAATTCATTTATTAATTTTTTATTTATTTAGTTTTGTGGTAGTCTGTCTCAAATGGTCAGACCCTCCGATTTTAGATCAGAGTGGGTTGCCGAGAATATTCTTCAAGGCGGTCTAAGCATTTGATCGGGTCCACATGAAATTGTCAGGGAAAGAAGAGTGACTGATTTGCACCAGCCTGATTTACCTATGATTTTGTCAAAGGCACTCTTCCTTTTGGTCACTTTGTCTGATGAATTAAAAGAATTGTATATTTTAACAAAAGTCATTTATTCCTTTTAAAGTACAAATTTTATATTTTTAACGATTATTATTTATAATAATATATTAACATTTTCGCTTGTATTTACAATCATTTTTTTCCTTTATTTAACATTTGTTTATCAACTATTTTTATCATAGGGTTAATGTGTTTTTTTGAACATAATCTTATCACATTTTCAAATTATTTAATTTTATTTAATTTCAAATGCTTTTAATTAATTTGCTAATAAACTTAAATTTTAATTCTTCTAATGAGCTAGGGTACTGCCATCTAGCGACACTGGCTACAACAGTTTATTTTATTAATTAATTAAAATAATTATTCTCTAAAACCCATATTAAAATGTTTTTGTTTTTTTTATAATAAGGAGTGTGGCTTATAACTAAAAAGGACGAAAAGCAAAAAAAAAGTTTTTTATAAGGCTAACAAAGTGGTTGAATTTTACAAGAGACAAACCTTCGTTATTATTTGAGCAGGTGTATTCATTTATGACTTAAAGGTTAATTAAATAGAGTAAAGTAAATTTTAAAAAATTTTAAGAAACTTTTAAAATTTAAAAGTATAAAAATCTAGGAGGGTTTCACAAAAAATAAAAGACAAGGTGCTTGTTTAGGTTTCATCTGTGAACTCCTGAAGATTGGCTCATACCCCGAAATATATATATATAGAGTCATGTTAAACAAGCATCTTTTCTTTTATATTTTTGCGAAACCTAGCTAGAATTTTATATTTTTAAATTTTAAAAGTTTCTTAAATTTTTTTAAATTTTTTTTTACTTTATTTAAATATGTTTCATCAAGAACCCACACCATTCTCCTTTAACAAAACTTAATTAAATATCTATGTATAGTATTCAGATTATATTGAAGATGAAATCAAACATTCAAAAATATAGTCGCAAATAATTAAAGGTACTCAGTGTGAAGCTGGCCGTCAGTCAGTGTCAAATTCACACAAAAAATTTCATTTTATTTTGTAAAAACAAATCTCTGTCTTATAGATTACTGAATAGACATATTAACGTTCAAGTTGCCTATCTTACAGGCTTTGTTATGAAATGAAAAAACTAAATTTAGATATATAAAAAAATAATAAATGAAAAACTCATTCATTCATAGTTCATAATATTCAATACTATCTTAACTGAAAATTTTAATCACTCGCCATCAATATTTTTCATTCGAGTTTTCTAAAGGCTGAGTAAATTTTTCTAAGCAAATGCTATTTATCAGAAAGATTTCGTCTCTAGGGTTAAGCCAAATGCCCGAATGCAAGTTTGGTTCTTAGGTTCGACATCGGTCAACAAATAAAGCATATCTCTAATAAGATAGTTGATTCAGCCTTTAAATTCTTTATACTGTAAAACTAACGTTGGCGAAAATATAGCCTTATAGAATAATCTTTTTTTGGAAATTCAAAAACTCCCTAACTTTATTTATTTATAAATACGTTGTATATAGGTCTGATATAGTATACCCTCATGGTGTAGAACTTTATTTCAATACGTTATAAATAATCCCTGAAGTTTTAAGAATATAACTTTATATTCATTTAAATTTTAGAATAATCATTACAATGCTTTTTTCATTATTGTTGTTCAGTTCCATAATCAGTATTAGATCAAACAATTCAGAGGAAAAAAAACAATTAAACACCGTGTTAAATCATTCGAGCAATCGCTGAATGACAAAGTATTTGAAAATAATTGTATTAAGAGCCTGATGAAGCTACAATAAATTAGCGAAACGTTGCTATTGGTCTTATGACTTAACACGGTATTTAATTGTTTCTTTTTTCTCTGATTTGTTATATCTATTACAACGCATTAATCATAAGTTTCCTGTATTTGATTCAATCGCGAATCGAATGCAGTTGATTTTTGTCAAATATTAAGTGAAAATAATATCCGAATTTATATATTTCTAACTTGAAATAGTGAAGTTAATTTTCTAATTATTATATCAAAGAATAATTAACATATTAACGAAAATTGTTTTGATCGCGTTTTTTAAACAAGATATATATCGCGATAGTATTGCGGTTAAAGATATTGGAGTCTGCTGAGTCTTAAGTCTGGACCAAGAGAGAGAAAAGATATGATCCATCTATCTATAATCCAGCATCATTTTGCGTTTAGTCCGCATGACACTTGGATGGATCACCATATATATCTTGTTTAAAAAGCGCGATCAAAACAATTCTCGTTAATATGTTAATTATTCTTTGATATATTAATGATAAAATTAACTTCACTATTACAATGCATGTTTAAATATTCTCCACCTTTTAATTTTAAGGTTTTGCTTTCTAGATCAAACCATTCGTCAAATCACCTAATTTGCGTAGAGCGTACCGAGTTTTGAAAATATAAATATTTTAATTCGTGAAATCAATTCAATATCAATTTAAAATATTAATTTATTTATACCATAATTAGTTAACATATGTGTATATCGAATAACTAAAAGTTACTCCTTTTTACTATCTATCGAAAATTTTGAAATCGAGTAATATATGATATATGCGGCTGAATATCTACTATGTTGTCACTCACACATCTTTACTCTCTATATATATATGGGTTTGTGTGTGTGAATCTCTCCAGGGATGCATGTTCCGTTTAATGCTAAGCAGAAGTGAATGAATAACCTTTGCTCAGAGACAAACGGTCAACCCCTGGATAACTGACTTCTCCAGTTTGTTATCCATTTTGTTTATTATACAAAATTACCTGCTGGGAAACAACTATAAGCTAACCACTTACTAAATAATAAAAGAAAAGGAAAAATATATTTTTGGAAAATTATTATTTACTATGAGTTATTCACTAGGTCACTTGTTTCACGTGTAAGAAATAAAAGGCAGAGAGTTTTCTCAATATATATATTTCGGGCTGTCAACTCATCGTCAGGAGATACAGAAAATAACTAACTTAACTTTAGAATGCCATAGTATATATGTGTATAGAAGTCACACATGTATTTACAAGTGAAATAAATTTTTAATAGGACACCTCTTGGAGGTATAGAATTTTCACCTGGCACCAACACTAGACTCTCTAAAAATTAGTTACTAAATAAAAAATAATCTTGTTATGATGCAAAAAAAAAAAATAATCATTTACTAATTTGAAGGAAAAAGAGGCGAGTGTGGGTCAGTGGTTATAGTGTCGGGCCGCTGGCCTGAAATATGCTGGTTCGAGGCCGAGTCTCGGCAGATATTTGCAGTCGAAACGGCAGCAATGGCAGCCTACCAACTGTATAATTGCCTAGTAATTTCTCTAAAATAGCCGTTCGGAACCAGGGTTAAAAAGTAGGTCCCGTATATCTGTGTAAAAACAGCTAAACACACTCAGCACAGGTATATGCGGAGAGGAGCCAAAACATCAGGGAGACTTGATATGGCACTTAAAGAAGAAGATGGAAAAAGTGAAAAATTTTTAAGACCCGGTATAATTTTCACTAATTTGGCAATCAGCGTTTAAGCTAGAAAGTTCAAAAACTTAATAACAAGGTGGAGTCAATTGAAAAAAAATTCAAAAATTTGACTAACAAGCATTTTTTAAATTTACGAATTATTTACGTGCATTGAGTATAACAATACATATAGCAGTGGGTTGAAGGAGTTATATCAGCCAAAGTGTGATTCACCAGGTATTAAACAAAAATAAAACTACCAGAGGGCATCCCAGATTGGCTGATATAACTCCTTCAACACACTGCAATATTATCACAGTCACGATCTCCAATAACATACATATAATTATGTTTATTTAAATATTAATAATTTTAATTGAATTTATTTGATGGTTTGTTACTTTTTCTATGCCGCTGACCGAGTGACTAGAGCAGGTCTGGTCAACCCGCGGCCAGCGGGCCGCATATGGCCCTCGATGAACTTACTTGCGACCCTTGGTCATATTTGACAAATTGTTTTTTATCGGGTATTTTAAAATATATTTTAAATCGCATAAAAGTAATTAAAAGAAGTAAGGTTCCCTATATTAATAAAAATTATTTTTAAAAGAAAATTTGAAATATTGTTTGGTTTATGCGACTTAACTAATAATTTTGATAGGTATTTTATGTTTATTTTACCATACAAATACCTATATTTTGTTGTTGGATCAATTTGTCTTTTCATTTCAAATCTGGTTGTAGTATTGTTTTTGTCCACATTTTCACTGATTGAATTTGAATTTCAGTGTATCGCTAGATTCAAATTAATATTAATAACTTATAATAAAAATTGTAATAAAATAAAAAAATTTCAATATAATATATGTTATATAGTGAATATACTATATTGTATGATATGGTTTTATTTAGTATCTCGGTAATGGTTTAGAGAGAATCCTAAGCTGTGTTGTCAGTTTAAAAAAAGGCTTCGTAAGGATCTGCATGGGGTATGAACAACCCTCAGTACAAATTTCAAAAGTTGATAATATCATAACAAAGAACTTCATAAGTTTATAATAAAAAATATAAAATTTACTCACCGAAAGCATAATAAAATTATATCACATGAATATTGTCGAATTTCAGCAATTAAATTACTTGAATAAAAATGTTCTGGGTGTTTTTGATTAACAATGGAATTTCTTAAGTGTAAAATGACAAATACAGTTATGTAATTATTTTAAATTATGAATTTCATAAAGTGATCCAGGAACTAGGTTTCTCTGCTCTAAGGAGTATTTATGGAAAATTTGGTCCAGATCGAACAAATAGCCTAGAAATTTAGTTTTATCATCCCTCATATTTTGGATAGTAATCTAATAGGCCTGTGTAGTTCGCGAACGACCTAGTTCGAATGAGGGCTCTCACAGACGAGCTACGCGAACTATTTCACCGTTGATCCTGGTCTTAGTTCTTTAGTTCGCCTGGTTGTCGCTCCGCCATGTTTCATAATCACTGACAAACTACACGAACTAGATCCCAGCTCCTTCGGGTCCTTAGTTCCGACAACAAAAGAGCGCAGTAGCGGTAGCGATCTGTATTTTCCCCTTTCGAGCTGCGAAGTTACGAACTAAAAGAGCGACCTAGTTCGTCAAGGAGCTGTGAACTAAACTGATCCCTCCCAGTCGCCACCTATAATGCGCAAGTCTAGTACCTAAGTAGAGAACTGCACACATTTTGGTATTCAATACACCAAAAGGACATAGATTTTAATTTTTTCGCACGCTCATGATTTTAAGTAATTAATTTTTGCACTAATATCCTTGCAGGGTCCTAATGAGTATCTTTGCAAAATTTGGCCTAAACCGGAAAAGGGTCGATAATTTTATTTTTTTTGCAATTTTTTTTCAACATTCGGATTAAATTTTCCTCTTTTTAGCTCTAATAAATATTTCTGTTCTTTTTATTACACTGTTGATGGTAAAATAATTAGTTTCTTTTGAAGTGTTCTCCGGTTTTTCAATTATTTGTACAAACAATCTAAAAAGCTTTACGAAGCTATTTTTACTTTATCCAATGCAAAGCATGGGTAAAGTATTGTAATCGCTCTCGGGGCAAGCTTGGCTTCAAAGGGTCCTCAGGTAAAGACTACGGAACCCATGAACTCAATTAAAGTCACAAATTGTAGTATTCAATTAGGTTGAATTTTAGCACGTGACGGTTTTGCCAAAAATTACAAGGGGTCTCGTCGAGAGGCCAAAAAGTGCAATTTTTTCATTTAGTGCGTGCGGATGGATGCATGGATGGATGGATGTATCGATGTATGGATGTATGTTATCGTTTTTTTGGCCCACGATTTTTTCCACACCGTTGCACCGATTGAAATGAAATTGAAAACCTAGCATTCTTTTAACAAAATAAAGCGCTGATTAGTTTTTGGTACATATCGGCCCACAAACATTAGTACTTTATTTCAGTACTTTTTTAGTTTTTTCTAAATATCTTGAAAATGACTTAACCAATTTTGATGAAATTTAATATCCTAATTAAGTACCTTGGGGACCACAAAAAAGTTAAATAAAGTTATTAGTAAAATTATATTTTAAAGTACTTTACTCTAGAATAAAATAGTACTTTTTTAATTTTTTATTTTAAATTCTTTAAAATTTATTCATTTGATCTTTTTAAGATAGCTCATTTAACCTAACTTAAGTAAGAATGGTTAGGCTTCTCGCTGTGAAATGGTAAAAATTTGGGAGGAAATTTTATAAGTAACCATAGCAACTGCGTTGTTTTCTTATCCGTGACATAGAGAAATCGACTTTAAACCAAAAATAGCGATTGATTCTCATCTAATACTTGAGGAATAACCATTCTATATTGGATTTTTGACGTTTCGGTTTTTATTGGTAACCATTGCTGAAGACACAGAGAAATCGACTTTAAACCAAAAATAGCGATTGATTATCATCTAATACTTGAGGAATAACCATTCTATATTGGATTTTTGACGTTTCGGTTTTTATTAGTAACCATTGCTGAAGACACAGAGAAATCGACTTTAAACCAAAAATAGCGATTGATTCTCATCTAATACTTGAGTAATAACCATTCTATATTGGATTTTTGACGTTTCGGTTTTTATTGGTAACCATTGCTGAAGACACAGAGAAATCGACTTTAAACCAAAAATAGCGATTGATTATCATCTAATACTTTAGGAATAACCATTCTATATTGGATTTTTGACGTTTCGGTTTTTATTGGTAACCATTGCTGAAGACATAGAGAAATCGACTTTAAACCAAAAATAGCGATTGATTCTCATCTAATACTTGAGGAATAACCATTCTATATTGGATTTTTGACGTTTCGGTTTTTATTGGTAACCATTGCTGAAGACATAGAGAAATCGACTTTAAACCAAAAATAGCGATTGATTATCATCTAATACTTGAGGAATAACCATTCTATATTGGATTTTTGACGTTTCGGTTTTTATTGGTAACCATTGCTGAAGACATAGAGAAATCGACTTTAAACCAAAAATAGCGATTGATTATCATCTAATACTTGAGGAATAACCATTCTATATTGGATTTTTGACGTTTCGGTTTTTATTGGTAACCATTGCCGAAGACACAGAGAAATCGACCTTTAACCCAAAATAACGATTGATTATCATCTAATACTTGAGGAATAACCATTCTATATTGGATTTTTGACATTTCGGTTTTTATTGGTAACCATTGCTGAAGACATGAAGGAATCGACTTAAAATCAAAAATAGCCATCGATTCTCATCTAATACTTGAAGAATAACAATTCTACATTACGTTTTTGACGTTTCGATTATTATTGGTAACCAATGCTGAAGACATGGAGGAATCGACTTAAAATCAAAAATAACATTCGTTTCTCATCTAATACTATAGGAATAACCTTATTGCATTCCATTTTTTATGTTTTGACTATTAATGGCAACCTCTACTGAAATCGTGGAAGAATCGACTTAAAATCAAAAAGACTAAATTCTTTTTTGGTAAACAACTCAAGCTTGATTAATATTTTAAATGAATTTGGATAAAGTTTAGCAACGATCCGTTGCAGTTTATTTTTTTGTTTTCTAATTTCTAGAATAAAAAGGAATAACTACCCGTGTTTTCTTTAATTCAATAAATAGTAATCTGTGTACAAAAACCTAAATTCAAACAAATAATTTAAATGAAAATGATAAAATGTATCATCTACTTCAGACCTGGATTAATCACTAAGCAAAATAAGAATCTTCTTAGGGCAACAACCATAGAGGGCCACACAGAAATTCACTTAATATCTCTTTATTATTTCCTGAAATTGTCAAATGCTGTTGGATACTTGACATAACTTTGCATCTTTTTGTGGTAGGTAGACAATATTTTTAATAGTTAATTCTAAAGTCTTTATCAAAAAATCACGAAATAAGTCCTATTTTGATAAAACTCAACTTTCGACTTAAAAACAGATCACAAAATCCTTAATTTTTGAGCCTATCATAAGACTTTACACTAATTTTTCACTTAAACTTCACTTAAGTCATAATTTCAACTCAGAAAAAATAAAACTATTAAAAAAATATTTTTAAACTGGAAGTTTTAAAGCTAATAAACTATACAACTAAACGAGTTTTCTATATCCAATCAGGTAATTGACTCCACGAAAAATAACAGATAAAGTATTTCTAATTAAAAAGACTGTTGATGAAAGTCAAACCTTCGAAAATATAGTCTCAAACAAATAAATTAGAAATATACCTATTTTATATTTGGTATATATGTATATAAGTTTATTTGCATCAAGTATAATACAACATCATTGATTTATCTTTATATGTACATTCCATTTATTCTTCACTATTTTGAATTTAAAAATAATCCCATTTCTCCAAAACCAAATAAAATCCTAAAATAGAAAATTCAATATAAACCAGTCACGAGCACTTTTGTATATTTATATTCAAATTAATTTCCCTTATTTAGGTAACATATTTTAAAAATTTTCTTAAGGGCAATATTCACCAATGCAGCTTAGCTAAAATCATTTATTTTTTATGCAATTTTAAAAAATTCACTAAAAGATGGATAAAAGTACAACCATTCTATTTTAGGTCATAAAATAAATAAATTCAACCGAAGGAAAACGAAGAGATTCGAACATAGCCGAGGCTTCAAAATATATGACAAAAAAATTTAATATTTTGAAAGTATTGAACGAATCGTATTCGAATTGACCACATGAGAAATAACAGATAAAATATTTATAATTAAAAATACTTACTGATGATGTAAGTCAAACTTTCGAAAATATATTCACAAGCAAATATATTATTTTATTTTTGCTATATATATGTATATGTTTATTTATTGCATCAAGCAGAGGACTACCTCATTGATTTCTCTTTATGAAGCAACAAGTCTGCTACTCTCATAAAAACAAAATATTTTCAATTAAGTTAGTTCTTTAGTGACAATCCACACAAAATGTTTTATCCTCGTAACGACACTATACAAATGAACAGCCAGGTTTAACCATTAATTAAAAAATACCTCTTGACTAATATTCGTTAAACAATTGTGGAAATCTTGAAATGAAATACACGCCTATATAATATATTATATTTATATTGGTTGTGTGGTTTGTATTAGTAGTGGCAAATCGACTCAAGAGATAAAAGACGAGGAAATTGAATTGATGCCTGTAAAAGGGAAAACGAGCAAATGAAAACGGGGGTATAGTAAAGAGTAAACAGAAAGGCGTGGGTGAGGTGTGGTAGGCGTTTTAATAATTTACTCCCTCGTGAAGGGGTGCAGGAGTAGGAGCAATAGTGGTGGTAGCCCGGGTGCTCTCAAGAGAAGTTGCGTAGCTGCACAATATCCGCCTCCGAAGATTCAGACGTCATCACAAAGGTCAAAGGCAACTCAACTGATAAGAGATACATTTATTTGAAGTCTATTTTTATTATTATTTATTATGGTTCTTAAATGTCAAATACACCTGTAAAAGTTACTAGAAAATTCTTATTGCCAAGGCAAGCAGAGTCAATTTTTTATCAATCAATAAATAATTCGAGGAAAATGTGAAAACAATTTGAAAAATAACGAAAATGATGCCGTTTTTGACGAAATTTGCAAAAAAGCGAAGATTAAAATAAAATTTCAAAAAATAAAGGATACTTTTTTGGACAGCATCCCCTGATTGAAAAGTCACTAACCGCCATTGACATGCACCCATACACTCACTGACAGACTTTTGACAAAATAATTAATGTGGTGACCGAAACTGTTTAGTGAATTAATAAAATAAATAATAATAATTAAATAAAATTATTAGCCTTTATTAGTGACTACACCTTTCAACTCAAGCTTGAGTTGTTTGCCATAAAAGAATTTAGTCTTTTTGATTTTAAGTCGATTCTTCCACGTTTTAAGTAGAGGTTGCCATTAATAGTCAAAACATCAAAAATGGAATGCAATAAGGTTATTCCTCTAGTATTAGATAAGAATCGATCGTTATTTTTGATTTTAAGTTGATTCCTCCATGTCTTCTGCAATGGTTATCAATAATAATCGAAGCTTCAAAAATATAATGTAGAATTATTATTCCTCAAGTAATAGATGAGAATCAATCGCTATTTTTGATTTTAAGTTGATTTCTCCATGTCTTCAGCAATGGTTACCAATAATAACCGAAATGTCAAAAATCCAATGTAGCATTGTTATTCCTCGACTGTTAAATGAGAATCGATCATTATTTTTGAATTAAAGTCAACATGAACTACAAATTGCAAGTGATATCTGATTAATAATAAAGGAATAAACATATTAATATTTCAAATGAATATGGATAAAGTTTAGCAACGATCCGTTGCAGTTTATTTGAAGACGGTTTTATTTTATTTTTTTATAAAAATTATTTTTATTAAAATAGTTTCAGCCGTTTTTTGAGATAAGTTTTTTCATGCACGAATTACAATACTTCACTATAATTCGTATACTAATGTAAAAAGCGAAAATATGAGTCTGGCAGGTGTCCCTCGATCGAGTAGATAGATGTACGGACGATGCCACTGGTGGTGGTGAGACTGCATGAGTGTGGGTGGATCGATATGCTGCTGACTAGAATGCTAAATAGAGTAGGTCATTTACGCTCAAAAGGGATCATTATTTGAATTACAACTAGAAAGCAAATAAAAGAGAATTAAATTTTACCAAATTATAATTGAATAAGTTAAATAAATCTGGCGTGACTTGTATCCATCACATCCCTTTCACTATGGTATTCAATAATCCAACATTAACATTAAATATTAAAAAGTAATGTTAAAAATTAATTAAACCCGTGAGAAAAGTAAACATTTTCAAGAGTCGCAAAATTTAGTAAAATTGAAAATTTACAAGTTTAATAACACAAAACAGTGCCCATTTTTGTGCCTATGTTACCTCATATCTCCGTCAATTGTCAACCGATTTTGAAAAATTTTTTGCATTGGGTCCAGTCTAGCTTCCGATTGGTCCCATTTTTTTTTCGTTTTTTTCATAGGTATTAGACCTTTTTTATTAGGTTTGTTTAGACCTAACCTCTTTGTTTATGAACCGATTTCGATGGTTCTTTTTTTATCCGAAAGGGGGTGTCTTAGGGATGGTGTCATAATAATTTGGTCAAGTTCTGATGATATGATCAGTATTAATAACATAACTAAAAATAGAAAAATAAAAATAAATTTTAAGAAAAAAATAAAAACCGACTTCAAAAAATTAAATGCAACAAATAAAATAAACTAAAAGGTATAAAATAATTATTATCTTATTTAGTTACAACTAAACGACGAAATATTAACATGAAATTACTTTTTGAAGTTGGTGCCAAACATATACCTTTTATGAACCGCACTCGACGGATCTTACTTAGTACGTTTGGTGTGGACGCTCGCTTATAGGTATAGTTTGTTTGGTACCGACTTCAAAAAGTAATTTCATGTTAATATTTCGTCGTTTAGTTGTTACTAAATAAGATAATAATTATTTTATACCTTTTAGTTTATTTTATTTGTTGCATTTATTAACCCACTTCAAAAAAGGAGGAGGTTCTCTATTCGACTGATTTTTTTTTTTTTTAGCTCTAACATTCGATAGCTACTTAAATGACATTTCGATTTTTTCCTGATTTTCTGCATTTTTAATCAATACTTTCCAAAGGTAGAAAAGCATAAAATTAATTGAAAAGATTTTGTTTGCCGAGAGTAATAGAGCTGTTGATTTATGAAGAGAAATCATTTAGTTGTTGTGTCTATATTTTTTTATTTATTTATTGTCACCGGGAACAAAGCCCATTTAGACAGCACATCAGTAAAGTGTTAGTAGGGTTGGTGAGGGAGCCGAGTTTTTGCCGGCCGAAATTTTATATGCTAGCCAAGCTCGAACTCGAGACTCGCGCTTGAACATCGTCATCAACGATGGAATAAATTTTAAATTATATATTTGAAAATTTACTTTTTCAAAAGATTTTTTTTTAATAAATATATACCTACTTTAACTGTTCATTGTTCATTTTATAAATGTATGATAATAATAATAACAAAATATAAAATATACTAGATGAAGGAGGAGGTATCAGCCAAAGATGGAATCACTGGGTATATGAGCCAACAGTTGTTTTCTTGAACCTAATGTATAGAAACTTTTTTGAAATTTTTTTTTTAATAAGAATTTGTATAGTTTGATTGAATGAAAAAATGCATGTGATTTAAAAGTGATTAGATTCTAATTTGGATTTTCTGTTTGTAAATGAATAATGATGGGATATATGATGACCTCACATAAGGGTCAAATATCTAATTATAATGTAATATATAGAAAAGATTTATATAAACTCATTACTTTCATTCTGAAACTTTTGGGTCCAGGCACGTTAAAAATTCGCATGAAGCTAAAAGAAATTTTTATTTTTGACAAGGCTTGGTTCGATCACATATGTGTACCGCATTTTGTGTATAACTGTAAGTCTAAATAACCAACTTGGTCAACTTATAATTTTTTATAAAAAAATATATCAATTAACATCCATTTGTAAAAAAATTTTTAGCCTAATTGACTGAAGATGGCCAAATAAAATTTAGGCCGAAACGTCTCATTAAAGGTGTTTTATTGAACCCAGTGATTCCATCTTTGGCTGATACCTCCTCCTTCATCTAGTATAGTTTTATCACAGCCACGAACTCTTACAATAAATATAAAATATATATAATGTCCTATCTGAATTCTTTGATCTAAATGCTTAAAATTCTCTACTCATTATATATTCGATTGAAACCTTCGTTGAATCGGAATGTGATTTTCGAAAATAAAAATTTCTCTTGATCTTCTGGTTTCAATTTTTGCATAATATATTTCTTCATGCCAATATATATTGAAAATTCTGAGAATTAAAAAAAAAACTTTTATATGTATATTGACATGGATATGGAGTTTTGTCCCAAATTGCAATAAATATGTACCTAATTTTAATCCAACGAAAGAGAGACAGTTTGGGTTTTGGGAATTTTTCTTTTATTTGTGTTTTAAACTCTACCAGCATGCAAAATTTCATGGTAATAGAATATTTAGATGTTCCCGATAGGTTTTGATGACCTGTCAGTGGGTGTATTTTCTCAAGTTCACATCTCAGAATCCATTTATGCTGTATTATTGAAATTTGGTATTCTCTACAAGATCGATTACATAAATACATGTGTATAATTTCAGCTGTGTCTCTGAGCTGAAGCGGGGTCCAAAGTTGCTCGAAATTGTTTTTGTAAATAGCGTACACCGTGTGAACGGCTAATGCTCGAACTTAGCATGCGCTCTCTGTGCACTATGAATTTGTAAATAAACAAATTTTATTAAAAATATAGGCCTAAATAAATTAAAAATCTTATTGAAAAGAAAATTTTCCAATAAAAAATCAACGATGCTATAAATATAAGGGTGTGAGAAAAAGTGAAATGACCAGTGGCGTAGCCAGAAAATTTTCATGGGGGGGGGGGGGGTGTCAATCCACAAAGAAAAATATTTAGTGGGAATTTTTTTTAATTAAAACTAATGAGAAGTCTAAGTTCTAAAGGGTCCAAGTGCCAAAAATTTGTAGCCATGATAATCAAATAAAAGTATCTTGGTAAGAAGTAAACATCAAGTTGAAGCGCCAACTTTCCCATAGTGGATGAAGTGGCAGCGGTATATGCTGGCACTTTCTCTCTTTGCAATATTATTCGGCTTGGAACATAGAACTTTTCTACATGTATAACTCAAAATATCCTAATGTGGCACTTAGACCCTTTACAACTCCTCAAGAAATTAAAAAAGAACATAATTCTTGATTAAACATATGAAATATATTTAATTACGGTTATTTTACTACAAGAAACGGTTTGTCGTTCCCGTTATTTATCCCATGAGCCCTGCCTTTGGCGAGGGTTCTAATCCCCAAAACCCCCCGTGGCTACGCCCCTGGAAATGACATTCACTCTATAAGTGATTATCCGTTCTAGAGTCATTTAATACATTCTAGACCTTAAAAGAAAGATTCCTGCTTCATCCCGGTCGGGTGTTCATTGGTTATATCTCTTTTATTTAATTTTCAAAAAATAATAAAATACTTTCTAACGTATGTAGAATGAACTATCTGAACTATTTAATATACGCGCGGTTATTTAGTTTCTAAAATATTTATCCTTAAATTTTGACGCACCAATGGCATTTGATAGAAATCCATTGAGAAATATAATAAATGTATTTGTTCAATAAAAAATTGTAATATAGAGATCAATAATATTAAAATAATCATACTTTGATAAAATAACCATCGTTTCTCTGCGCAATTTTCTCTTTGATAATAAATTCGCCTCTCTGACACTATCTCTCTCTTCTCTCCCATACCTTTTAAATATTATACACCGGCCCTACTAAACAACATGTAATAATTTCATATAAATGTTTTTAAAAAATAATTTTGATAAAATTGAAATCAGCTTTGGCTTAGTGGTGGAAAATAATTTGCCATGCTAACAGGATCAAGCTCATCCCACTAAAACTCTGAAAAGATATCATTGTACATGTACTTCATTGTAACATACATACACAGTGCTAAATACCATTAAGGGATGCCAAACTTAGTAAATTAATATCCCTGGTACAAATGTGTTTAGATACCTCTATTAAAATGTGTCGAGGGTTCTCTCTAATCATAATCCCATTTGAAGTTTGACACAAATTCAGTCAATACGATCCTCTCGCTTTGAAGCTTGTTATTTGTTTACACAGGACACAACAAACAATCCAACAATTGTTTAAGATTGGCTTCCTTTATCGAAGCTTCATTGTTTTGAAAAGGATGATTATAACAAGGAAATTAGCAAATGTTAAATACAAAAATCAGTAATCCCTACCCTATCCCTATTATAAAAATGAAAAGCTGTCGCTTTTTTTGTTTGATCAGACCCAAATTTTGCATAGTTATTGTTTAGAATCATGTAAATTAAGTATGAATTGAAATTGAATAACTACTTAAAAACTTTACTGTAAAATTTCCAATTTTTGAAAACTTCTTCAGTTCAAACGGTTCAACAAGTTTCGATAAAATTTTGTAGTCTCATAGTGTGTACTTAATTTAACTTACTGCCTAAGTAGGTATATTTTGCTATCTTTAAAAGGGGGCGAAAACCCCCACCTTTAAGCCTTTGTTAGATCTGGCCGAAATTTTGCACAGATAATCTTTAGAAACATATAAATTAAGTGTTAAAAGGATTTATCAAAATTCGACACCTAACCTCTTAAAAACTACTCATTTATCAGCAAAATTTCGAATTTTTGAAAACCTGTTCAGTTTAAACGCCTTAACGACTTTCGATGTAATTTGGTATAATCCTACTGGGTACAGGGTATAGACTTGTCCAATCTAAATCAAATTTTGCACAATTAGTTTTGAGAAAGCTATGAATAAACTCTTTTTAGTATCTAAACCCAAAGGGGTAGCAAGAAAGAGAAATATTAAATATTAATTCAAATTTCTAGAGACGGAATAAAATTTTTCAAAATTATTAATTAGTAATTGGTAAAAAACTTGCTATATCGTTTTAAAATAAATACAAATCGTTTATAAAAACAATCATTAAACGTTTACTCAAACTCAAACGTTTCGGGAGAATTTCTCCTTTATCAATGGAAAATTTGATTATACCTATTCTCTTTAAATACTAATTATAATATCATAGAATAAAATTTTTATTATCTAATTTGACTGGATATTTATCTATATCAATACTTAATAATAATCGGCCTACGACGGCGACGTCTCTTTGATTGGCTAAAGAGATCGAATGGGGGTAAGTGATTGGCAATGCGTTAAATAAATATGTGGTAGTTTAAAAATAATTTAAAATCTAAAATTTTCAAACTCGTCCTCTATCTAGCAAGATGCCCTCAGGTGCTTAATAAATATTTTAATAATAATTATAGACGCCCATGATGACAAAAGACTCTACTCATTCTTTTCTTTTCATAAAAATAATAACATACCGTTACACCTATGACTGTGACAGCCCTGGAACTTCTTCGATACACTGCTACATCGGTATGCTAAAACTTGAAAACAATTTATTCTTTTTTAATATCTTTTTATAAGCCCACTCAGCTCTTTAAGATTCTGCTTGCTATTTCTCCTAATCGCCAGTGAAATCGCTTCTCTTTGACATTGAATTTGTACTTATCAGGAAGGACAGAAATTTGGAACAGTCAGCCATTTTGAATTTGGACTAAACCATGTCCATATAAGTAGCAGTTCCAGCTGTACCGATATATATCTAAAACCATTACATATACTAAAAAGACATGGGAACTTATTAAGGAGGTTCTTTCGCGACAATCCACACAAAAAGTTTTAGTCTCGTAACCAGTCTATAAATATGAACGGTGTTAAAATTTTGGGTTATGTTTTTTAACGTGACTCTAGATTTTAAGCTACTATATTCTATTTATGAATGGATCTTTTCCAAGCCATTGATATTTTATCCCCTCCACTAAAAATAATGCCCAAATATGATTGAGTTTTTTTTGTCATAACTACCTGGTAAATAACTTCAATTTTTTTTTTAAATTACTCGGAATATATTATTCTAGCAAATATTAGCTTTTCATCAAGATGGTGAAATTCCTTCAATGAAAAAAAATAAAATAATGATCATTTTCCCAACCTTTCCTAATCTACCATATGTAAAAAAATTCATTTTTAATGGCAATTATTTCATGTTTGGTGTGGTAAATCGTCTTCAAATTTTATCAATGTGTGTATTATGCTTTTAATGACTTATATTCCAAGTTTCGAAGACTTCTTGAATTTTTGCATTTGTGAAAGAACTACCTTAAGATTAAAAACTTAAAAAAAACAACAACTAATCTTAATTTTTTGGTTTCAGGTAAGAGCATTAACTACACACTGGCTGTTGCATAATATGTAAGTTTTTTTTACTTCCATTGTTTTAGTAGATAAACAGTATACCATCTAGAATCTTAAAATTGATTAAGGCTAGACAAACACAATCGATTTTCATTCTACCCAACAATTTAGTTGGATTGGTTTGAAATCGTGATGCATTATCAATTTATATCTAACTCTAAGGCAATTCACACACAGTCGATTTTGATTGACAATATCAAATTCACTTTCTAATCGAAATATTTAAAATATAAAAAATTTAATATTTTCTATAACTAAGATGAAATAAACTGCAACGGATCGTTGCTAAACTTCATCCAAATTCATTTGAAATATTAATATGTTTATTCCTTTATATAAATCAGATATCACTTGCAATTTGCAGTTCATGTTGACTTTAATTCAAAAATAATGATCGATTCTCATTTAACAGTCGAGGAATAACAATTCTACATTGAATTTTTGACATTTCGGTTATTATTGGTAATCATTGCTTAAGACATGGAGGAATCGACTTAAAATCAAAAATAGCGATTGATTCTCATCTAATACTTGAGGAATAATAATTCTACCTTAGATTTTTGACCCTTCGATTATTATTGGTAACCATTGCTGAAGACATGGAGGAATCGACTTAAAATCAAAAATAACGATCGATTCTTATCTAATACTAGAGGAATCTCAAGCTTGAGTTGTTTGCCATAAAAGAATTCAGTCTTTTTGATTTTAAGTCTATTCTTCCACGTTTTCAGTAGAGGTTGCCATTAATAGTCAAAACATCAAAAATGGAATGCAATAAGGTTATTCCTCTAGTATTAGATAAGAATCGATCGTTATTTTTGATTTTAAGTCGATTCCTCCATGTCTTAAGCAATGATTACCAATAATAACCGAAATGTCAAAAATCCAATGTAGAATTGTTATTCCTCGACTGTTAAATGAGAATCGATCATTATTTTTGAATTAAAGTCAACATGAACTGCAAATTGCAAGTGATATCTGATTTATATAAAGGAATAAACATATTAATATTTCAAATGAATTTGGATGAAGTTTAGCAACGATCCGTTGCAGTTTATTTCATCTTAGTTCTAGTCCTCAAGTATTAGATGAGAATCAATCGATATTTTTGCTTTAAAGTCGATTTCTCTATGTCTTCAGCAATGGTTACCAATAAAAACCTAAACGTCAAAAATCCAATATAGAATGGTTATTCCTCAAATATTAGATGATAATCAATGGCTATTTTTGGTTTAAAGTCGATTCCTCTATGTCTTCATAAATGGTCACCAATAAAAACCGAAACGTCAAAAATCCAATATAGAATGGTTATTCTTCAAGTATTAGATGAGAATCAATCGCTATTTTTGGCTTAAAGTTGATTCCTCTATGTCTTCAGCAAAGTAAGGGATAAGAAAACAACTTAGTTGCTATGGTTACTTATAAAATTTCCTCCCAAATTTTTAGCATTTCACAGAGAGAAGCCTATCCATTCTTATTTAAGCAAGGCTAAATGAGCTATATTAAAACGTTCAAATGAATAAATTTTAAAGAATTTAAAAAATTAAAAAAGTACTATCTTACTTTAGAGTAAAGTACTTTAAAATATAATTTTACTAAAAACTTTATTTAACCTTTTTTGTGGTCCCCAAGGTACTTAATTAGGATATTAAATTTCATCAAAATTGGTTTAGTCATTTTCAAGATATTTAGAAAAAACTAAAAAAGTACTGAAATAAAGTACTAATGTTTGTGGGCCGATATGTACCAAAAACTAATCAGCGCTTCGATTTTGCTAAAAGAATGCTAGGTTTTCAATTTCATTTTAATCGGTGAAACGGTGTGGAAAAAATCGTGGGCCAAAAAAACGATAACATACATACATCCGCACGCACTAAATGAAAAAATCGCAGTTTTTGGCCTCTCGACGAGACCCCTTGTAATTTTTGGCAAAACCGTCACGTGCTAAAATTCAACCTAATTGAATACTACAATTTGTGACTTTAATTGAATCCATGGGTTCCGTAGTCTTTACCTGAGGACCATTTGAAGCAACGCTTGCCCCGAGAGCGATTACAATACTTTACCCATGCTTTGCATTGGATAAAGTAAAAAATCGAATAATCTCCTATTTAGGGGACGTCCATAAATTACGTGACACGAATTTTAAGATTTTTAGCCCCCCCCCCCCCCTGTGTCACATTCTGTCACATTTTCATTGAGGCTCCTCTGTATTGTGACGTCACATCATCACTTTTATACCCTAATATAATTGTATATTTTTTTTATAAATTAAACTCAACTAAAGGGATTTAAAATATTTTAAGTTAAATTTTAAAAATATTTTAATTTGACTTTTGTGACATCAAAATTTTTAAGATCCTCCCCTCGTCACATTTTGTCACAAATCTGAGATGCTTCCTCCCCCCTTACTAAGTGACGTAATTTATGGACGGCCCCTTAGGTATATAGAAACTAACTTTAACTTTGGAACTTTCTATTTTTGATTAATTTATAAAAGTAAAGAAAAAGTTTCTCAATTACACGATTATATTTAGCAGGGTTTAATTAACATCTTTAACCTGTGCCGAACCCAAGAAAAAAACATGAGAAATAAATTTCTAGCTTCTATTGGTGACCTAAACAAAAAAAAAGTTGTGTTTGAATAAATATACATACTTGGTAAACAGTGATTTGTCCCAATTTCAACATCCCTAAAAAATTTCTTAAGCACTGGAAAGAGAATATAAATAGTTAATAAGAAGTTCTCGAATCTCCTTGACGAAGAACCTATCGATAGAAATGCTTTTCTAAAATGACTAGTTAATGGTTCCCTTTATTCGGGGACTGAGGGATTCATTACATATGGCTATTCAAAAAATAATTAAGTAGCCATCCCATCATATTGACTATAACTGACCTGATATCCTCCTAATCGATATCATTAGTAAAACAGATATATTAAATTGAAAGTTTTTTTTGCCGAGAGTAGCAGAATTTTTATATATTGAAGGAGACAATAAAAAGAGTGTGTCTTCTGCTGGAATTATAAATTTTATTTATTTATAACGAGACTATAGTTTCGAGGGCTTTGCCCTCTTCATCAGTCTATTACAATGTATTCACAGGAATTAATTTATGATTCATAACCATATATACATGGGGCATTCCATGCCAAATCGACCACTTTTGACACCGACCCCTTTCGATTTAGCTGAAACATTTTTATCTTTTTCTACCCTATCGAAAACATTTTTCAGAATTTCGTTTTTTTCGTTTTTAAACGTGCTTTTCACAAAAAAAATATTCAATTTCAAATTCAATAACATTTTTCAGTTTTTCTGATGATTTTTTGAATTAGGACATTTTTAAAAAATTATTTTTTTTTCAAAAAAAACTTATTTATCCTCCATAGAATGCCGCAAACCCCCATGTTGGTCGGACTTTTCTTTCTATTCTATTTTTTTTTTTTGTTTAATTGAAAAATATTTTTCTTATTTTTTTGCAATCCAACATTGTTTTTATAATAAAATATATCTTAATAAATATATCCATAATATTTCATACCTAGGTACTTTGTTTATAATCTTAAGTTTTTTCAGTTGAGTAGAAAAATTTGAAAAAATTCTGAAAAATGTTTTTGATAGGGTAGAAAAATATAAAAAAATTTCAGCCAAATCGAAAGAGGTCGGGGTCAAAAGTGGTCGATTTGGCATGAAATGCCCAATATATATAGTATTTATTATATTGTTTGCTAAGAATCTTGAAGTACACCTAGAAAGCGACAATTTTACAAACCTGTCACGTAGAGCGTGTGTTTCAAAATTGAAGATTGTTCGAAGGATTATGTTGGACTAGGGTGAATTCGCTTTCCATTTCGACCGAGACTAATCCCAAAAAAGTTCTAAAGAGATGGGTGGAATTTCTCCATCGAAAGATGAGAAAGTGCATTAACTAAAATAATAAGAATAAGTTTGAAATTGAAAAACTCTTAAAGTGGTTGTTCTCTGCTTGATGGAATTTAACATATATATTTAATTTATTTTTTAGAGACTATAGTTTGACATTCTTCATCAGTACTTTTAATAATAAATATTTTATCTGTTATTTCTCATGGATTCAAATGCCTGATTGAATATAGGTAAATCCGCTTTGTCGTAAATAAAAAAACGAATACCAATTTTAAAGGCCATCGACCTTTTAATATATCTTTTTTTAATGATATTGATGTTGAGAAGGAGATACACCAGAAGGTGCATCCCCTAAAGGCCTGTATGGGATGGTACCCCCATCGTGGAAAGAACAGAGTAGAAGGAAAGAAGCCTGGATCACGAGCCAAATCTCAGAAATTTAGATACAATCCAATATCCAATTTACTAAGTTTTTAGTGGCTTTGAGCAGTGGTAAATTCTCTGATCGATAAATTAGGTTTTTAAATTTATCTCCCACTTAATTTTTTTTCCGGGCCCTATACTTACAGAAAAAATGACTGGGTATAGCCGGGAATCGAGCCTGAGACTGCCAGCCAGTCATGCTGACCATTACACCAGGGAGGTCGACAATCTCCTTGTCTAAACTGTAAACAAACAAAGGAGAAAGGGCTAATATGCCCCCCCCCCATTTTTCTTTCTCCCGATTTTTCAAATTTTTGAAATTGAATTGTATTTAAATCAAGCAGAGGACAACCTCATTGATTTCTTTTTATGAATCAACAACTCCGTTATTCTCAGCAAAACAAAATCTTTTCAAATGAATAACCTCTGTTTGTTTAATTATTCCTACACATCAGACAATTCTAAATTCAGAATAAAATCATTCAAAAATAATATTTTCTACATTTTTTTTATCCATAATTTGTAAAGTTAGAGATCCTAAAATCTAATCAGTACTTTGCATTAAAAATAAAAACATTCTGGGATAAGAACGAAATTTTTGTGACGTTTCATTCTTAAAGTTTAAGACAAACATAAAAATCATGGTTTTTAAGGAATTTGGTGTTGGTACTTGGTGAAACATTTTTTTAAAATTATTGGATAAAAAATACTTGGTAGGTTTCACATTAAGATATAAATTAAGATATAAAAATAAAACGAATTTATTTTTATATCTTAATGTGAAACCACTACAGAATGAGACCCTCGCGGTAGCTTTAGACATTTCAAAAGCCTTCGATATGGTCTGGCACAAAAATCTTCTTGCCAAATTGACCTCCGTCGGCCTTGCACCGAAACTCTGTAAGTTGCTCGAAAGTTTTCTTTCAGACCGTAGTATTAAGGTTGTCATCGATGGAATATCATCTTCCCCTTCCACACCAACGCTGGAGTTCCTCAGGGATCGGTTATCTCCCCTACGCTTTTTATTATCTATATCAACGACCTTCTAAACTTGCCCTCCAATCCGGTACATTGTTACGCAGATGACAGCACCATACATAACGCCCCTTCACCGCATAAAAACCGTGCAGACATTGCATCTTCAATTAATTTAGACTTATGCAAACTTAAAAACTGGGGATCCCAAAACTTAGTTAACTTCAACGCAGGGAAAAGTCAGTGTTGCCTTATTTCTAGGCGCGTCGACAGAAACCTCCCAAACATATCATTCGACTCAAACTCACTAGAATTCAGGGATAAAATTTCAATGCTAGGCGTAACTCTAGGGTCTGACCTTTCATGGAATGACCATATCTCAACCACTGCTAAAACTGCAGCGCGCAAGCTTGGTTTTCTATTTAAGTCTAGACGCTGTTATACTCCCAGTCAACTTCTTATACTGTATAAAGCTCAAATTCGTCCCTGTCTCGAATATGGCTCTCATCTGTGGAGGGGTGCATCCAAGCATTCTCTTGCTACACTGGATGCAATTCAGAAGCGAGCAATTAAACTAATAGGAGACCCGGCTCTAACCAACTCACTCGACTCTCTGGCTCACCGAAGAACCGTTTATGCCCTTTCCCTGTACTACAGATACTATCACGGTGTCTGTTCAGTCGAGCTGAAATCAATTATCCCCCCTAATGCCCTTTTTACGAGAAACACGCGGTTTTCTAACGCTCAGCACCCCTTCGCTGTCAAAATGGATAAAAGTCGAACAAGCACTTTCGCCAACTATTTTATCCCTATGACCTCTAGAGACTGGAACTCGCTCCCTGCCACCATCTTTCCCGCGACTTATAACCTTCAGCTATTTAAGACCCGTATCCACAGATACCTTCGACCCCGCCCAACCCATATAATTATTTCTTCTTCTTTTCACGATGGAGGGGCCAACCCAGGCCTTTAGGGGTTGCACCTTTTTGGTGTAATTCCTTCTCTCATCATTATCATAAAAAAAAATTTACACCCCCTTTCTTTATTTCGTTTTTTTTTTGATTTTCTCAAAATGGCTCTAACGATTTTTTTAAAAATACATGTATTTATCATGTGTCATGAGTTATTAGTTGTGTCAAATTATTAATCCGATTGAAAATTTGACACAACTAATAACTCATGACACTTTATAAAAACACGAATTTTTAAAAAATCGTTAGAGCCAGCACGTTTTTGAGAAAATCAAAAAAAAAATCTTTCATCTAAATGTCCACTTCCGGATTTCCAATTTCAACCAAAAGCTTGCTGTACTCCTTCTAGACTATACCGAGCTTAAGTTTCGAATTTCGTAGCTCTGAGACTTAGGTTGCGAAACGTAGGGAGGCTACATACGTACCATTAATCAATGGATTTTTGGCCCTTTTTTGGCCTCTGGGGATCAAAATTTCAGGTTTTATGTCCTAACCTAAATTTCCCACTATTAAGGCCATCGATTCCTTCAACCCAGAAGTTAGAAAATGAAATTAACTTTTTTCATCTCTGAGATACAAACTCTCAAAGAGTCAGGACGCATACAGGGCATCGCAATAATTCCACATTATATTCTAGAATATAAATTTGAAAGTAAAAAACAGCAAAAGTATATTTAAGGTCATTTCAGAAATTGTCGAAAATTCTCCTTTAATACCAAGTCAAAATTAATTCAATGACAAAGATACCTCGAATTCACTACACTTTAATATTTTAAATTAATATTTAGTCACTGCTCATTATAATTTTTTCATTGTGATTGTTGTTTAATGTTTTGTGAGCCCCGAGGGGTGAACCGTGACCTAATATGCTGTACACCTACTTCCACTTGTACTTCCAAATATTTCCAAGTACTTCCAAATATTTCCAATTACTTCCAAAATACTTCCAAAGAGGTGTACATCTACTTCCAATCGCGGATAACCCCTCGGTGAGCCCCTAGGTTAAGAAGCACTGAACTAGGCTATTAATTACAATACTATAGAAAAATTTTCCACAATAGACGTCTATTTATTTAATTCACTCCACCAGTATATAAATCTTCCCGGTGAGTTAACAACAATTCTTCTAGTTCTTGTTCTTCTTCGCATTCCTTCCATTCTTAGTCTAGCTGGGATTTCATTTTCGTTCCAATTCTTTTGCTGTCCATTCGTATTCTCAATCAGGAAGTGAAAAGGCGAATGAATATTCGAAATGCGAAACGCAAAGGGAAGGAGGATGAAAAAGACGGCGCGGAATATGTTTCATTATTTTTCGCATTAAATGAACGCGTCAGGCAAGCGAATTTAAGCTGCTTTAATGAAGAACACTTCGCTAGCGCGTCTGAAAGCTTTTTGCCTGAAGGTCTGAACCTATTGAAATGTCAGCTCCTCTTCTCTTCTCTTCTCTGTGCAGACACGTTCTCCTTTTCGAGCCCTTCAACCAGCAAACTTTCAAGTGATCCTCCGCCTCTCTCTCTCAAACATACACACATACACCCCTTTTTTAACTCTATTTTTTAACTTTCAAATATTTTTTATTCAATCTATTTTTATTGTGTATTTTATTTATTTAATAAAGCCAAATAAAAAATAAGTTTTTGTATCTATAAATTAAAAACATATATATTCTCTTGAACTGTTTGTTTTTAAATAATCATTATTATTAATTGTGTGATATTTTCATTGTTATATCTTAAATTATTAAATGATACATTGTTACGCAGATGATAGCACCCTACATAACGCTCCTGTATCGCATAAAAACCGTGCAGACATTGGCTCCTCAATTAATTTAGACTTATGCAAACTTAAAAATTGGGGATCCCAAAACTTAGTTAACTTGAATGCAGTGAAAACTCAGTGTTGCCTTATTTCTAGGCGCGTCGACAGAAACCTCCCAAACATATCATTCGACTCAAACTCACTAGAATTCAGAGATAAAATTTCAATGCTAGGCGTAACTCTAGGGTCTGACCTTTCATGGAATGACCATATCTCAACCACTGCTAAAGCTGCAGAGCGCGAGCTTGGTCTCCTATTTAGGTCTAGACGCTGTTATACTCCCAGTCAACTTCTTACACTGTATAAGGCTCAAATTCGTCCCTGTCTCGAATATGGCTCTCATTTGCGGAGGAGTGCCTCCAAGAATTCTCTTGCTACACTGGATGCAATTCAGAAGAGAGCAATTAAACTAATAGGAGACCCGGCTCTAACCAACTCACTCAACTCTCTGGCTCACCGAAGAACCGTTTCTGCCCTTTCCCTGTACTACAGATACTATCACGTTGTCTGTTCAGTCGAGCTGAAATCAATTATCCCCCCTAAAGCCCTCTTTACGAGAAACACGCGGTTTTCAAACGCTCAGCACCCCTTCGCTGTCAAATTTGATAAAATTCGAACAATCGCTTTCGCCAACTCTTTTATCCCTATGACCTCCAGCGACTGGAACTCGCTCCCTGCCACCATCTTTCCCGCGACTTATAATCTTCAGCTTATTTAAGACACGTATCCACAGATACCTTCGACCCCCGCCCAACCCATAAAATTCTTTCTTCTTCTTTTCACGATGGAGGGGCCAACCCAGTCCTTTAGGGGTTGCACCTTTTTTGGTGTAACTCCTTCTCTCATCATTATCATAAAAAAAATGAACAATTCTTTTATATATACTAGTATATATATATATATATATATATATATATATATATATTTCACAGGTTATGGGGTTTTTATGTTGACATTTCGATCTGCCACGGTCCCATCTTCGCCTAAGTTGTTTTTGATGGGTTTTTTGTTAATTTAAATAATTATTCACAGGTGGTTGTTTGAATAAAAATTTATAATTACATTTTTTTCATTTTTCGTTTTATAAAATTAATTGTTTTTTTTTTTTTTTTAAATTCCACTAATAGATCATTACAAATATTATTATATATTAGAATTTGCCAATTTAATTAATTAAAGGTATTTTTCTATAAAATAATTTATTAGAATATCAATTTCATTCTCTTAAAAAATCCGACAATTCGAAGGATCGTACCTCCTTCTTCACGATTTAAAAGGGTCAACGAAAGAACCTCGCTGTATATTAATATTGTTTTTTATTGCAATTATATTTAAAACTGTGTGCCTAGTGATACGTCCTGATGATGGCCATAGCGGGTCAAAACGTTGGTAAAATTATAAATTAAGTTTTAGTTCAATTTTATTTTGGCTGCGATTAAAAATAGACATTTTTACCTGAATGTAAAATTAAAAATATTATTAATATATCTCTTTTAATTGAATAAAAAAATTACCGAACATCGCTCGGTGTTCAAGGTACTAGATATTAAATTAAATGTATGTCTATACCTGTATACCTCTATTTTTTAAGAGAAAAATTAATTCATAAAAATATGTAGAATGTACAATTTACATTATTTATTTTAGGAATTCTTTATAGCTGTATTTGTATTAATTTATGAAGGGCTTAAAATAAGAGACCTGGAGCTTTTACTTATTTCTTTTTTATTTATTAACTCCCGCTAACGTTTCAGCAAATGGTTGTAACCAATTAATGAATGATAATTATCTTATATTTAATTCTAACTTAAAAACTCTCTCGCACTTTGCATTTCATCTTAAACGGAAAAAGACAATAATAGTCTTATAAGTATGACATATTTTGGCCTTTTCACGAAAACCCTGTATATAAGTAGTTTTGTATATATCATATGTATACTTCTTGTATATAGTTTTATCTGATGACTGGTTTATCCAAAAAATTTTTTTATATAAATATTGACAAATTCCAGGTGAGTAAAATAAAACAAAATTAAAAATTATTGATGTACTCGGACAAGGCCGATTTTATATTGTTAACATTGTTTGTCATTGTTTAGCTTTGAAGATGGCTACAACCAATAGCCGAAACGTTAGCGGAAGTTCATAAATAAAAAACAAATAAATAAAACATTCACCACTCTTATTTTAACCCTTTCATAAATTATTTACATTATATAAAATAATTAAATGATTAATAGAAACTCATGTTTATTTTCTTTAATTAACATATAAACTTCTTTACGAAATTTTATAATATTCCTCGTAATTGTTTAAAAATCATATTGATCTGAATTCACATAGAAAAAGCTTGAAGAATGTTATTTTTTTACTAATCCTGTATGCTGGTTGTCTACATACAGGCGTTCCCATAGAGTGCTGCCACCTTGGAATCTTAAAGCGGCCAGATTGAGTACTTAGGAAAAAC
Source organism: Forficula auricularia (assembly GCA_024734495.1). Lineage (NCBI taxonomy): Eukaryota > Metazoa > Arthropoda > Insecta > Dermaptera > Forficulidae > Forficula > Forficula auricularia. The sequence goes on along the minus strand of JALMQS010000092.1, from coordinate 5,905,404 downwards.
GGGAAAACCTTTCTATTTTGTAATTATATGTTTATTCCAGGTTAAATTTTAAAGGGTTTCATCAAAATAATTGATTCTTTTAAATTAATTTATGCTATAGTACACCTCTACAAAAGGGCGTCTATAACCTTGCAGTTTCCTCAAGCGACATTTAAAGAAAAAAGATTTCTCAAACCTCAGATCAAAAACACCCAAATCTTATTTTACACGTTTTTTGTTCAGCTATAATTCTGTAAGAGAATAAAATAAGACGCTTATTCACATTACATTTATTGCTTAACCCCCCCCCCCCATTTGTCTTTTCGCTTTAATCGCATAAAATTTTATTCTCATATTATTTCAGTCATTAAAGGTTTAAGAAATATTAGCCTGAGAATAAAAATGAATTACTTAAGTACTTAATATTGTAATGTTTTTTTAGGATATATGATTAGAATAAGCTAAAACCCACAAATAATATATCTTAAATCCTATACTACTAAAGCGGATTTGTGCCTGCCTCTGTACCTATGTACATATGTACTTATGTCTCACCCCCCCCCCCAGAGGATGGGAGGTGGGGTCCAGGGGGGGCCCAGGGGGGGGGGGATTGGCAGGTACTAAAGGGCATTTCTTTCTGTGTCTGTACCTATATCCAGGGGGCTACTAAACGGCATGTGTGCCTGTATATATACCTATGTTTGTCTTTCCCCCAGGGGGTGGGGATGGGATCCAGGGACGGGGGTTTGAAGGTGGGGTTCAGGGCATGGGGAGTCAGGGATGTGGGGGTCCAGGGGTACTAAAGGGCATTTCTCTCTGTATCTGTACCTATAGCATATACTACTAAAAGCCATTTGTGCCTGCCTCTGTATGTATCTACTATGTACGTATGTATGTCGGTCCCCCAACAAAAACAGTCGTCATGGTTACCAATTTAAATGAAATTATCTATATATATAAAATTAATGTTTGTTTTGTCTGTACATTGTGGTGGTGGTGTGAGTGGGGATGCTGGGTGGGTATCGGGGGGGGGGGTCCAAGTGATGAGCCCTCTGGCTAACATGAGGGCCACCGAAGGCTGGCCTTGCAGCTAGTATATATACTAGTATAATAGCTGCCTGTCGGTCGGATCTAAGGTTCATTCACGTTCGCACCTTTTCAAAATAGAGTCTAGAGGATATCCGTTAGTATTCGCGACTTCACATCAGCATACGGCCATGATCATAAGCGCTTCATATATGCAGTATAAATAGGGATGTGTCACGTGACCAAACTGTACTAATCACTGAGAGTGTCCATAAATTAATTTAAGATAAGAGATAATTTTTTATAAGTTTTATTCACCCCGAAGAAGGCATATCCTAACCGAAGAACCGAGCCGAACTGGATCTATCCAAGCCATCCAAACAAAATTCATTTTAAATATTCGTTAACCAACCACTTTTAGGCGGTCAGTGAGTCAGATTTTGTCAAAGGCTTTGTATTCCCTCAAAAACTGAACCCAAGTGGCAAAAAATTACCCGAGTCAGAATGGTTTGGTGTTGAAGAACAGCCAATGGCCCATATAGCTTTTTGGCACTTGGGTTCAATTCCTAAGAGGCTGAATACAACTCTTCTGACATTTAATAGAAATTATCTCCAGGCTAAATATTTAATTAAGTGCATCACACTCTCAGTGATTAGTCGATAGAATTAAGAAAGGATAATCTGGATAAATGAATGGTTCAGATGATGGTACACACATTGAGTCTCAAAAGATCGATTGATCAGGGATATTAGAGTGGGAAATAGAAGAGATAGATTAGAATATTTTCCCAGTATAATGTAGGATGTGGGACTTTCAGTGAAGTGAAAAAATTCCCTTTGGATAGAGTCAAATGAAATAGCATGTAATTGCGTCTAACCAATCTTAAGACTGATCACCATCATTAAAAAAATCATTCAATGGAAATATTGAATTATTCATGAAGTAGTGGACAGAGATAAATTGTTAAATGAAATAAAATTATTAACTTAGTATAATAGCAGCCAAAAACAAAATCTAACAAAATTCATCATGTTTTTATTAATATAATTTAAATTTATTGAACCAGCTTCGGAAACGATTAATATAGTAAATAAACGAAAGATAAACTTGGTTTCGGCTTTATTTTTAATTAATATCAGCCATTAAATACCATCACTTTGTATTAATATGACATATGTATAGATAAAGTAAAAGTAAATAAATATAATACAAATATGATAAATTCATAAGGGTCAGAGAAGAATATAATGGGATTAAAATTGTGCTGGATGAATTAATTCTTTCAACCGAATAACAAAAGTCCGAGTAGAATAAATAGAGTTAGTTAACAGTCAACGGATAGAGTTCAAATAGAGGATAATTTTATTAGTTGGGGTTAATAAATTACTGTCAGATAAGAATTACCCTCAGTGGATCTGTTCCTTTGGTGGCATCTCTCTCAAATGACAACGCTCGCTGGGCGGTCCTAAAAAATAAAATATCTATATATTTCAACATTCTAAACCAAATAATAATCTATATTAATAAAATAAATACTCCATCCGTAGATCAAGCTTGAATCATCTGCCAATAGATGGCAGTGCTACCTCTTGAATTATTTATTGTATAGTCAGTGTAGGTTTACTGGGGTGGAGGGTGATCAGAGGCGGAGGAGAAATTCCGGGGTTGAGAAGGGAGCCGGTGGTGTGGAGAGTGGTTGGAGGTGGAGGAGTGTTAAGGACCAATCCATAAATTACGTGACACGAATTTCATGATTTTATAACCCCCCCCTCCCCGCCCTTGTTGCAGGTGGTCACATTTGTATGATACCACCTCCCCTGGTGTGACGTCACATATTTTGCAATTTTAAATTTATAAATTATTAAATTAAAACAGCACTTCCAAAATTATTTATATATTTCTATTTAAAATCTTTTTTTCATAAAATCTATAATAAATCAAGCATTTTAGAAATTTTACAGAACATAACAATCAAATTTTTTATTTATTTATTTATTTATTGTCATCGGGAACAAAGCCCATTTAGACAGCACATCAGTAAAGTGTTAATAGGGTTAGTGAGGGGGTCGAGTTTTAGCCGGTAGAAATTTTATATGCTAGCCAGGATCGAACCCCGGCCTCCCGCTCCAACATCGTCATCATCGATACCGAAGCCGTGCCAGCGCATTAGCCAGCTCGGCTAACCCGACTCCCCAAACAAATCAAATAAACGATACAACATTTAATCATCTTGTGTCCATGGATATTTTAAAGTTTTTCGTTAGAGTGGAGTTTTAATACTTTAGATTTATAAATGTGACGTCACGAAGCTTATGACTCTTCCCCCTTATCACACGATGTCAGACTTTGTTGACCCCCCCCCCTAACGTGTGACGTAATTTTTGGAATACCACTAAAGTCACCGAGGTGGGGGGGGGCGTCCATGGCGCGAAGCCCCTTATCTAGCAAGAGGCCCTTTTAAGGCAGGCGTCGCAGCTAGTTATTAATAAATTCAATTGGTAGAATATATCTAATCATCTTTTAATATTTTCAAAATTTTGTACACTTTCATTAAATTTTAGTGAATTGGCAATTACTCGGTTCCCCGTGAGACAGGCGATAAGAAATAGTTCTTTTGATGACTGTTTCAAATTCTGAAGAAAGATGGAAGATCCTCTTTTTAAAAGGATGAAAATGACGTTCTAAAAAATTATTTTATTCGAAATTTGTGGTTTTCATTATTGTTGGGCTGCTTTTCGATTCACCATTTAATTCAATAAAATAAATAGTTTGTATTAACGAAAGTATATACCCAATCTTAAAAAAGTTTTCACTATTTTCTCCAATTTATTACCGAACCCTTTTGAGCTAGAAAATTGAAACATTACAGAAATGTACACCCATAAACGTGTATATCAAATTTTGGCCTATTTTCTATAGACCCCTTATGAAAATTCTCTTTTTTTTGTGATATTTTATATTTTCGAATCAGAAGTTTTGAAGCTAGAAAAATGCTATCTAATCAGATCTTCGTTTTGAAAAATAGGATCTTTTTGACACAATAACGATCTTTCTAGGACTTAATAAGTTATAATGAGTTTCGGAATTAAGACACACTCACACAAATGCAGATAGAAAAAAATATGATAGAATATTTTATAGATTTGTTTTTACATTCCAAACATGTATAAACACAAATAAAAAATCGAATGGTTTCAGCATTATTTGTTTGAATGTCGGTAAGTCTTTTCTGGTTTCTGAAAACTCACGATAACTTAAAAACAGAGGAAAAATAAACAAATTAAAACGTTTATTCTCGTGTAAAAATATTCATATTCCCACAAACAAAAACAGAAAACATTTTGGGATTACTAGATTTAAAATTTCCGCTTGAAAAGTTTCGAAAATCAGAAAAAATTGGATCGTCTATTAATAAGCACTCAAACAACGGTTATGCTATTAATCTGAAAATTAACCTAAAAATTTGTATTAATAATCTGTGCTTTTGTGTCAAGATTTAGCTTTCTAGCTAACCCAAATATATATTATGTATTTTAACATTTAAAATGAGTCTCCTATACACCCTATATTATAAATAGAACCTGTATACCGTATATTTCTATATTTTAATCGGAAAAAATTAATTAATAAAAATATGTAGAATCAACTATTTACATTATATAAAGTAAGTAAATGATTCACAGAAACTCATGTTCATTTTCATTAATTAATGTACGAAAAACACTTCTTTCCGAAATTTTATAATATTCCTCGGAATTGTTTAAAAATAATATTGATCTAAATTCACAGAGAAAAACATCAAAAACCTATTGCTGACAGGTTGAGGAATGCAATTTATGCGCTTTGCTGGTTGCCTACATACAGGCGTTCCTATAGAGTGCTGCCACCTTGGAATTCTAAAGCGGCGGGATTGAGTACTTAGCAATAATGCAATGTGAATTAATTCTAAAAATTTCAGTATTATAATGAACATAGAAAATTATTGGAAAGTATTAAGAAGGGAGCCTGTCAATGAGGGGGACGAGGAAACATTTATATATTTTCTACATTATACATCGAAAATAAAGAATAGAATTTTAAATTTGTGGAGGAAATTCGAGAGTCGGGGTTCGGGGACGAAGAAGAAATCCAAAGAAGGAGGAGAGAATATGAAAGACAACAGAAGAGAAAAAGACAAAAAAGAAAGAATAATATAATGTGAATTAAAATAAAAGAAATTGATCTGTAAGGTAATTGTTTTTAAAATAATTGTGTCAAAATGGCAAATCCTAACCCAATAGGAGTACGGATGAGAATAAATAATAAATAATTTAGAATAATGATATTCACTATGACAAAGGAAAAATGTCATAGCATTTGATATGGAAACCATACTCCAATTAAAAATAATAAATATACAATACAATAATAATTTAATATAAGTAATGGTAATCTTTAAATTTTATTATTAAAATAAATAGACAGAAAAATAAATAAAATATTTGATCAAATTAAATTATAATACTCCCATCTCTTCTAAGTATTAATAAAGTAATAATAAAGGTAATATAGTTGAAACATTTATATTAATAATGCTCAATCAAGACAAGAACGTGTATCGTATGATGATTTAATTCGATCATGTTGTAATGGAGAAAATGAAAATTAATCTTTCTGTACTGTAGAATTACGCCGGGGATTTCACAAACGCATTGTGTATTTTTAAAGACTCCTTATAAGGATACACTAACGAAATTTTATGACAATTTCTTTATAAAATGTATTACAAAAATCTCAATGTTTTAACTAAGTTTATGATTGTATGAGATGTCTTATTTATTACAACCCTGGGCGACAGGTATGAAGGACATCCAACTAAGTTGAAGTTTGAACTTGTGGAGCAGTTAAATCAATTCATAGTGATCATAGTTGATGTGTGCAAAGACCGCCGAGAGCTTATTCGTGGCCCCATGATTGGAACTTATCTCTCTTCTTATTAAAGAAAAAAGAACAATTAAAAAACTCCTTCTATTATATATACTCTGAACTAAAATATAAAATATGAGGAGTGATTAAGAAAAATACATCGATAAGGGAAAATGAGAATTTCAATACGCTATCTGGTGGTCAAAGTTAGAACTAGAGGATGAAGGATAAATAACCATATGATTATTGAAATCTCAATGACAACAACGTTTAAAAACAAAAGTTTTAATTTTTATTTCAAATGAATAAGCCTTAAAACAACTAAATATTGAGTTTGATTTATAAACAATATATATATATATACGTATATAAATATCTTTATAAACATGGAATTCTCTCCTCATAAAAATAAAAGCAATGTGCACTGTTGTGTTTACGGGTGTAAAGTCATGTATCAAAACATGAAATAGTTCGCTTTCATTTATTTCCAAAAAATGATAGTTTTGTAAAAATTTCTAATATTTTTAATCAAAAAAGTTAATCGATAGACAAGATGCTTGGGTGAATGAATGTTCTTAGAATGGGGTAAAAATATCACCATCTATGTGTGTGTGTTCACGTCATTTTACTCAATATGATTATATTCCTTCTCGTAAGTATAACAAATAACTAAATATCTACAAATTTTTAAATCTAGATTCAAGTATTTACAATTTATTTATTTTTTAGTGAGCTAGAAACATTATCTGAAAAAAACAGCGCCTCCTCAATTAATCTACCTAAGAGTTCTGTCGATTTCTCAAATAAATCGAATCATGTTCTATCTGCTCAGCGAGAAAAGAGACAAAAAAGGAGATTATCTTTAAAAAATGAACGAAGTAATAATACACATCAACAAACGTCAAAAGGATCCAGTGATTACAATTATGATGAGAATTTTCAAGACTTTGATGATTTGAATGATCAGACTGAGCAAAGAAGTGAAAAAAAGATCAGGAGAAGAAGAATGAGAAAAAGACTCCAGCCTACAAAATTATCAACAATAGAACAAGTTGTTCAAAATTTTGAATGTGCTATTCAGTGCATTATTAAAGAGGCTGTACAAAATTTGAGAAAAATTATATTAATATTGGTGACGAAATAATTTTCCCTCGACTATCTTCAGTTATTTTAACTGAATGTTCAAAAAACAATTTGTTCTCTTCACCAAAAAAATAAACTAATAGAAGACAATTTAACAGTAATTAAGGTGATTAAAAAGTTTGAGTCGTGTACAAAACATAATATTGAAATGAATGTAAAACAATTTAACAATGTTGGAATACAAGTTGATAGGGATAATTTTATTCCAAAATTTTCAGAATTTATTTCGAACGATCATGAACTAAGTACATTAACGGAAATTAATTTAATAAAAAAATTCTTAAGCAAGAATGTGTACTTGGATGCATCAGCGGATTCGCCAATCCTTCATACTCTAGTTCATTTTTTTGACCACCAGGCGGCCAAATTTTTAGCCCCACTTTTCCCAAGGTTCCCAGAAGTAAGTTAAACTACAATAAAATAAAATAATCTAAAAATATGTATTACAAAAACATTTAAAGACGACTATAAACTTATCTAAATACGTGAACGAGATAAAAAAACATAGTTAAGAATCTTGTGATGAATAAAAGAAAAAAAAAGCTTTGATTAAAGGGTTTGAAGTATCAACTATGAGAAGCTTCTATATCAGGGGTGGCCACTAACCTTAACTTTGGGAACCGCAAATTTATAAAACTGTTTCAAAGCGAGCAACATTGCTTGGAGATTAATTAATTGTTTATTAATGGCAATTCTAGTATCTCTCTTGATTTAATTTTTGTATTATTATTTTTTTAATTTAATTATTATACTTTTAAAAATCAGTATTATTCAAGAGGGTTCAAGAGCCACACGAGATTGAGTGAAGAGCCGCATGCGGCTCGGGAGCCACGTTGTGGCCATCCCTGTTCTATATGTTTCTAGGCTGCGAACATATCCACGATCCGCTCGGCCACTGTGTAGCAAAACGGCTTGTTTTCTTTCCAAGAGAGCCTCTGGTTGACTCTCCAGATTTTCGTCTTAATAATAGAAATCGGGAACTTCTATTTACCTAAATACCATTCATTCCATAAAAGTATATTGGTTCTCGAAATGAAATAAAATTGTTGCATAGATTTAAGGGGCAATTAAAATAAATGTTTTTTCCGAAAAAGGTGCCGATAGAAGGTTTGAAATCACTGCCTGGTATATCTTCCAGTTCAAGCATATCAAAGACAAGTTCAGGCGAGTTTTAGTATAATAAAAATTGTTCTTGCTGAGGAACTATTATTATAAAAAAGAGAATCTCTGGACTAATCCAGTTGAGTGTAAGAACTCTCAATACAGATATAAGATCGGAAATAACTAAGAATTCAATAGACAATAATTCATAGCTTGCTAGAATTAATTTCTGTCTCCTATCCTCACTCGCACAGAGCAGTATCCATTTGGGGCGAAGGTCCTAAAATATATTTTTAAAAAATCTAATGTTAAATTTGAAAAATAACGAAAATGATGCCCTATTCGATGAAAGCAAAAATTAAAATAAAATTTCAGAAAAATGAAGGTGGATTTTTGGACAGCATCCACTGCTTGAAAAGTCACCAAGCGCCACTGATTTAAAATCGTTTTTCATAAAATCAATAATAAATCAAGTATTTTATAAATTTTACTAAATAACAAATCAAATGAACGATACAAAATTTAATCGTCTTGTTTCCATGGACATTTTAAACTTTTTTGTTAGAGTTGAGTTTTAATATTTTAGATTTATACTTGTGACGTCACGAAGCTTATGACTCTTTGTTAACTCCCCGCCCCCTTAACGTGTGAGGAAATTTGTGGATGGCCCTGTGATGATGATGATGATTTCTTTGTTAATTTTTATATCACTACCTATGAACAATTACCCTTTCCTAAAATTTAATTAACTTATAATTTTTGAATATCAAATAAAAATTAATTTCAATTCATTATCTCAACATTTGTGTAAAAATCCATTTTTTTTCTAATTGCCTGTCCTGTATATTATGTTAAGCATGTATGAACAGAGCCAGCCAGTCAACCAATCCTCTGACCCTTCACATGAAAGCTTTTTATAGTCCAATTCCAACATTTTGTAATAAATATTTCAACGGCGGTGAGATTTGAGCATCAATGATTTAAATTAATCCCCAAATCAAAATCATAAATTTGATATTTAATAAAAACATAAACGACAAATGAATAAAAGTACATTACACATAAAACATAGATAGATGTTCATATAGAATATCAATTATCGAATCAATTCCCAATGAAACGCAATAAATTTTTACAAAGGATAATAAAACTATCGAATATTAAATTCATTATTCAAATAACAATAAAATTGATTAATTAATAAATTATATTATGTATTTATTCTTACATTTTTAACTTTACCATACAGGGTTGGTCAAGTATTATAATTGTGCATGAAAAAAGTGCTTTTTGCTTTGTCTGTATCTCAAAATCGCCTGAAGCTATTTTGATTAAAAAAAATTGAGCAAAACCATTTTGGTCTATAAAAAACCTCTAATGAGTGAACATGGAAAAAATTATATTTTTCGAGATATTAATTGTTTGTAAGTACGTTACCAATTTTATGTACCCTCTAGCTCAAAAACTAGTGTGAATATCAAAACGAAATTTCACATGTAGTTTTGGAACATTGAGATTAAGAGCTGGTTAGATTTTGCTTGAAATCGAACCAAAAATAAATCGAAGAATGCTGATATTTCTAATAGAATAGGAGATATTATTAATTGCTAATGAGCCCAAAATTAAGAGGGGATGGGAGGGAGGTTCTTGCCTAAAAATTATAAATTATTTCACTAAATATTAAATTTAAGAGATGGTGTATAGTAAAGTCATGTGAATGGCCACATCAGTTGATTTTTTCTTTACCTAGCTAATGGCCGCATTCCTTCCATTTGACCTGAAAGGCCGACCCTTTTTTTACAACCGATAATTATTATATTTTTCTTTTCTAGATTCTTATTGGGCAATTTGTTATCTTTGTTCTGACGATGGAGTCAAATTGAACCAATGAACATGTCAAAACAACGTCATACATATACAAAATTAAGAATTAAAAAATAAAATGTCGACCGAATATCCATTTTCTTCAACATACAAATAACTTTTAAACAACGACAGATAGACAAAAAAAGCAATTGAAAAAATTGTTAATTAAACAAGGTTGTCCTTAGATTATTAATAAATAATATTGATATAGCTTTTTGATTTTCGAATGGCGATCTAAGGTAAAGAGAGTTAAGCATTTTGAGCATTTTGTTGCAGCGTTTGGGAGTACCATGAAAAGATTGTGACCCAAAAGAGGGTATGTGTGTGGGGGAGGGGTCAAAATATTTTCAAAAAAAAATCAACGAAAGCTGATATTTCTAATTTTTTTTTGTAATCATTTTATGTAAAGACATTTTTGTAAAATTCGAAGAGGGCTAATAGGGGTCTTAAGCCATAGCCCGCTAATAAAATTATCTTATCTATCTTTTCAGTAATACAAGGTGGGGCATAAAGATCTACCACATTTTGAAGAGGTATAAAAAATAAAAAAAATTAACTAAAAAAACAGAATATATTTTTGAAAAGAACATAAAATAAATTTTCTTTAAATGTGTTTTAAAAATTATCAGACCAAAGGAGGGAGGGGGTCCAAATGAAAATTCTAGCCCTTTCGACCAAACTCAACCAAATTTTGTATACATATTCTGTGGCCCCAGAAGGCTAGACTAACCATATTTTGTATATAGTTTGGTCGAAAGGGCTAGAAATTTCATTTTTGACCCTTCTTCCCTCCCCATTTTCGGTGGTTAGTTTTTATAAATAAATAATATATATATACATATATATATAGGTAATGTTTATTTCCATCAAGCAGAAGACAATCTCTTTGTTTCACTCTATTTCTATCTATAGTTATTTTTTGCATTTCTAGCCTTCTGATGGGAGTCCACAGAATATGTGTACAAAATTTGGTTGAGTTTGGTCGAAACGGCTAGAAATTTCATTTTCGACCCCCCCCCCCTTTTTTGGTCTGATATAATGTTTAAAACACATTTCTACCAGTCCGTCTCTTTCCAGAGAAAATTTCGTTGCAAAAAAAATTATTTTATGTTCTTTTCAAAAATATATTCAGTTTTTTTCTATTTAAATTTTTGCCCCACCCTGTACAATATGATCTGTCATGACTTATAGATGGCAAATCTTCTTAGCGCACCTTTTTCTTTATTTGATTTATCTAATTAACAAATAAGAGATTTCCATATTTACTAATATAATAACCTTTGTTGTCTAATTTGAATAAAAAGTAAAATCGTTGAAAATATAGAACACTCTCGTTTATCAGTAGGAGAATTATTCGTTTTGCTGCAAATTCGTGGTCAATCTCATTTGAAGAAGAGGTGTTTTATTTCGAAACACCAAAAACTGATGACGGATTATTTCATGTAAAAGTAAACTTTAAAAACTATAAATTATAAATTTATTTAACTTCATTATTTCAAGTTAGAAATATATAAGTTTAGATATTATTTTCACTTAATATTTGACAAAAATCACCTGCATACGTTCGCGATTGAATCAAATGTAGGAAACATACGATTTAAAAACTATGTAACTATGTGCCCACACACATACTTATGTTTAACTTGTAAAATAATAAATTTTTAAACCTGCTTCTACTGTGAATAAACAATTTTCAAAAACATTCTTGTGTTGATTTGTGTCCTTTTTTGACTATTTTGAGGGTTATCTGGGGAATTGTCTTATCCGCGGTTGCCGCGCCACCCAATTCCGCGGATAAACGAGAGTTAACTGTATTTATTTTAATAAATTTTCAATTTTTCTAAAAATTCTAATTCTTTATTTAAGTCTCAAATTTTTCCTCTTATATTATGTACAACATTTAAACAAGCTCTTGGAGACTACTCCAGAATCAGGTGTCTATTTATTTCATATAGCAATTTTCTTTTAACTACATTTATATGTTACATCAGAAAGAGAACAGCTTCGATAACATTTACGAAAGCTCATCTCAAAGAAAAAGTCAACCCACAATTACAGACTTTATCATCATCATTGAGTATACAGTCCTAAGACTGGTTTGATGCAACAATCCGTCTCCACTGACTCTGTCCCCCGCCAGCTGTTTAACCTCTCTAAATGTCTGGCATCCCATATCCCCAATTATTTGGTTGAAATATTCTAATCTGGTTCTTCCCCTTCCCCTTTTCTTTCCCACCTCCCCCTCCAAGATATCCCTAAGCAGTCCCCCATGTCTCAGTGTGTGCCCCATCATCTGACCTCTTCTCTTCTTCAGACTCTTCCACAAGGTTCTTCTTTCTCCGATTCTTCCAAGAACTTCTTCATTTGTAATTTTATCCATCCATTTGATATTCATCATTCTTCTGTAGCACCACATTTCGAAAGCCTCTAATCTCTTTCTCTCCTCTTCTCTAATTGTCCAGGTTTCACACCCGTACATGGCTATGCTCCATACATATGTCTTCAATAGCAACTTCCTGTTTGCTAAGCTGATTGAGGAGGAGCATAGTAGTTTTTGTTTTGTATTAAACCCCATTTTTGCTTGGGCAATTCTTGATTTAATTTCGTTTTTGCTCCTCCCATCCCATGTTATTTTACTTCCTAGGTAGCGGAATTCCTTAACTTTAAACAACACGAAAATGAAAATCTCATCATTGATCACAACCGGTACAGGCAAAACAGATCCATCTCAAACATTCCATAGCATACTCACACATGTTAATGCGATGCGAAATCCTATTTGTATTTGGTGAATAGTGAAACTGAAATATCCATATTTAGTATCATGACAATGAATTCTGAATAGGTCTTTAGACCTAATTCTATGACCAGGGACACTAATTTATTGAGCTCTCTAAGACATTCATTTTTTCTATTTAGTGTCGAAATGTTGTGCATTGTTATAAGAATATCTAATATAATGGAAAATCAAAGAGGCTATCCTTTGCTTTATGAAAATTATTATTATTATTTTTATTAAGCCTTTATTTACAATAAATTGATTGATACGGTGTATTTTTAACATAATTTTTTACAAACATTTTTATAATATTATTGAGCCCATTATTGGGCATAGGCCTCTCCAATTTCTTTTCATAGGTGAAACGGAAAAACAACTTAAAATATTAAATACATCTGACCAAACAAAAATCCAAGATAAATACAACCAATTAGAATCATTTCTTAAAAATTTTCAAAAACAATTAGAAATAAAAAATAAACACAAATTCAATTTTATCAAAATGAAACAAAACAAGCAATTAAAATTTTTAATAAAAAGAGGAACATGATGAAAAAAAGAAGAAATACAATCTCAAAAAAAAAAAGAATATAATATAATATGCAAATACGTAAGATTTAAAATCAGAAAAGATATAAAATCACACAACGATAAAATTATTGAAAAATATATCAATTCAAATTTATCAATATAAAAGACAAAAAAAGAAATATTTACTGATAAATACATAATTCCGAGTATAAAAGACGAAAATAATTTAATTGAATACAATAAATCGTTTATTTTGAAAATAATTATAGAGTTCTATAAAAAATTATATACTAGTACATCTCAAACAACAAAAAATCAAACCGAACTAGTAAAGATTAATAATGAAGAAATACCTGAAATTTTAGAATCTGAAGTCTCAAAAATAATAAGTCACCTGGAAATGATGGAATTCATAATGAAACATTTAAATATATGAAAGGAAAAATCACAAAGCCACTCACTACATTATTTAATGAAATATTAAAATCAAAAACAATTCCAATACAATATAAGAAATCTGATATTGTCCTAATCTTCAAAAAGGGTGACAGAAAAGACATAAACAATTATAGACCAATTACAATATGCTCAAATATAGGAAAAATATTCATGAAAATCATTACTTTGAGGCTTAGACCAGTGCTTACGGAAAATCAGCCCAGAGAACAGGTAGGCTTCAGGAATGGCTTCTCGACGACCGATCAATTACAGGTCCTTAACCAATTGATAGACAAATCTAAAGAATACCAATTTGATCTATTTATTGCATTTCTTGATTATAAGAAAGCATTCGACACAATTGAACACGACTATATATTTAAATCAAAACACTCCCAAGGTATAGACACAGATTATATTAACCTCATAAAAAATATTTACAAAAATTCAGAATCACGAATAACTATAGAAGACAATGTTCCATATTTTTTGATCGAAAGAGGAGTGAAACAAGGAGACACATTGTCACCAGCGCTTTTCAACTGCGCATTAGAAAATATGTTCAGAGAACTTAACTGGTGTAATATGGGTATAAAGATTGACGGTGAATATCTAAATAACTTGAGGTTTGCAGACGACTTGGTACTGATAGCATCGTCGAGGACCCAAATAGAAGAAATGATAAACCAAATAATTAAAAAAGGAAAAATTATGGGTTTGGAACTAAATTTCAAAAAATCAATGTTTATATCCTCTAGCCCACAGACTGACATCATATTAGAAGAAAATAAAACAATGATAAAATATCAAGAAGACGTTATATACTTGGGACAATTGATAAGTTTCAACGAAAGATCAAATAAAGAGGTTAAAAGAAGAATAAATTTAGGATGGAATAAATTCTGGTCACTAAAATTTATATTGAAAAACAAAAGTATAGACTTAAGATCAAAAATAAATATCTTTAAATCCTGCGTGACTCCAGTTCTGACTTATGGTTCTCAAACCTGGTCCATTACTAAAAATTTATACAACAAGCTCGAGACTTCACAAAGAGCAATGCTAAGAAGCATTTTAGAAATTAAAAAACAGGACAGAGTAAGAAATGAAACTATTTATTATAAAACAAAAAATAAAAAATATAGTGCCTACTATAAAAACTCTCAAGTGGAAATGGGATTTTTGAAAATAAACATATCCAAATATATACCTATATATATGGATATGTTTATTTTCATCAAGCAGAGGACAGCATCTTGGATTTCTCTTTACGAATAAACACCTATGCTATTCTCGACAAAACAAAATCTTTTCAATTAAAGAACCATGGGCTTCCGCAGAGGGGGACAAAAGAGGCCACCCCCGTGCGATTGAATAAAAACTTCTGTAACAACCCTAACTTCCGGCCCGGCATAAGTGAACTATGAAAAATGTACCATAAGTGTTTTTGTATTTCAAACTACTGTATTAGTGTAGATATTCTACTTGTCAAAAAATACTCAAAAATTAAATATTTAAATAAAAATTTAATAATATAATTATTTGCCCCCCCCTCCCTCCCTTTCCCTGAATTTTTTTTTCTGCGGTCGCCCCTGTAAAGAATATTATCTAATCATCATACATTCCTCTTCTCTTATACATGAAACCATAAAATGTTTAATAGGATTTCATAAGACTTATTCAATGGTAATAATAATTATTTTGATTATTTATGTCCATCGATTAAATTAATAAGTTGTTTTAGTGAAATAAGGACAATAGCTTATGCAAATATTTTTTATTTTATCCCAACGTTTCGTCAACTTTGTTGACTTCCTCAGGGCTCAAACAAATTAACTTCTTTACATATTTGCAAACACATATAGGCTAGTCATTGAAATCCTATTTAAATCTAAAAATATATTTCTTTGCTCTTTCTATAAATATATATACATTTTTATAATTTTATTTTTTCTCAAACCGAAAAAACGAAAAAAAATAATATAATAATCTATATTCAAACGCCTCGATCACAAGCCCGAGGGTCGAAAATATTCTTCTCTCTACCACGGGGCGCAATCACACCGGCTGATCCTTTTATCTATAACTAGCTGACGACCGGGCCTTCGGCCCGGCGTCACCTATCCCCTGGCGGGGAGCGTCTCGTTCATACCAATTTAATAATTGAAATTTAAAATCTTACTGTAAGTATCGAAAGAATGTGCTGAATGAAATTGATTCAAAAATAAGGAAGAATAAGGAAAGATTTATTTAACACATTGCCTAAGCACGATCACTATCTGACCAATCAGAATCGTTCTAATAATTTAACGCTTTGGCATTGGCTATGCACTGGCCAATCAGATCGTTTCCACATACATATATATCCACATACTTTTCTATTTTATATATATAGATAGATAGATAGATAAAAAAATATTTTCTTTGTTCGCCAATTTAAGGTAATAATAATTTTCTAAATTCTGTATTTGCAAAGTGCCTCAAAATTTTTGTAATTTTGTATTTGAGTATTGAGATTTCTGCATATGATCAAACTCTTACTATTTAATAAATTTCACTTTAACCCCGAAGGTACTGACGGACGACCAAGTCTCACCAGAAGTGTTTCGTTTTTACAATTTTCTTTTTCCTAAAAAAAAAATAACAAAATCATATTGAAAAAAGTTTTCCAAACAATCATGTAAAGAAAAGATAAAATCAAATGCGTAAGTCTAATCCTTTGAGTGGAAAGGCTTCGGGGTGAGGGCGGGGGATGTACTTGCGATAAATTTCTCCGCCCTTGGTTATTGTAATAAAGGGCAGGGGTGTTGCTGAAGTAAGTCAGAGGGTTGGGTTTGAGGGTCGGCGAAAGAGAAGAAGGGTGGCGGCGGCTACAAGCCCTCCGGGCCAATGAAACTTTAATAAGGGTCACGTCTTATGCTCCGCTACTCTGATATTCCGCTGCCTGTTTCAGACCTGCAAAAGCTCAAGCACCGAGAAAGCCAAAGAGTCAAATAGAGAACTTATCTAGCAAGGTTACCTTCATTATGCATTTTGTATTAAAGTCTTAAGCGAGGGATTAATTAATAACAAACACTGGACGTAAGTTGAGGCTGGAGACGATCTATCTAAACTCCTTTATCAAAAAATAATTCGTTTTCAAATTTGACTTTACCAATCATTATGGCATGTCCTACCATTTTTTACCATCCGATCTTGTATGAGGGCTACTTAAAATAAAGTGTTTCATGATTTTAAATCGTCGATTTAATAGAATAATTTAATAATTGATTCATCATTAAGTAAAATTTCAAGGTAGGTTTAACAAAATTAAATAAATACATGTTTTAAGTTTTTATTTCGGGTTTTGAGCCCATCATCAGGAGTTAACATAGAAAAGTTTTCAGTATTCTATGATAAATTCTGATGATGGGCTCAAAAAACCCGAAATATATATATATCGAGATAAAAACTCAAAACCTATATTTGTTTTATTTTGTGAAACCTACCTTGACATTTTACTTACTTATTATTTAAAAATGTTTCACCTTGAACCGACACCTAACTCTTTAAAAATCACGATTTAATTTTGAACTAAGTCCGAGCTGTTATGGTGTTGTGAACGCGGCATTCAAAGTATTTTTTTCTTAATAATAAAGTTAATTGTTTTTCAGTGTAACATTTTGGAGTAGAGGGCTGCATGCCTTTGATACTGTAACGTGCCTTTTTTGACAATAACAAATTGGTACTTTACAATTCCCACTTTTTGAACCTCAATAAATGTAATATATATGATTGTCATATTTTGGGTTAAGAGATATGTCCTGTCGGATGGCTTTTAACACCAGATGTCAATAGTAAATTCATTGATTGGGCTTCTTGTAAATTTCGACTTTGCGTGGGAATTTCCCAGAAGAATAATTTCTAGAAAAAAGGCGGGCTTCAATATTTTGAAAGCCCTGCTGATTAAGGATTCTACCAATAAAAAGTTTTTGGGGAATTCCCACACAAAAGTCCGGCAATTTTCAATATACAAGCAAGCAGGTTTTAAGTTAGTTGAGCAGAGGCAGTAGATGACAGTTGTCAGTTGGGAGAAGTAACAGATACAAATTTTAAGCTCTCTAGCTATCAGCGAAGAGAAATGTACATTTTAATTAAGTAATAAAACAGCCTATATTAAATAAATAATATCCTTTTATTTAAAACAAAACGTCTCCTCCTTCAATCAGCATCAAATCTAAGAAACAGGTCAGATCGCAAGGACACGTTACCAAGATCATTCCCCGAGGCGTATAATTCTTCGAGGATAAACCAACAACTCTTCAACCTTTCTCTGTTCAAGAAAGGTTCCAAACACAAACCGAGATGTTGTCATAACAATGGATCATTTATAATACATGCTTATGTTCACCTCTTCGGGAATTGAACCCGTGTGCCGAAAAGCACTAGGGCTACACTATGAAATGGGCTCATCTGACAAATACAAAGAGATTCACATCAAATGTAAAAAACTTTTGAAGATGATATTTTCAGCAAAATATGTTATATGGACTTAGATTCTTGGTGAATTCCTTATAGAACTACGACAGCTGATCAAAATTTTATTTAGTAATATGTACATACGATAGATTTATTATATATTCAACATATAAAATAACACATAATTAATATCAATATTTATTTTTATAACATAATGGATGCTGACAAAAACTGCTCAAAATATGCTCCTTGAGTTCCTATGCAAGCAAGCTTGATGTCATCTGAGAGTCGATAAACACGAACCACCAGTTGTTTTGCGTTTGAATGACAGCCTCCATTATTATTTACGACAAGTGTTCGCGTGTGTTTATTTCACCAAGATTTTTTATGCTCCAAAGATTTTATGTTCTCTTTTTAAATAGGTTATAAAGTTATAATTAATATTAAATGTTTAGCAATGCCTAAATATGATTTCGAATGAAAATAACTACATATTTCTAAATCAAGAGTATTTCAAATAAATAAAATACATACCTATTTCTAAATAATAAGGCTTTAGATCTATGAAAGATTGAAATAAGAGTTATTTTCAAATAAAACTTTTTGCTTGCCATAAGCACCCCAACAAGTTTCGAAAGTTTTTTACACTCCATCTGTATCACCCTATAACACGAGTAAGAATTTTATTCAAATATTTAATCTTCATTATTAACAAATTTTGCCGTTATGGTATTCTAAATTTAAACATTCGGTGAAACCATATATAAGTTTAAATAGAAAAACTTAAAGGTTTCGAATTTTTAATGGTGAGTTCTTTGACTAATAAAATTATTATGCGTGATCTATATTTCAGATGGATCCACCTACAGGGTAGTTTGGCCCGGATTGCTTTTTGGCGTTCGGTTCGGGTTTAATTCCCAAAAAGTGAATACAATCATTCTGATATGTAATAAAAATCATCCATAAGATCTGTAATTCACTAAAAGTTAACCTCGAATGAGAAGGACTAAATGGAAATACTGTAAGTTGGAACCTTCTTTCTTTATTAGAAATGATAAGACTTAACAATTTTCTTAAGTGTACAATGTACATGGCTTGCCGAGAAAGGCAGAAGTATTGGAATGTTAACCCTGTCTTCTAATTCCAATAAATTCACATAGAACTATATTTTTTGAATTCTTGTTCAAAGAATACGATAGCTCTTTATAGTTCACGTGCAAGTTTCCAACAAAAATAATATAGTCAAAAAATGACTTGAAATCTATTGGTCTGTGTATCTTCTGTCTGTTTGTTATCACGATATCTTGTTGACCTCAGATATATAAACCCTACAAATAAACGCCATCTATTAGAAGTACGTTTAACTACAATAAAATAAAATAATCTAAAAATATTTATTACAAAAATATTTAAAGAAGACTATAACATTATTGAAACACGTTTAGGTACGAGATAAAAAACATAGTTAAGAATCTTGTGATGAATAAAAGAAAAATAACTTTGATTAAAGGGTTTGAAGTATCAATTATGAGAAGCTTCTATATATATGTTTCTAGGCTTCGAAGCAGCCTAGAAACCTATCCACGTTCCGCTCGATCACTGTGTAGTAAAACAGCTTGTTTTCTTTCCGAGAGAGCCTCTGCCTGACCCTCCAGACTTTCGTCTTAATGTAGAAATCGGGAACTTCTAGTTCTATATAAATACCATTCATTCCAATTTTTAAATCGGCACTAGGGAATCAATTTTTCATCCCTTCATAAGAATGTATTAAAGGATTAGATTGGAATTAAATTAAAAAAATCAAACACTAAAATTTTCTACACATTTTGAAATAAACCAAATTCGTTTTAATGCCCGAATAACGGAGAAATTAATTTCTAAAAATATTCGTTTCAAAATGTCGACCGATTATTTTAAGTATTAATTATACATCAAAATGTTATTTATTTTGCTTCATTTATTCATTAAGACCTCTAGAATACGATTTTATTAATAGTTCATACACTTTTTTTATATAGAAATTTTACTTTTATTAACTATTTTCTTTCCTATTTAACAGTATGGAAATTATTCCATTGCAATGCTCTCCCAATTGGCCTATGCCTAATCTATGGTGTACTTGACCAGACTTGTTAGCTGCCTCTCTTTCAATGAGACGTTCCAGAAACACCCATAAGTTGTGAATAATTATAGTAAAATCGAAACATATCGTCGCTGATCTTACAAAACCTCGTAAGTACTAAATTCAAAGTTTGCCAGCAAGGAAAAACATTTTAAACACGAATACAAACAAATACAATGCAATATTTATTATTTGTCCGTAGCGGGAAATTAAATTGAATGGAATAGAATAATAAGGTTTCAATAGACAGACGCGCCGTGAAAAGTTGGTCGGTATAAAAACGTATAATACCTACGTATTTGACCAAAAATCGGACTTACGGGGTTTTGTAAGATCAGCTATGATATACAGGTCAATATAAGCAATAAGCCAATAAGCAATTCATCTGAATTACTAAAATAGTCGAAGGCTAGAATTTCTTATTTTTCATAAACTAAATGACAAAGACACAGTTTCAAAACATTTTTTCGGACGGTAGAGAAACATTGTTTTTAAACAAAAATGAGAATTTTATCAAAATAATGTAGGTATTTATTGAACTAAATGTTATATTAAATAAAATTTTGAAAGATATTTTATACTTTATTTTTGTAAGTTTACATTAGTCGAACATGTCTGTCTCCGGCACAAGAGGGGCTGATATATTGATTTCACTGGATTAAGTTATCCCCAATTAACTCTAGAACGAAAAATGGTTGAAAGCTATAGCTACTGATTTATGATGGAAATCACAATTCTATGAATCTTTTTCTGACTTTGAATAGATTATGGTTAATTTTTATTACGTGTAAATTCAATGTTGTAGTCGTAAAATCAGCAGAAAGTATACGCTAAATGTATCGTAAAAATCAGAGCATAATCGCTATATATAATAATAAAATAACGGAAAATGGTTGAAAGCTATAGCTACTGATTTATGATGGAATTCACAATTCTATGAATCTTTTTCTGACTTTGAGTAGATTATGGTTAATTTTTACTAGGTGTAAATTCAATGCTGTAGTCATAAAATCAGCAAAAGGTATAAGCTAAATGTATCGAAAAAACCAGAGCGTAATCGCTATTTATAATAATAAAATAAAATATTTTATTCGGGTATTTTTCAAAAATTTACTTATGTGAATATTCAAAAAGTTATTATCTCAAAATATTTTAAATTTTCAACTAGCACAGGGTATACGCTATTTGCTTAGATCAAACCACAGGGTATACGCCGTATACCGCGGTATACCCACCACTACAGCCCTGGTTGTATTTACTACATTCGAATTTAAATCTAAGTGTCAAACATCAATATGTTCTATGTTCGAGACCAAACCTATCTAACATTTAACTATGAAGACAATCTGGTGATTTACCAAATAAATTTTCATTCAATGGACAAAATGAACTTTTATAGATAAAACTTTATGCTAAATTACTATTAGATAAAAATTTAGTCATACATTTGCATATAACTAACAACTAGCTTACTGAGATAGGGAGACTTATGCTAATATCATACATACTGGAAATCTTCTTAACTTATACATCTTAGATTAATGTTAAAAATAACTTCTACAATACAGTTTTATATCAATGTTATATAGATATTCTTTAGAAGTTAATACATTTTTCTAAAAATAAAATTCATGAAAAGAATTAAAATGGGTTTATCAACCTCCGTTGAAAAAAGTTAACTTTATCATCCAGATTATTTATTATTAAAGCGCAAAGAGGGTGATTTTTTTCAAAGAATCTCTTTTTGATATTGTATCATGCTTGTTAAGATAGCAAAATCTATAAATTGGGAATCATCCCAAAAGATTTCCAAAAAAACAAAATAGTCAGACTTCCCAAAAAGACAGGCGCGGATAAATGTGAAAATTTCACGACCATTAGCCTAACCTAACATGCCTCCACAATCCTAACCAAAATAATCCAAAGAAGAATAGAACAAAGAGTTGAAGAAAATCTGGGGAAGACCAGTTCGGCTTTAGAAGAAACAGAGGCACCCGAGAAGCAATTCTCTCTCTTAGACTAATAATAGAAAGGGCTTTTATCAGGGAAGAATTTGTCTACATCGGATTCATAGACCTAGAAAAAGCATTCGATAACGTCAATTGGGAAATTATGTTTAAAATCTTAAAACAAGCGGGAATATAATTCAGGGAGAGAAGACTAATCTAGAATCTATATCAAAACCAGACGGCAATAATAAATATTGGAGATGAGCAAAGAGAAGCCAAAATAACAAAAGGTGTAAGACAAGGATGTGTGCTGTCACCCATGATTTTCAACTTATACATAGAAGAATCGATTAAAGAATTTAAGACAAAATTGATACAGTTATCGAAATCCAAGTTCAAAAGATCGCTATGTTAAGATTTGCCGATGACATTGCCCTTCTAGGAAGCAATAAAAAAGAATTAGAGGACGCCCTGAATGGAATTAACCAAATCCTAATAGAAGAAATCAAAATGAAAATAAACAAGAATAAAACCAAGGTCCTAGTATGTACAAAAAAAGAACAAACGAGACAGGAATGCATCAAAATTAACCAAGAAACCTAGAAGGAGTTAAGGAATTCCGCTACCTAGGAAGTAAAATAACATGGGATGGGAGGAGCGAAAACGAAATTAAATCAAGAATTGCCCAAGCAAAAATGGGGTTTAAATCAAAACAAAAACTACTACGCTCTATCTCAATCAGCTTAGAAAACAGGAAGTTGCTATTGAAGACATATGTATGGAGCATAGCCATGTACGGGTATGAAACCTGGACAATTAGAGAAGCGGAGAGAAAGAGATTAGAGGCTTTCGAAATGTGGTGCTACAGAAGAATGATGAATATCAAATGGATGGATAAAATTACAAATGAAGAAGTTCTTGGAAGAATCGGAGAAAGAAGAACCTTGTGGAAGAGTCTGAAGAAGAGAAGAGGTCAGATGATGGGGCACACTCTGAGGCATGGGGGACTGCTTAGGGATATCTTGGAGGGGGAGGTGGGAAAGAAAAGGAGAAGGAGAAGATCCAGATTAGAATATTTCAACCAAATAATTGGGGATATGGGATGCCAGACATTTAGAGAGGTCAAACAGCTGGCGGGGGACAGAGTCGAGTGGAGACGGATTATTGCATCAAACCAGTCTTAGGACATTATACTCAATGGTGATGATGATGATTGTTAAGATAACAGGTTAAATTTGAATATCATCCCTCACCCTATTTCTACAAATTTAATATAAATTGTATAGAAATGTGTATCAATTTGTGAAAGAAAGATTGGATTTTTTCTCAAAATCAACTTGTGATATAAAATCAATTACTAGTGCTTGGATTCGACTCCCGAGGGGACAAGACCCTCCTACATGCAATATAAACATATCTATTTAAATCTTTGATAAATGACCTAAATTCATGTTCGTAAAATTAATTGATTTCATATCACAATTTGATTTTTGAGAAAAAATTCAATCTTTCTTTCTCAAATAGATACTCATTTCTTTACAAAAATTTGCCTCTGCATTGGTCCGATGCTGAATCTTTATTTCAGTTAAGCAGTAATTTTTACTAATCCAATCGAATTGAAAGGAGTGAAAATACTTGGCTTTCGTTATATATTGCATGTTTGGAGGTGATGGTCTCAAGGGTCTGGACTAGTTGCCCGGAAAGCGTACTAGTGCTTGGGTTCGACTCCCGAGGGGACAAGACCCTCCTACATGCAATATAAACATATCTATTAAAATCTTTGATAAATGACCTAAATTCATGTTCGATAAATTGTATATTTTTTAATGGTTGATCAATTTAAATAAAATATTCTAACATCTAGTTTGAACTTTAGCTTATAGCTGAAAAAAATCCAGGTACGGGGCAAACCTCGAGCTTTTTAATCGGTCAAAAACAAGTAGTCGTGTTCAAATAAAAATTACAATGTTTATTATTAGACATGGTCTCAACCAAAGTCACGAATTGTAGTATTCATTCAGGTTGAATTTTACAACCTGACGGTTTTTACAAAATTTACATGGATTCTCGCCCAGAGCCCCAAAAGGGCGATTTTTTATTTAGTCAGTGGGGATGGATACATGGATGGATGCATGGATGTTTGTTATCCTTTTTTCGTCGAAGATTTTTTTCACACCGTTCAACAGATTGAAATGTAATTGAAGATCTAACAAAATAAAGCGCTGATTAGTTTTTGATACATATCGTCCCATAAACATTAGTACTTTATTCTAGTACTTTTTTAGTTTTTTCTAAATAACTTGAAAATTTTTATTCAAAATTTTATAAATATAAATAAATACAAATCTTTAGAAAAAAAAACAATCCTAAAGCGTTTATTTAAAATCAAAATTTTTCGGGAGAATTTCTCTCTTTCTCATCAGAATTAAAATAAAATAAAAAAAAAATAGTTGCTTTAAGAAATGTAAGTATATAAAGCAACATGTTTTTTAAATTTTCTAAAATTTTAAACGTTTTAAGATTATTATTTATAAAATATTTTAATTTGTATATCTACCATTTAACTCGTTCAAAAATCCTGTCTTGTTCAAACGAGGATTTAATAGTTAATTGTGTTTATCTCTAAAAACTATATTTATATTTGTTATATTAAAGTATATAAATAAATAAATCCATAAATGATTGATGATAAATGGTATAAAATAATATTCATTGTTTAGTGTTTATCAAGTATGAATTAACAATAGATATAATTTAGTGGTTCCGTTGTTAGCTAGGATTTCATGCCAGGGCTTCCACAATCACCCGCTGGAATATTCCCTGATAGCCACCAATCTTGTTAGATCCAATTAGTATTTACTTAAATCAAAGTGAAACATATTGATGTAAATGGACGAATTGGTACAGGATCAATTTTCTAGTTTCTCTACTGCTCTCTCTACCTATATATTTATCAAGTATATAGTTGTTGGTAAATATATATGTATGATTTGGTGGTGAGAGAGATAGATGCTCGTTGCTATTTGGGCGTCATATGTATTCATATTGACCCTGCTGTTAATGTAGGGGTGACAGCAAGGGGGGCAAGGGGTCATTGATTGGTGAGAGCAGCAAGCAGAGCATTGGCGCAGGGGAACTCGAGATTCAAGCCCAAAATCGATTCATATTAACTAGATTCCATTCCGAATACAGGCTTTATCAACATAGATTAGGCTTACAGTAGAGATCATACTCAAAGTGTGGCATAAGAATTACACGGTCTGATTTGCAAGAGCATCTCATCGACCTCAGAAATTTAGGGTTCACTCAAAAATTTTTAAATTTTATTTCGCTTAATTGATTATATAATTAATTATGTACTAGCTGTTCCTCTTTCGAGATGGAGTGGAAAAAATAATTATTTTCTTGCAATTTGATCCTAGTAATATTTTTTTTTAATCTAAATTAAAAGTACTATTGAAAACAAATATTTTTGGAGAGAAAATTTATAATTTTATTTTTCTTGGAATGTCAAAAAATTTGTTAAAGTGTTCTCCTTTTGTATCGATTCCTCTTTCGAGAGAGGATATAAACACGGGCGTAATTAGGGAGGGGGGACAAGGAGGGCACAAAACTCATTGCCCCCCCCCCGTCGAGTCGAGTGAGTTGGATAGAGCCGGGTCTCCTATTAGTTTAATTGCTCGCTTCTGAATTGCATCCAGTGTGGCAAGAGAATGCTTGGAAGCACCCCTCCACAGATGAGAGCCATATTCGAGACAGGGACGAATTTGAGCTTTATACAGTATAAGAAGTTGACTGGGAGTATAATAGCGTCTAGACCTAAATAGGAGACCAAGCTTGCGCGCTGCAGGTTGAGATATGGTCATTCCATGAAAGGTCAGACCCTAGAGTTACGCCTAGCATTGAAATTTTATCCCTAAATTCTAGTGAGTTTAAGTCGAATGATATGTTTTGGGAGGTTTCTGTCGACGCGCCTAGAAATAAGGCAACAGTGAGTTTTAACTTCTTTGAAGTTACCTAAGTTTTGGGATCCCCAGTTTTTAAGTCTGCCTAAGTCTAAATTTATTGAGGAGGCAATGTCTGCACGGTCTTCTCTCGAAAAAGGAATTGTACAAAGGGGCCCTAATTAAAAAATGTTTGACATTCCAAAGAAAAGAAAATTATATATCTTTTTTTAAATAAAACTTGTTTTAAATTGAAAGTTTTTTGCCTAGAGTAACAGAATTTTTATAGATTGAAGGAGACAATAAAAGATTGTGTCTTCTGCTGGAATTATAAATTTTATTTAGATCATTATTAATAAAATTTATAATTCCAGCAGAAGACACAATCTTTTATTGTCTCCTTCAATCTATAAAAATTCTGTTACTCTAGGCAAAAAACTTTCAATTTAAAACAAGTTTTATTTAAAAAAAGATATATAATTTTCTTTTCTTTGGAATGTCAAACATTTTTTAATTAGGGCCCCTTTGTACAATTCCTTTTTCGAGAGAAGACCGTGCAGACATTGCCTCCTCAATAAATTTAGACTTAGGCAGACTTAAAAACTGGGGATCCCAAAACTTAGGTAACTTCAATGAAGTTAAAACTCAGTGTTGCCTTATTTCTAGGCGCGTCGACAGAAACCTCCCAAACATATCATTCGACTTAAACTCACTAGAATTTAGGGATAAAATTTCAATGCTAGGCGTAACTCTAGGGTCTGACCTTTCATGGAATGACCATATCTCAACCACTGGTAAAGCTGCAGTGCGCAAGCTTGGTCTCCTATTTAGGTCTAGACGCTATTATACTCCCAGTCAACTTCTTATACTGTATAAAGCTCAAATTCGTCCGTGTCTCGAATATGGCTCTCATCTGTGGATGGGTGCTTCCAAGCATTCTCTTGCCACACTGGATGCAATTCAGAAGCGAGCAATTAAACTAATAGGAGACCCGGCTCTATCCAACTCACTCGACTCCCTGGCTCACCGAATAACCGTTTCTGTCCTTTCCCTGTAGTACAGATACTATCATTGTGTCTGTTCAGTCGAGCTTAAATCAATTATCCCCCCTAAAGCCCTCTTTACGAGAAACACGCGGTTTTCGAACGCTCAGCACCCCTTCGCTGTCAAATTGGATAAAAATCCGACATGCGCTTTCGCTAGCTCTTTTATCCCTATGATCTCCAGAGACTAGAAGTCGCTCCCTGGCACCATCTTTCCCGCGACTTATAACCTTCAGTTATTTAAGACCCGTATCCACAGATATCTTCGACCCCCGCCCCGCCCATAAAATTATTTCTTCTTCTTTATATCGGATTTAACTAAGAGCGCCCTAGACAAATCAAAGCTTGCTTATAGCAATAGAATTATGAGAAATTTAAGATTTTCTTAGAGTACAGGCTGATTCATTGTGGAAGATTGTCGATTTCCATCTCAGGGAGTGTGGAGTTAAGACACAAGAATTAATTTCTTACTCCTACCTTCACTCAAACGAAGTATAGTATTCGTTTGGGGGCGAAGGTCCTAAAATATAGTTTAAAAAATCTAATATTGAATTTGAAAAATATCGAAAATGATGTCGTATTCGATGAAATTTGCAAAACAAAGAGAAGATTAAAATTAAATTTCAAAAAATGAGGGTCTTTTGGACAGCATACCCTGATTGAAAAGTGACCAAACGCCACTGATATATACTATATATGTATATATGTTTATTTGCATTTAAGTAGAGGACAGCCTCATTGATCTCTTCAAGAATGAATATACTTTGCTACTCTCAGCAAAACAAAATCTTTTCAATCAAATCATATTCAAAAATATTTCAGTAAATACTATCTACGCAACTTCGATGTTTACGATTTTTGATCTCATCTTATTTTCACTTTGTCGACTGGTAACCCATCCCTAAATCGCCATTTCTCTTATTTTATATCTCTATTTATTTTCTGTTAATAGGCAATCTAATTTTTAATAAACGTCCATTCCAATTGGTGGATAATGATGTCTAGTTGTTTTTCAGTTCCAACGTGGCTGAATTAAATCACGGCTTCGCAGTTGTATTTAAGTTCTTTCACTCTTTTCTAATAAGATTATAGGTAAAGTGGATTTTTATTAAAAAATCACCAGTCCCAAATGAAATAGAGAAAATCCAATATCACAGATAAAATGGTTTTCACGATAAAGTTGAACACTTTGTGAGAAAAACAGATCAGAGGAATTATTATTTTCGAATCAGCAAACAGAATTTGAAAAATAATATCTTGTTTATTTTTCTCTACACTTTAGAAAACACTTCAAAGGCCAGTATATTTATTATGTTTCATTTATTTTCTTAGAGTTGCGTAGAACGTTAGGAAAATAGTCATTTTCATGCATGTTTTTTTTCCGGTTCTGAAATCTGATTACCAAGATTACCTACTCATCAAAGATCATAAAAAGTTAGGTCTTGTATGAAATCTATATTTTTGTTAAAGAAAGAACTGATTAGATTATGGACTTTCTAGTTTTAGAAATGCCGGCTGTCAAATGAAGAAATTTAAACAAAAATGTGAATCTTTATCATTATAATATACGAGCTTTTCGTGTGTGCCTTCGGCACGCCCTCGAAGCTCGGCCCTCCTGGCGGGCAGCGTCTCGGTCAAAAAAAATTATTCCTCTTAAAAAACCACACTCCAAATGTATACCCGTAAACTACCGAAAATACACCGTCTCTTAAAAGTTTCGCCTCTTTAATTTTTGAGTGGCGAGGGGGCTGCTGCCCTTAGTTCAAGAGTTCGTCGGTTCGATTCTAGGCAAGAGGGTAATTTTTTTAAGGAAAATTCTCTCAGCGTTGTTACTAATTAATCTAGGCTCTTATATATAGTATATTATGATGCTCTTGATCGACTGAAACTAGTGAGCGGAAATCATATAATAAATAAAAGTTTGTATTAATAGTTTTACTGTTTAATTTTTAATCTCATTATGCGTGCTTTAATCACATAATTTTTTTTTAGAGGAACATTTGGACCACCAAATCTTCAAAAGTTATCTCTGGCTACATTTACTTATCAAAAAGTAACATAACAGTGTGAAGGGGCTCCAAATTCGACACTTTTTGGATGATTTTGTTCAGCTCAAATTCATTAATGTATCTACTAGAAATAAAATTCTGAAAAAATTCTTAAAATTAGTTTATTCTCTGGTTATGTTATCTCAATGACTATACCCAAATTGAATATAAAATTTTAAATTGCCAATAAAAGCATACCTACTTTAAATTTCTAAAGAAACACGAGATTTTTAGACAAAGGACATAGCCGGCACATGCAGAGATAGGTAATTATATAGGTGATTTTTGTATCAGCTCAAATTCATTCAAATTAAAATTCTGAAAAAATTCTTAAAACTAGTTCTGACTAATCCCAAATTAAATAGTAAAGTTGAAATTACCGATAAAGAAATTTCGAGATTTTTAGACAACCGACTTAGGGCCGATTGTATGTCACGAAGTAAATGCTTTTACCACTAACCAAGGGTAGATGGTAATGGAGGGCTGGGATTGCCAATCAGATGACAGGCACTGAAAGTTCCTCTCATCTGATTGTCCATCCCCTCCATTTACCATCTACCCTTGGTTAGTGGTAAAAGCATTTACTTTGCGACATACAACCAGCCCTTAGCCTCTACATGTAGAGATTAATATTAGGGGAGAACCGGGCAAAGTGGGGATGGCGGGTAAAGTGGTCACAGGGGCTTAGGGGGCCTCACAGGTGCCGTATCGCACAGGGAACGCCCGAACTTGTTCCACTCAATGCTATCAGTCACTTTGAGAAGGTTGATCTGGTTAACGTGTCGTCTCTCAAAGTTATTACAACTTTTGCTGTTTTTGACCATTATTAAATTAAATTAGATGTTCTCTAATTTAATTTAATTATTTTCTAAGTTTAAACCGTTTTTTATCACTTATTTTTGACTTAGAAGTTAAGCGGCCATTGAGTAATTTTTGTAAATTTAATATGAAAAAACAGGCCAAGTTCGAAAAAGTAGTGAAATCTAGTGTGTAGCCAAGTTAAATTCACCAGGAATAATTAAGTTGAGAGATCTACTATTTTCTCAACTTAATAATTAAGTTGAGAGATTTAACTTGGCTACACACTAGATTTCACTAATTTTTCGAACTTGGCCTGTTTTTTCACAGAATCTTTTGGTTGAGATTTCTCTTCTTTTTGTAAGCTATGAGGAAGTCCGTTGGTCCAAATGGCTAGAATTTTCATTTTTGAACCCCCTCCCCTATTTGGGGGGAGTTAGTTTTTGCATTTCTAGCCTTCAGGGGGCCCACAGAATATGTATACAAAATTTGGTTGAGTTTGGTCCAACGGGCAGGAATTTTCATTTTTGACCCCCCCCCAGTTTGAAAGGGTTGAAAGATAGAAAGTTTGGATTTTGGGAATTTTTCCTTTGTTTGTGTCCCATACTCTACTAGTAGGGGAAATTTCATGATCCTGGAACGATTGGAAGTACCCTATAGGTTTTGATGATCTGTCAGTGAGTGAATTACAAAATTAGCTATTTTCTCAGGTCCATATCTCAGAATATCTTTAAGCTATATTATTGACATTTGGCACTCTCCTCAATATGGATTAGATAATTACATGTGTATAATTTAAGCTTTGTATCTCAAATGGATTCCGAGCTGTAGGCGGGTCGAAATTGGCTCGAAATGGTTCGTGTAAATAGAGTTCAGCCTGTACGGCCAAGCTAATGCTCGAACCTGACCTGCGCATTCTGTGTGCTTTGATTTTTTCAGGTGCTTGGTGATTGAAAATTTATTTTAGATACAAGGATAGTTGAAGTATATAACCACTAATTTTGATGTCTATACGTCGATTGCAAGTCAGCAAACCTTAGCTTGGCCACATTCTCTGGCTCTCCCCTATATAATGTTTTCGAAACATTAGCAAAAAAAATAACTTTTTTTATTTTTTTTTTTCAATTTTTTAAAAAAATTTCTATTGATAAAGGGATAATTTCTTCTGAAACGTCTAGTTCGTAAATAAACGTTCCAAGATTGTTTTATGAAGATTTGCATTTTTTTTTTTTTTATTATATTATTAATTTTTTCTTTTAATATATGTATATTTTTTTGATTTTGAATTTCAAATATATTTCTAAATTGAGAACTCCAATAAAATTAATGTTAATTGGTTCAGAAATCGAATTCCAATTGAAACCCATGAATGCCAGACGCCGAGTCATTGATTTGTGTGTTCTTGGGTTCTTCCGTGAAGTTGAGAGGCCATAAATAAGACATGTTAAATTTTGTCTCAACTCTTTTTCTGCTTCTAAAGTCTATTCTATACAATAGCAGGTCATCCATTTTCATTCATCTACTCTATTAGCAATACATTGCACGTCTTTTAACCGGTTTCTCCCGATTTCTTCAGCTCTTGCATTTATTCTCTCCTGACATTTTCTATTACTTTGATATACTCGAAAAATATTTGAACAAAACTTTTTTAAAAAACAGGCTTTTATTTCCAATTGAAGAATACAATATTTTCTACTTCAAAATAAAAGCTTTTTAGGGTTCCATTCAAAAGTAAACGCGACTCT
The DNA here is from genome assembly GCA_024734495.1 of Forficula auricularia. Taxonomy (NCBI): domain Eukaryota; kingdom Metazoa; phylum Arthropoda; class Insecta; order Dermaptera; family Forficulidae; genus Forficula; species Forficula auricularia. The sequence goes on along the minus strand of JALMQS010000092.1, from coordinate 5,873,528 downwards.
ATTAATGACGATACAATATCTGTAGTTCTTTTCGTCTATCCTAGTATTGTAACTAGTAAACTAAACAAGATACCTCTTCTTGAAAAGATTTTGTTTGCCAAGAGTAGCGGAGTTGTTGAATCATAAAGAGAAATCAATGATGTTGTCCTTTGTTTGATACAAATAAAGATATACATATATATATATATGACGAATATAAATATGTATATATAGAAAAAAAATATTGATTGTTATATTATATAAAATAAATATATATCTTTTATAAAACAATCTTCAAACGTTTAATTAAATCCGAGGGGTGAACCGCGACCTAAAATCGTGTACACCTGTACCACTTCCACTTTCATTTACAAGTAGAAGACAATAGATGACAATAGATTATCTAATGAATTCCAAAGTAATTCCAAATAATTCCAAAGACGGTGTACACCTAATTACAATCGCGGTTCACCCCTCGATTAACCCCAAACGTTTCGGAAAAATTTGCAATTATAAAAGAAAGAAGAAAATTACTGTTTTTAATGCTCAAAAAGGCATTTAGGTATGTATACTATATATAATTTAGTTTTTATAGAGTATTTGTTTACTATTACAATAAAACGAATTTAACTACATCTATTCGGGGATTTAAACCCATGAGAAATAAGATATAGAATGTTTCTAATTAAAATGACTGATGATGAAGGCCAAACCTTCAAAAGTATAGTCTAACACATAAATTATATTTACCCATATTTATATTCGTTATATATTTGTATATATTTATTTGCATCAAGCAGAGGGTAACCTCATTTTTTCTCTTTATATATTCTTCTTCTTCTTTGTCATACTCGATTTGACTTATACTATTTGGATTAGAGCTTTATGTTCATAGTAATTTTCTTGAGAAAAGTTTTCAGAAATGGATGATTTTCTGTTGCCTTCTTCTAGAATCTAGATATATTGAGGCTACTTGTATTTTCGACAAAGATGGAAATATTGACTGAAAAGAGTACCAGTACACTCCATTCAAAGTCAAAAGCTCTAGCCACTACACTATCTGCGCCTCTGCAAGATATAAACTTGAAATTTACTAGTTGGAAGATAAAAGTAACACTAGAGGTGTGTGAGCGCACTTAGCCGGCTTATTAAAAAAGTTTTTATTATATATTCTATTGTAGGAGAGAATAAAAGAGTGTGTCTTCTTCTGGAATTATAAATTTTTAATTTATTTATCACGATGCTATAGTTTCGAGAGTTTTGCCTTTTTCATCAGTCTCTTACAATTGACTAACTATACTAACACTTACCATTCATACATTAATTCCTGTGAATCAATTGTAATAGACTGATGAAGAGGGCAAAGTTCTCGAAACTATAGTCTCGTTATAAATAAATTAAAAATGTATAATTCCAGAAGAAGACACACTCTTTTATTGTCTCCTTCAACTTATAACAATTCTGCTACTCTCGGCAAAAAACTTTCAATTTATATATTCAATATCTACTCAGCTCTTTGTTTTTCGGAACGAAAATAAACTAGTATAATATAATAATAGCTCCACCTTTGATTTATTTTGTGTATTGGGAAAAAAGCATTTTTGAAAATTACTTTTCTACACGTGCCAGAAATTTTCGAGTAAATTCAATACTCTAATGCTCGTGGAGCTTCATTTGCCAAATTTGCTGAATGAAAATGTTAAAAACCGATGAGTGTTGGTTTTTAGTTATTATTAGGTATTATTATTTATTTATTTTTTTAGCGAAACTGTCAATTTTAACCAAGCCCATACCGAACTATAAGTATATTTTCACCCGATACCTAATTACTAAGTACACCCAGGAGGCATGCATAGTAGTCTCATGCTTCATTATTTGTTTTCCAAAATGTAATTTTTTTATCAAGATAATTAAAATAAAAAATACATTTTTATAGCTTATTATGTTTACAAGAACGGCTATAACTGGCGAAAGTATCGAATCTTGAAAAGGTTTTGACTTTTTCCTCTAATTATTTGATACACTCAGCAGGTGCAGCTTGATGAACTACACTCGGTGGTTATTTTTAACCGACTTCAAAAAAAGGAGGAGGTTCTCTATTCGACTGATTTTTTTTTTTGTGCCTATGCTACCTCATATCTCCGCCAATTGAGGACCGATTTTGAAATTTTTTTTTGCTTTGGGTCCACTCTACCTTCCGATTGGTCCCATTTTTTTTCATTGGTATTAGACCTTTTTTGTTAGGTTTGTTCAGGACTAACTTCTTTGTTTGTGAACCGATTTCGATGATTCTTTTTTTATTGAAAAGGGAGTATCTTAGGGATGGTGCACTATTAATTTGGTCAAGTTCTGATGATAGGATCACTATTAATAACATCACTAAAAAGAGAAAAATAAAATTTATAAGAAAAAATAAAACCGACTTCAAAAAAATTAAATGCAACAAATAAAATAGACTAAAAGGTATAAAATAATTATTATCTTATTTAGTTACAACTAAACGACGAAATATTAACATGAAATTACTTTTTGAAGTCGGTGCCAAATATATACCTATTATGAATCGCACTCGACGGATCTTACTTAGTACGTTTGGTGGGTACGCTCGCTTATAGGTATAGTTTGTTTGGCACCGACTTAAAAAGTAATTTCATGTTAATATTTCGTCGTTTAGTAGTAACTAAATAAGATAATAATTATTTTATACCTTTTAGTGTATTTTATTTGTTGCATTTAATTTGTTTGAAGTCGGATTTATTTTTTCTTAAAAATTTTTATTTTTATTCAAACTTTTCAAAAAATCTAGTAGTAATTTACATAGTCTAATAACCCTTTAGGACTGGCCTGGCAAATCGCCAACCCTCAACCTAATCGAACACGTATGGGCGCCCTAAAAAAAGAAATTTGCAAAGATAAAATAATTACTAACAAAAGGGACTTGATAGAAAATATTATTAAAGCATTACTCGATACACCTGCACATCAAGAAATAGGCGAAAAATGCATTGCCATCATGTCGCAGAGCATACTAAAAATGTGATTGCTCGAAAGGGAGGATCCACTAAATATTGAAATTGTATTTTGAATTTGTATTGTCCTAAGCTAATAAACCTATAAAGATAACAATCGAAACAATATTATGAGTTTAGTAGTAAGCCAAATCCTTAAAAACGTATGAAAGATATAATTTTTCAAATGAGTATAATAATTTGGCCACCGACTGTAGTTAGAAAATTGTCCTTCTTTGGGTATTCATGGTCAGAAATACCTGAAATTGTTTTTGCTGGAAACTACTTTAAAGGAGTAGTACCTGGAGGCATCGAGCGATGCTCGGTAACCCCTGACCCCCCCACCCCCTCCCGAAACCACACACCTCGCCCCCAACACTGCACCCCCACTCCGCCCCACCCCACCCCAACCGCCCCTCCCACCCCGGATACCCCACAACTGCACCCCCACCTCCTGCACCCCCACATCCATCCCCGCCCCCGACCCATTTTTTGCATTTCTATCTTTCTAATGGTCCACATATTATGTGTATATTTGTTTACTCGTACACCAATTTGCCCACATTCGTTCATATTGATAAACATTATAAAAAATACATAAGAAAATAATAATAAAGAAAATAATCGTATAGGATCTGAAATAAAAACATAAAATTAAAAAAAATGTGTGCGTCTCGGGACGTGCGACAGAAGTGATAACTTTCACCAACCAAGTATTTTTTTAGGAAGACAGTTGCAAGGATAATTGCCCGGAGAAAAGAGAATTGAATATTTACTTTTAATTAGAAGAGTGGGGGGGGGGGGCAAAGGAATAATTATTAATATATTTAATGTTTCTGGATTTAAAATTAATTGTTGTCTTTCTTTCAGCTTAATTCAATTATACATATTTCAAATTTGCCTCTCCGCAATTTATTCAATGAATTCTATTTATTAAATACATAGCTATATATATATAATATATTCAATTATTTCCACACTTATAATAAAGTCTAATTCAAAAATATTCATTTTAGTAAAAGTAAAAAGCAAAGATTTTTAAAATAGTTCTATAGTCCAGAGGTAAAGTGTGTGCCTCTGATGCAAGAGGTCTCAGGTTCTAATCTGACATCAGGCGAATAATTTTTTTATTGAGCTTTCAGAGGCACTTTCATTTTAAGGAGGCCCAGGACCTACCAAATAAAATCAGAAATGATGGTTACATGCATAATTTTAACAAATATTTAATAAGTGATTGGCCGGTAATAATCCAACCCAGGGATCCAAATAAGTTCTCTGCGGCCCTGCCATTGTTACATTTAACTACTGTTAATGTTGAAAATTATAAATCAAATTTTTTAAGCAAATATTATGTTGAACTTAATTTTTATAGAGCTTGTTGAATTTTAATACATTGGAACAAATATAATAGCAATATGATATGTGTCAACGCAATGTCGCGCCTAGTTGGTCCAATTCAATCACCGTTCGAATTAACATTCGTGATTACTGTCGTGCTATCGTCAAACTAAACCTGCCAAGAACAGCTTGGGCCAGGATTTTGCTTTCAACTCACCAATGTCCTACAATTATCTCTCGTGGCTAATTTCCATCTCTCAGTAGTAGTAGGTTTGTTATTTCAGGAAAATTAATGTACTAGGAAAATTTAGCTATGATGATGAAGAAAATTTAGCTAGTATAATATATTATTACAACAAACAAAGAAAACAACACATAAATTAAAAATTGAAATTTTTTATTGAAATCGATCTAATTCCCTCCCCCTCCTCAAAAAGTTTAACTTACACTAATTTAAAATTATTTTTATAAAGCATAATTTTGAATTTAAAAAATAATTCATAGTTTGTTTAATTTAAAATCTTCTTTTCTTTTAAGTGCCGTATCAGGTCTCCCTGACGTTTTGGGTTCTCTCCACATATAACTGTGCTGTGTGGGTTTTAGCTGTTTTTACACAGGCATACAGGACCTACTTTTTAACACCGGTTCCGAACGGCTAGTTTGGAGAGGTTACTAGGCAATTATACTCTTACTAGGTTCCCATTGCTTTCCAAGAGGAGGCGACTGCAAATATCTGTAACTTTTAAGGAGTTCGGTGTTGGTTCTAGGTGAAACATTTTAATATAATAATAAAACTTGAGTAAGGTACGAGGTAGGTTTCACAAAAAAAGAAATAAAACAAAATTGAGTTTTGAATTCGATATATTTCGGAGGTTAGCCCATCATAAGAAAACTGATTATATATTGGAAAAATAGTTTTACAAGTAACAATTTTTAAAAAAATTTTAACTGTATGTGGTGAGGGGAAAGTAGGGGAAGAGGAGAAGTTGTTCTAAGAATTAATATTTTCTATTGAGATTTGAACTGGCTGAAAGGAATCTATACGTGCTTTTATAATAACGAATGGACAAGTACCTGAGAAGGTACAACTTGAAAGGTGCATGAGAGAGTACAATTACCCTAGTATATTCAATGTGCGAACAATGGAAGGAATGTTTATTTAATTTATTATAACATATAATCAATAATTGTATTTTTATACACTTCCAATTGATTATTTAAAATATTTAAATTATTAGAGAGGGCTATTTTTATTTCGGTGGATTCCAAGAGATCCAATTTAAGGCCTTTTCTTTCGAAATGAATGGGGATAGGGTTATTATTAGAGGTTGAATGGTTAGATTCATGTAAGTGAATTGCGAAGGCTGAGGTCGAATCTAAATTAATGTTATCGGATTTATTGAGATGATTAAGAGCTCTTACATGCTCGGAGTAACGTATTTTGAAAGCGCGACCTGTCTGCCCAATATAAAAAGCATCACAATCTTGACAAGTTAATTTATACACTCCTGATTTGTCTAATTTATCAATTTTGTCTATTTTATTGTTAATTAATTGGGAGCCTAAATTGTTGTTGTTGTATAAAGCAGGAGTGATTCCATATGATCTAAGGGTATAAGCTAATGGAGATGTCAGATGATTAGAAATGAAGGGTATTCTTCTATATATTTTTTCAGTTCCCGATTCTAATGAGTGTAAGTGTGAAATAGTGAATTTACGTTTGATTTTATTATAAATTTTGTTGATAGTCGAAATGTTATATCCATTATTCAGGGCTATATTCTGAATGATGTTAAGCTCTTTATTGAAATTTATAGTATTCATGGGTATACTGAGGAGTCTATGAATCATTGAATAGAATGCTGCAAATTTTGTATTAATGGGGTGATTAGATGAGAAGGGAATGACTCTGTCCGTGAAAGTGGGTTTTCTATATATTTCATAGTGTAATTTTTGATGTGAAATAGTTATTTGAAGGTCCAAGAAAGCGAGAGTATTATTTGTACTGTATTATTCTTTTTTTGTGAAACCTACCTCGTATCTTACTCAAGTTTTATTATTATGCAAATATCTGATCTGCTGAGACTCAGTCTCGAACCAGCGTACTTCGAGTCAGCGACGCGACACTCTACCCACTGACCCACAGTCGCCTCGTAAAATAGTGAACTTTAATATTTTTGTTTTGTAAAGTAATACAAACTTGTAGTTGAAACCTGACAAGGGATATCGGTTTAGAACAGACCAGGCCTGGCTAACCCGTGGGCCGCATGTGTGCCTCGATGGACTTACTTGCGGCCCGTGATCATATTTGACAAATTGTTTTTTATCGCGTATTTTAAAATATATTTTAAATCACATTAGAGTAATTAAAAGAAATATGGTTCCCTATAATTACATGAAGAATAACATATTAAATAATAATCGTAAATTTCAACTAATGATATAATTTTAGAAAAATTAAGTAACCGAAAAGAAACATTCAAATTTGTTTGTTATTTTAAAATAAAATTTGAAATATTGTTTGGTTTATGCGACTTAACTAATAATTTTGATATTTTATGTTTATTTTACCATACAAATATATTTTGTTGTTGGATCAATGTGTGTTTTCATTTCATGTCTGGTTGTAGTATTGTTTTTTCCATATTTACACTGATTGAAAATGTATCGCAATACATTCAAGTTAATATTAATAACTTATAATAAAAATTGATAAATACAAAATTCGTTGTAAAGGCAGATTTCGAAAAAAATCGAAAAATTGTAATTATTCTTATTTATTATGTGCGACCCTCATAAATTTTTAACTAGTCAATTGGCACGCGGTGCAATTATGGTTGGGCAGGCATTAGATAATATTAGTACTCAATTGTTCTAGAATTGCCCGTTTTGCTTATTTTCAATAATAGATTTTTTAATAATGTAAAATCGAGACTATTTCAAACGAGTCCAGACACGCATGGACAAGTTGAAACGGATTGGCGGATTATTTAGAGAGTAAACCTGGTAACTCACAACAAGGAAATTTTATAGGGCAGAGAAAAAACAAACAAAATTTAATATTGTTGTTATGGAAAAACTATTTTTCACATTTTTTTCTACAACTAACGATCGTAATTTTAAGTAGCAGTTTTACTTGGACGATGCTGCATCTCTTTTTCTTTCGAACGGTATTAATATGTCATATATGATAAAAAATGGAGTAAGCAGGTTTACACTCTATTTATTTTCATTTGCTTTTACCTGAAAACTTTTCCTGAGAGTATAACATGACAATCTTGCAAGGTTTTAGTTAATGAGCTGAAAACTAAAAAGATTAAAAGTTTTGTAGATTTGAAATTTCGGTGGTTGAGATTGCTTATCAAAAAAGAAGTTCGGCTGTAATTACCTACATAAGGCATTTTCGATGTGATTTTCATCAGAATGCATAACGTTTCGAAACTTAATTTTAGCGTCTCTCTAAGGTCTTATTTAGTTAAAACCAACAAAGCTCCGAGTCGACTACTGCAAACAATAAATAATCACTTGAAAACGCCTCCAGAATTAGGGTTTTAAGAGGTCAAGTGATATCGTTGGATTGACTAATGATTTCCTTGAAAGCGACTGCAGAATTAGGTGTCAAAACCAGTGGCATATACACGGGGAGGGGGGGAGTTTAGGGATCAGAACTCTCCGCAGACCCTATCTATCTGTCAAATCTAAGTTAAGTAAAGAGCGTGAGATAGGAATCAAGTTTCTAGGATGAGTGGTTTTCATTTTATTAAGGAAAAACTGCGATTTTTTGTCAAAAAATTGCAGTTATAAAATCAATCTCATTGCGGAAGGGTTACCATTATCCAATTAAGATGAAACTTTGTTTGACTTGTAGCAAATTTAATCTAGTTTAAAAATGTATAGAGTAGTTTTTGTCGAAAAAGTGCTCATGGTCAAAATGGTAAAAAATCAAAAAAAGTTATAGTTTTTGGGATATAGGCTTTTTTTGGATCCCCATTAAAAATCGAACTACTGGACCAATTTTTTTAATAGACTCGAAATTTTGTCCTCTTTAATTTACTATAGGAAGGTTATTTACAAAATATGAACCGTTTTCGAGTTATATGGTAAGCGAAAAACTGGAAAAAGTCCAAAAATCTCGAGGTTTTTCGGTCACCAAAAGTTGTAGCTAACACGAGGTCACAACCTTATATTTGACATAACAACACCATTCCAAATGATCCTAAAAAAAATATTTTCCCGCAAATAAAGTAAGCTGAAACCCCCCTATATACTGATTTGTATAGTTTTTTCAAAATTTTAACACTAAAATTTTAAAAAATGATTAAAATAAAAAATAAACTGCAACGGATCGTTGCTAAACTTTATCCAAATTCATTTTGAAATATTAATATGTTTGTTCCTTTATTATTAATCAGATATCACTTGCAATTTGTAGTTCATATTGACATTAATTCAAAAATAATTCTCATTTAATAGTTGAGGAATAACCATTCAACATTTGATTTTTGACATTTCGGTTTTTATTGGTAACCATTGCTGAAGACATGGAGGAATCGACTTAAAATCAAAAATAGCCATCGATTCTCATCTAATACTTGAGGAATAACAATTCTACATTAGGTTTTTGACGTTTCGATTATTATTGGTAACCATTGCTGAAGGCATGGAGGAATCGACTTAAAATCAAAAATAACGATCGATTCTTATCTAATACTAGAGGAATAACCTTATTGCATTCCATTTTTGATGTTTTGACTATTAATGGCAACCTCTACTGAAAACGTGGAAGAATAGACTTAAAATCAAAAGACTAAATTCTTTTATGGCAAACAACTCAAGCTTGAGTTGTTTACCAAAAGAGGTCCAGACCTAGCCAGATCGTTTTTTCATCCTCAAAACTTGTTAATAGATTTTGTTTCATCAAAATCGGTAGGAGTCGTTTTCAAAATAGAACCAAGATACAAATATATAAATAAATAAATATATATATATATATATATAAATAAATATATATATATATAAATAAATTTATATATAAATAAATAAATATATATATATAAATAAATAAATATACAATTTTTGCTCGTTTAATAAGAGTAGATAAGCAAGCTATGACTTCTCTATAACAATCTATGTTATACCCGATCTTATATATTGAGAGTTCTTAGAAATGAATTAGTCCAGAATTCCCGAATCATCTTTATTTATTCCTTGTTTGTATTGTTACTATATTTTGGAATATTTTCTCTCAGAGAGAACAAATTTCAGATTCGACTAAAAGCTCGCCTGAACTTAGTCTTCGACATGCTTGAACTGGAAGATAAAATCTGCCTGTGCCAGGGACTTCAAATCCTTCTGTCCGCACTCTTTCGGAGAATCGTTTATTTTAATTTCCCCTTGAAACTAAATTTTATTTCACTGTAGAGAAACCAAATATACTTTTCAAAATGAAAAATGTTTTTTATAGAAATATTTGAAATAACGAATAAAATTTGAAAATTTAAAGATTCTCCTGAAATTTTGAAGTCGACCTTATATATTTATGAAAATACTCTAAAATGTTTGAAATTTTAGGATGCGCCGCATCCACAACATCCTTATTGAGCGACGCTACAACTACAGCAAAATATGTTATTATCGCTAGTCGCCAGGACGATTAACCCCGTCTGACTTTTCTCAAATCAATCAACATCTCTGCTTCTCTCGACAATCAAAATCTTTTCCATATGATTACTTTTAATTATTTTTGTTTTAAAAGGTGAGTAAATATTAGGTTGATGCATAATTATGGAAAGTTTTTTAAAAATATTTTTATTCAGCAAAAACAATAATAAAATTTAACAAAAACATGTTTAAATGATTATTCGGGAACGTATTCACCATCTACTTCAATAACTGCTTCCCATTTGCTTGGCAGTCGGTCGATTCCACGGGCGAAGAAGTCACGATTCTTGAGGGTAATCCACGCTTTGATATCGGCTACCAAGTCATCCAAATCGTCGTAGATCTTAGTCTTTTGCCAGTTTTTCAAAGAGCGGTTGATGTGATAGTCTGTCGGTGCTTCGGTCGGTGAGTACGGCGGATGTGGGAGTAGATCCCAGCCCTTATTGGCGATGAATTCGACGACCCGGCGCATTCATCCCCACTGACAAGATTCTTCAAAAATGGGGTTTGTTTGTTTCGTTGCAGCAAATCGGTAAAAATTCGAACGCGATCAGCCTTGTTGTTGACGGAGAGTTCGTGGGGGACCCATCCAGCCAATTTCCATACCTTGCCAAGCTTTTTGAGGCGACGAACGATCGTTGATTGGTCGACATTGAAGTCTGCAGCCAGCATTCGTGTTGTAAGGCTTTCATCCTCTTCCACGGCTGTCAGAAGTGCCTGATCATCAAAATCCGATGGCCGACCTCGTCCTTCTTTATCCTCCAAACTAGTGTCACCTGATTTGAAACGGGCAAACCACTTCCGTATTGCACTATCAGTAATTGTTCCTTCGCCAAAAAGTTCGTTGAGATCGCGAAATGACTGTGCTGCCTTCCATCCTTTCTCGTAGTGGTAGAGCATAAAAAATATGACGAATTTGAATATGGTTTTCGACACGTATTTTTATTAACTATAAATAGAGAAGATTGTTTTTATAAAAAAAAATAAACAAAAGGCCATTTATGGCTAAAAAAATGCTCCAATACAAACGTTCCATAATAATGCATCAACCTAATAGTTAAGCATAAGATACGCCAGATTTATTTTGATCAATTCGAATCGTCAGAGTTGACAGTTGAAAGAAACATCGTACTCTCTTAAAATTCTCTCTATGCAAAGAAGGGTAAGTAAATTAACCATGATTCCTTAAATGCGAATTAATTTGTTTAGAGTGGTGTTTTTCCTTTCATTTTTTTTTAAGTTTTCATATATTATTTTTTAAGCACATCACAAGGGGTAGAAGATAGCACGAGCGATTCGGATTTCTCGTCATCTCATGAATAAGCATTAGCTTCGTCTCTCTCTGTCTGTCTGCCGCACATAAACGTAAACTACTTGTGTAAGGGTGTAAGGGATGTTGCTCAGCATGCCATTTAGGTGTTCATCTGCATAGAACCGTCGACTAGTTTACTAAGATAGACAGACATATGCTAATATCGCACTCGGCAAATCTCGGTAAATTAAAGATTTATATTCAATCTTAATACTTGAGAAATTCTTCACTTAAAAAATAACTCACGTAGTAAATCTATATCCTTACCGAACTTAACATATTATTGTTACGTTCGAAGCTCAAGTAGAAATACCTTTTCTTCTAATTAAACTAATTTCAATATATAGATCAGAAGTATTTTCTTTAGGGGACGGACTGGTGGAATTCAATGGAGAATTGATGGAAAGGCAGCCCAAGGATAATGAAAATAAACTTCTTAATAAAATAATTTATAGGAATGTCATTTTTATCAAGCTTAAAAAGCAACTTTTCCGAGGAACTTCAGGGTCTAAAAATTAATATAAAACGCAATTGGCCTCACTTAAAATAATTATACATTTATTACATATATATAATAATATATAGCCATTTAAATAATTGAACAGCGATAGTTAAATAAATTTAATAATTTTTGACTGCTAATTCTGCAGACCTACAAATTATATATATCCATATTAGATTAAGATTATTTAGTATAGAATCAACAAAGTATTCACTTAAAAGGATTAACGAAGAAAACATACTAAAAATTTCTTCATGAGTGGTCTACTATTATTGTTTCTTGTCAGAATCATCAATAGGATATTTTTAACAGATAAATGACTTTTATCTCATTATTATACTCTACAAGATGAGAGGTAGGTTTCACAAAAAAAAAAAAAATGAGTTTTGAATTCGATATATTTCGCGGGTGAGCCCATCATCAGGAATAAAAAAAAACTGATCCTCATGATGGGCTCACCCCCGAAATATATCGAATTCAAAACTCAATTTTGTTTTATTTCTTTTTTTGTGAAATCTACCTCGCATCTTGTTCAAGTTTTATTATTATATTAAAATGTTTCTCCTAGAATTAACCCCTATCTCCTCAAAAGTTATTATTATAGTCGTTTATAAAATTCTAATTGATGGGAAATCCTGTTTTAGATTATTTTTTTAGACCCTGAAAAAGGAGAGAAGATCCTCCGAAACTTTGGTTTGGAGGATGAAAATGAAATAAATTATTTTATTCGGAATTTTATTTTTCATTACTATAGGTATTTGTAAAGATTAAAAAATAAAAATAGATATATGTAATGTTAACTTTAAAAAATATAATGTACACAATTACACATTGACCAAAAAATCACGTCTTAGGTACAAGATATTAAATAAATCAAATAAAATTTTCTCTATCTAAATCTTTTTGATATTTCCTATTCAAATTGAAATTTCAAAGATTAAAACGTAAAAATGAAACTTTTATTTCAAAAAGGGCTCAAAAGAACAAATTATGCTCTATGGCTCAAAAATTAGAAAATAATAAAGATTGAAAATAAAGGCGTTTTAACTTGAAATTTAATTGAAATAAGGACCCGTTGCTTTTATTTTTATTCATGTAATATGGTATATTTTTGAGTCTTGGCATACATATAATTTATTTTCAACTTTTTAGTACTTTTTGAGATCAAACTAGTAAACTATTATACCAATTTTGTCGAGTTTTTCAACTTTGAGTAAGTTAAGTGTTGTACAACATTAGGTGAGACCAAAGGTCCTATGTTTGTATCTATATTCATTGTAAATAAATAAAAGTGTAAATTTTTTTTAACTTTAAATACGTACTCACTGTGATATAAATACATACAGGAAAATTAATATTATGAGACGTAAAATCTAATTTTTTTTTTTTAATGATAATGATGAGAGAAGGAGTTACACCAAAAAGGTGCAACCCCTAAAGGCCTGGGTTGGGCCCTCCATCGTGGAAAGAAAAAGAAAGAATTTTATGGGTTGGGCGGGGGTCGAAGGTATCTGTGGATACGGGTCTTAAATAGCTTAATTATTATTTGGAAGGAAACGAAGGCGGGCTTCGCAGCTTGAGAATAATAATACACATACGTAAGTAAAATGCAACAATAGAAAAATATGCTGCCATGAGTGGATTCACCGGCTGACAAGTCAAAACTTGAGGTGCGCGCTCGGGATGCCCGGGATCGAATCTTTCGATCGTCGTTATAACCTCCGATTCAAAATTATCGGAGCCGAAGTCGGATTCGGAGGTGTAAAATCAATCGGAACTTCCGGCCTTTCGGAGTCGCAGCAGGAGGTAACATCCCTAAGAAAAAGTATGTAAAGTAATATTTGATTTACAGAGCTGAAATTATCCTTCTTACTGTACAGGAAAAACACTTTTAATTATTTTGGAATAATATTTCCAGGTAAGACATAATTTCGATTTCTAAAGCTTTTCGATATAATTAGATTCCAATTATAGAGTTTCCACTGTATATAAATACACGGTTGGATCTAATACTTTTTTAATAAAAATAAATCCAAAAAAAAGAATAAAATGTTTATCTTCAAAAACACTGTTGAAATATGTTAACTTTTTAATATGATTTTCAAAGCGCAGAGTGTGATTTTTTCATAGTTAAACTTTTTGATATTGTATCTTGCTTGTTAACGTAACAAGGTACATTTTTTCCCATTCTATTTCAAAGAATTGGATACAAATAAGAAGAAAAGGTAGAAACTTTTTTTAAACTTGCTAGGAACTCTGCGTATTTTTATTATTTGATAGATTTTTATTAACCAACAACTTGAGCTTGAAAGCCAAAACTTGGCATAAAGTTATAGGTCAGTATTTTTATTTTATTTTATTAACCAAATTAATCAATATTTACAACTTCATAAAAAATATTATCTTTAAAACAAAGTTATAGGGTTATTATATTTCAGCTCATTATCAACAATCGTTCAAGAGGTATTATGATGAGATTTTTTCCAATTTTCTTCATTTATCGTTCGGAAGTATTAAAGCTAAAACTCCAAAACGTAGTAGCTTCTTTGTTTTGCAAATACGAAATTCAAATTCTAGAACTCTTCTCTACGACCTTCCATCCTATAGAGTTATCATGTATATCGAAATCCAGACACCCAGAAAAATCATACTTGTATATGATTTTCTCAGCTTTCATCCATTTCTAAACACGAATAAGCAACTAATTAAATTATAATTAAAAGGAGTTTTTGTGAAGTTTAACAGAAATGAAAGATTTAAAAAATTGTTATAAAACTCAATATATTTCGGGTTGTTAACCAATTTTCATGAGTACACAGTCTATGTTCTTCTAAAGAGGGGTTAAGAACTCGAAAAATATTGAGATTTATAACAATTTTTTAAATCTTTCATTTCAGTGAAACTCCACAAAAACTTCCTTTAATTATAATTTACATAATGTTTCACTATAAGCCAACACTCAGTTAATTTAACTGATTAAAGCCTTTTGTGACCGAAATATTTATTAAAACTTTTTATTAAAGACCACATTTTTTCTCAATTAAATAAATATTTATGAAAAAACTAATAAAATATTTATAAAAATATAAAACACGATGTTTCGATCATTCTCTATCTGACAACTCTTGTCTGTTGGCCGTTGGCTGCTCACCTATCTCGTACATGATAACGATCAAAAACATTGTGATCGAAATCTCGTGTTTTACTATATATTTTTATATGTATCTTATTATTTTGTAATAAATAATATATATTTAATTGTGAAAAAATATGGGTTTTATACAAATAAGCAACAAAAATAAATGTTTAATTGAATTCAATATTCCAGAAAGTGAGAGAGAATTCTTCTTTACTATTCAGTGGATCTCCAAGTCCAACAATTTCTAGCCTGGACTTCCTGGCTGAAATTTTAAAAACGATGAGAAATTAAATCTAAGCTATGAGTAGTTAGAGGAATATTTTATTTACTAGACTAGATCTATGGGTATACCAAAGACAAGTCCAAACAAATTTCATTCCATTATTATTCCAAATTAGGAGGGGGTCCCGGGGTTATGAGGAGGCGACAAATGCAGGCGTCACAGATAGCGAATGTATAAAAAAACACTTTTCTACAAAATTTCATAATATTCCTCGGAAGTGTTTAAAAAAATATTGATCTGAATTCTCAGAAAAAAAACATCAAAAACCTGCTGATAGATTGAGGAATGTAATTTATGTGTTAATCCTCTATGTTGGTTGTCTACATACAGGCGTTCCCATAGAGTGCTGCCACCTTGGAATTCTAAAGCGGCTGGATTAAGTACTTAGGGAAAACTTTTCTATTTTGATATTTCTGTTTAAATTTTACAGATAATCAAAAGAAATGATTTTTCTAAATTATGTTATGCTATATACTTCTACAATAAGTTTTCTATCGAAACAAGGGGTGTCTAGCCTTGCGGCTTTCTAGAGCTACATTTAAAGAAAAAAATTATCAAAATATATTCATTC
Source organism: Forficula auricularia (assembly GCA_024734495.1). Classification (NCBI taxonomy): domain Eukaryota; kingdom Metazoa; phylum Arthropoda; class Insecta; order Dermaptera; family Forficulidae; genus Forficula; species Forficula auricularia. Next base: position 5,857,735 of record JALMQS010000092.1, on the reverse strand, counting down.
TGAGAAAGATTTTAAGAAAATGGTTATTAGACTACAATATAATTATAGAAGAGGCTTACAGACTACAATATAATTATAGAAGAGGTTTAAAGGGGGATGTCAAGAAAGGCACCTTAAAATTAATCGAGAGGAGAAAAAGAAGAAGAGATGAATGGAATGTGAATTAATTCTAAAAATTTCACTATTAAAAAGAAAATAGACAATTATTGGAAAGAATTAAGAAGTGAGCCCGTTAATGAGGGTGCGAAGAAATATTTATATATTTTTTACATTATACATCGAAAATAAAGTATAGAATTGTAAAATTGTGGAGAAAATTCGAGAGTCGGGAACGAAGAAGAAATTCAACAAATGAGGAGAGAAGAGGAAGAAAATCAGAAGAGAAAAAGACAAAGAAGAATACAATGTGAATTAAAATAAAAGAACTTGATTTGTAAAGTAATTGTTTTTAAAATAATTGTGTCAAAAATGGATAATCCAAAACCCAAATAGGGTATAATAAATAAATAATAAATAATCTACAATAATGATATTCACTATGACAAAGCAAAAATGTCATAGTATACTGAGATATGTAAGACATTCTCCAATTAAAAATAATAAATACACAATACGATAATAATATTTATGCAATGGTAATCTTTAAATTTTATTCTGTATTAAAATAAGTAGACAAAAAAAACAATACGGTATTATGATCAAATTAAACTATAATAATTCCATCTCTTCTAAGTATTATTGAAGTAATAATAAAGGTAATATACAGTGTGTAGTATGTAGTTGAAATATTGATATTAATCATGCTCAATCAAGAGAAGAACTTGTATCGTATGATGATTTAATTCGATAATGTTGTAATGGGGAAAATGAATATTAATCTTCGTGTACTGTAGAATTAGTACTAATGAGCTGAAATTTGGCATCATCAGTTTTACACCAAATTTCAACTTTTTAATTCAAACCGTTCGTTGACAAAAAAATTGTCAAATCACCTAAGTTCACTGAGAATATACAAAGTTTTTATTTTTCCTCCTTTTATCTTAAAAATCAAAAATAATTAAAAAACAAGGCAAAGAATGTGGAATATGAGAATTTATGAATATATGTATATAGCCAGTTTTTACATAGGTTGATCAATTATTTTAACATTATTAAAAGCGATGAATAATTTTTTTTTAATCAAATTTTATATTTTTATTCTATTTATTTATTTATTTATTTTAAGGAGGGGCGGAGGGTCGAACTTTTCCTTCTGGCTTCGACCCTATAAATATTTATAAAATGAAACTATTATTTTATTCTAATAAATGTGACACTCTTTAATAATCTTTTTCTCTGGAAATATTTTCGCACGTGTAATCTAATCAGAGTTAACGGGATTCTTTCCATTTGCCATGCATTTTTCCTTCAGTTGTGATTCTTTTCGAGTCCATTAAACATCATGAGCATAATTATTGTTTCCTCGTTGTCACATTTTTTGCATTTAGTCTTTGTTGACGTACCACTCTTGACAATTGTTGAAACCTTTAAGGTATGTAAATAGATTCAAATATTTTAACATTTTTTAAATATATATTTTACTAATTTTTTTAATTATTTTAATATTAATATTTTATTAAATATTTTGGTGTATTTGAGTGGTCATCACATGACTTCCACTCAATCCTTATTAAAAAGACTCAAATTTAGAATAAAGAATTAAGCGATTTTCCTATTTACAAAACCCCTTCTCGGCCAAATTGTAGTGTCAGGCCAGTTGATCCACCACTACTAACGCTTATCTCCATTACTTTTGGGAAGTGCATCTCTCTCCCTTCCTACCCTCGAGTCTTATAATTCACAGTCCTTCAAGACCCTTAAGGGGCCATCCATAAATTTTGTCCCACAAATTTCAAGATTTTTAGACCCCCTCCCCCCTCTGTCAAATTCTGTCATTTTCATTGAGCCCCCGCCCCCTGTATTGTGATATAACTTTTATTATTTATTTGAAAAAAAAATTAAATGTTTTCTTCTAAAAATTGCTTGCTTACAATATTTTTTATAGATTTATTTTTCCAACATTTTTAGATTGAAATAATAATAACCTGAAATCAAAAAAATATATATCTAAATTTTTTGAAGACACAAATTCTCTTTTAAATAGGTGTTAGTTTTAAGTTTAAGTTGAGAATGGATTTGTGGGGATAAATATGGAATTTGGACCGGATTCACTATGAGTGGTTTATGAAAGAGTAATTGAATTTGAATGTTGATGTGAAAATAATTGTTGGGCAGAATGATAATGGTACATATTGTGATAATTTCGATGTGAGGGAATTTTTCCGTCTTAAGATTGTTCCAAGGTATGTCATTTTGATGTATTTTTAGAGAGTGTGTTGTTTTGTGATGAGAAGTTTTGATCGTATATTTTGTAATGATTGGATTTGTATTGAAATGTTTTAGGCTGAAGATGACATATTTGTAAATGTCGAAACGTTCCTGAGTGATAATAGAATAAAGAAAAATAAAATATAAAAATGTATAATTAAAGTTTTGAGCATCTTTTTTTTGAAAATAGTTGGTAGTTTTTTCAAAAAATCAGCTCGGGTTCAGATTAACCAAGATGTATTTTAAAAGAGAAAGAATTGAATCAATCTTTTTCGGACAAATTCTAAGATTTTAGTAGAAATATTATTAAATTGCGATATCAAAGGGGATTCATCTCCCCAGGAGTCGAACCTGAGAACTAACACGCTATCCGGGCAGTCAGCTCACACACTCGAGACAAAAACCTAAAAAAAAAATTAGCTTAAAATGAAAAATAATTTTTCATAACGTCCTCTTATTTAAATGTATAATTAAAGTTTTGAGCATGTTTTTTTTGAAAATAGTTGGTAGTTTTTTCAAAAAATCAGCTCGGGTTCAGATTAACCAAGATGTATTTTAAAAGAGAAAGAATTAAATCAATCTTTTTCGGACAAATTCTAAGATTTTAGTAGAAATATTATTAAATTTTTAATATTTTCCTGATGAATCCCCTCTAATATCGCAATTTAATAATATTTCTACTAAAATCTTAGAATTTGTCCGAAAAAGAATTAAACTAACATCTATTTAAAAGAGAATTTGTGTCCTCAAAAAATTTAGATATATATATAAATAAAAATATCAAGTATATAACTAATCAAGAAACTAAAAAATATATTTGAAATTTTTTTAATTTTTTTAATTTGACTTTTGTGACATCACAATTTTTAATATTTTCGGGCCCCCATGTCACAATTTGTCACAAATCTGAGATGCCCCATCCTCTCTTACTGTGTGACATTATTTATGAACGGCCCATAAGGATGAACTTTGCACAAACCCCTTCGTCTACACCCCTCATTCTGAACACTCTCCTCTTTTCAATAATTAGTGCTCAGTTTTACATTAATCCCATCAAAAATAAATAAATAATCCCTCCTAAAGCCCTCTTTGTAAGAAACACGCGGCTTTCGAACCCTCAGCACCCCTTCGCTGTCAATTTGGATCGAATCAACGCTTTCACCAAATCGTTTATCCCTATGACCATCAGAGACTGTAACTCGAAAACGAAGAGTCTTAGAATGTTCCATCTGGTGCCAAAATGCTTGTATTTTCAATGGGGATACGGATCAGATTTTGGGTGTTTAGTGCTTCAAAAAAACTTATTTCAATAATATTATTGAGATTTTTAGCCCTTGTCATGATAAAAGAATAAACAAACATAGGTATATTTTTTTTAATAGTTAATTAAAAAACCTTGGTAGGTTTCACATACATTTTTTTAATTAATTCTTATTTAAAATATTTCACCTAGAACCGACCAAATTACTTAAAAATTTTGCTAAGAGAGAATGATCTGGGTTCTTGGTGAAACATTTTAAATAAAGTAAAGAAAATTTTGAAAAATTTAAGAAACTTTTTAAAATTTAAAATATAAAATACTAGGTAGGTTTCACAAAAATAAAAGACAAGATGCTTGTGCTAAACTCAAATTTCCTTTACTTTCCTTACAAAATTATATATTTTTCATTTTATATAATTAATTAATTAATTTTAAAACTACAAATAATTTAAATTAAAACATTGCAATTATGATAATTTAATTAAATGAAAAAATAAATTTTGAATAATTGAATATATTTAAGCTTGTTATTATTTTTATTACGGTTTTACCGGGTCTTAAAATTTTTTTACTTTATCCTCCAATTTAATAAATAAATTCTCTAAATCTTAAATAAATATTGTTATGTCTCTTTTCACTTTATAGTTTATAAAAAAAAAAAAAAACTATCAAATTTCTTTTGATTTCCCTCTGGAGGAAGAGCGAATTCTGCTGCAGTGGCTATTAAAATAAAATATCTAATGCGGCTTTCGCAAGTCACCGACTTGTACGACTGATTCTCCACTTCATTTATCATCCTCTTTTTTCCACTTTCTCTCACTCTTTCCCTCTCGCTAAGTCTGTCAGAAGTTCTCTGTCTTTCGTTGGTGGTGATTTCGACCAAGAATGTGATATGATATTTTTCATCTCCAACGTGAAGTGTTTTTCCATTCAGCGAGCGTTTGCTAGTTCAACATCCAAACGATTCAAAAAGAAATTAACAAGCAGAAAATGATGATAATCACTTTAAATAAAAAAAAAAGTATATATAAAAAATATTTTTTTTAAATTCACAAGTGATAATTAAGTTTTTAAAATGAACTCAAAAGCTAGCTAATAAGCTCGCATTCATCCTCATTATGAATACATTTTGAATAATTTATTTTTTTAACCAAAAGCATCTTCTAAAAAACGATTGATTTATTATGAGCAATGGACATTTAGATCTTATTTATTGTTAAGCAATCTTTCATTAGTTTATTTTCGGACTTGCCAAGCTTAACTGGAAAAACACCATATGTCATTTTTCATGAAAATCTCATAATATGGCTCCAGTTGATACCATTGTTGATGTCCCTGGGGTGAAAAATTTCCACTAAAGCTCCAGTAATCCAAAAAAAGGCCGCTTAAAATATCGGATTTTACACTCTAGCCAGCTATGGAGAGTTTTTTCTTCTATTGAAAGTTGTTTTTTTGAAAAGAGGTGTTTTTGCAAAGAATGCCTCAATTATAAAGCATGTAACTTTTTAGTAACTTTTTTTAGTAACTTTTTAAGTAACTTTTAATAACTTTTAAGGAGTTAGGTGTTGGTTCTAGGTGAAACATTTTAATATAATAATAAAACTTGAGCAAGATGCGACGTAGGTTTCACAAAAAAAACCTACTTCACACCTTGCTCATGTTTTTTATTAGATTATTTTTAGGTTCTTTCATCCCATCGGGAATTCAACCCGAATGGCAAAAAATGCAATTCGGGCACATGGCTACATCTGCCGTATAACACATAAAAAATTTTCACTCAAAGAATCGATGCTCATTATTCAGTGTCAATTGATTCTAAATCTTAACATACAGCCAAATCATATATCTTGATTAGAATATTTTGAAGATTTCGAGAAAAAAAAAATCAAATACCACTGGAACGACGATTCCTAATTTGAATATAAAAGACTAATGTCGATAAGCAGTAGCTTTAAAATTTCTATAAAAAATCAGGAGAAATTTTCAATTAGTTAATCCGAGGTGTTATGGATTTGTTAGTTGACTTGATTTTTTATAAATATTTAACGCTACTCTGATATTGACATTTGTCTTAATACATACTATACGAGTATATGAAAAACATAGAATGTTTAACTTATTTATGAAAAAAAAAACCGACTTCAAAAAAACTAAATGCAACAAATAAAATAAAAAGAACTCAAAAATAAAATAAAATGCACTAAAAGGTATAAAATAATTATCTAATTTAGTTACAACTAGACGACGAAATATTAACATGGAATCACTTTTTGAAGTCGGTGGCAAAAATATACATTTTATGAATCGAACTCGACGGATCTTAATTATTAGGTTTGGCGGGTAAGCTCGCTTACGATATAGTTTGTTTAGCACCGACTTCAAAAAATGATTTCATGTTAATTCGTCGTTTAGTTGTAACTAAATTAGAAAATTATTTTATACCTTTTAGTGCATTTTATTTTATTTTTGAGTTCTTTTTATTTTATTTGTTGTATTTAGTTTTTTGAAGTCGGTTTTATTTTTTTTTTTATAAAAATTATTATTTTTCTCTTTTTAGTGATGTTATTAATAGTGACTTAATATAATACCTTGCATGCATCTCGCAAGAGAAAACGTCGGCAAAAATGATAATAAAATTCAATTCATAAATAGAGAAATTATCTCGAAACGTTAGCTGGTTTTAAATGAATTATTTAAGATTTTTTTTATAAAAGATTTTATTTATTATAATTTCGATTATTTGCTCATAAGAATTAAAGATTTACGTTATTTCATCATTGATCATATCATCAGAACTTGGCCAAATTAATATGGGACACCCCTAAGGATACCCCTTTCCAGTAAAAAAAGAATCATCGAAATCGGACCACATAGCAAAAAGTTCTCGCTGAACATACATAAAATAAATAAATAAATAAATAAATAGGTATCTTGACTATCTTGGAGCTATACTGATCCAAACGCAAAAAGAATGATTAAAATCGGTTTATAAGCAAAGAAGTTATGCATGAACAAACAACAAAAAAGGTCTAATACCAATGAAATTTATATTTTTGCCAATCGGAAACTAGACTGAACCCAATACAAAAATAATCATCATAATAGGTTCACAATTGGCGAAGATAACAGGTAACATAGACAAAAAAAAAATTCAGTCGAATTGAAAATCTCCTCCTTTTTTGAAGTCGGTTAAAAATATATCGAATTATAGTATCCATTAATAAATAGCACTGATCGACAAAAATTTGTAACCGTAACCTAACAATGGATTCCACTAGTCTTATACGCTGATTATCATGCAATTTTCCAATTTTTTTCAAAAGGTCAGAGTTTTGATATATTATCGGTCAAAATGACGAAAAAGGCCATTTTGACCTATTTTCAAGTCCCATTAGATATTAAACAGCAATATTTCAAATCAAAATATTTTGTTGACGTATTAGAAAACATCTATATCTTTGATTTTCAAAATTTGTTTTTAGCTCAATTAGAAATCGAGTTATAAGTTATAACTAAAAAACTAAGACGAAATGTTTTTATCTATGTTTATTATCCTTTATAATCACTTAGTTTTAGTTTTTTAGTTATAAGTAGAGTTCTAATTGAGCTAAAATCAAGTAGTTATTTGAAAATCAAAGAGGAAGCTTTTTTTAATTACGTCAACAAACTATTTTGATTTCAAATATTTCTGTTTAATGTCTAATGGGACTCGAAAATAGGTTTTTACTGATAATATCTCGAAACTTTGACCTGTTGTAAAAAATTGAAATTGAATGATCATCAGCTTATAAAACTCTACTGGAATCCATTGTTAGGTTTACGGGTACAAATTTTTGTTAAATTTTGTCTAGCAGTGTAATTATTGTATTAGTCAGTGCTGTAACACAATTTATTTTAATATCTATATAAGTAAGTTTAATTTCCAGCTCTTTCTTATTAAGCACACTAATAAGTGTTACATTTTTAATAACAAAAATGCTTTATTGTTGAACCTTATGAAATCCAAAAATTATAAAACAAAACATTACTTAAATAATAAATAATCGTTGACTTATTACCCAATAAATTATTAAATCAAATATAGTAATAAATCTCACTTCTGTGGCAGGTTTCAGCTTTTTGGCATAATCCGTAGCCTGTCAACAATTATTGCCAAATTACTAAAGTAAAAAAATGTACCTAGTCTTGAAAAGTGTTTAATTTTTAAGTTTCAAATTTTATTTTGAATTTATCTTATTATCTGTTATTATAATATATCATAATTTTCTAATATTATTTTCTTTTATTTCAGGTAAGAATCGTCATCTTACTGCGCGTATCTTAATAATGTAAGTCTATGATTAATGTTCATATTTTACAATAGAAAGCCCGGTAGGCAGTTGATATTGCTATATTTTATATCTTGGTTCTTAACTTTTAATTTTAATTCTGATATGTGCTATTCAATTGATTAGTTAAAAAAAATAGAAGAAGAGTTTTTAAAAAAATATGGCAAAAATCAGGTATAGCTCTATATACCTATGAATTAAGAGTAAAAATTCTCCCGTTATCGATTGGAAATTTTAAAATTAGTTGATTTATTATTTATTCATAAAGGAACTGCCATAATACCAGTGTGCGACAGCCTATCCATGTTGGGCGTCTGTCGCATCTGACCTGTCTTGGAATGAACACATCTCCTCTGTGGCGAAATCTGCAGCAAGGAAGATTGGCTTCTTATTCAGGTCCAAGCGATTTTACAAACCCCCACAACTTCTCACCATCTATAGAAGGCCCAAATCCGCCCCTGTCTCGAATACGGCTCTCATCTATGGAGAGGAGCCTCAAAATATTCTCTTGCTACCCTGGATGCAATTCAGAAACGAGCCGTCAGGCTAATTGACGATTCTACCCTCACCGACTCCCTCGACTCGCTGGCTCATCGAAGAAATGTCTCTGCCCTTTCCCTTTTCTATAGTTTCTATCACGGCAGGTGCTCTGATGAGATAAAATCAATAATTCCCCCCAAAACATGATTTGAACGTAGCACGCGTTTTGCAGACTCCCAACACTCTTTCGCGGTCAAATTAGAAAAGTGCCGGACCACTTCATTCGCCAATACATATATCCCCATGACTTCAAGGAACTGGAACTTTCTCCCAGCCTCCATCTTTCCCAGCACCTATAATCTTCAAACCTTCAAAACCGGAGTGCATAGACACCTACGTCTACACCCTCTCACTTAATCAACTTTCCATTCTCTTCGGTAATGCAAGGGTCTTTCGAGATCCATAGGAGCTGCATCTTTACTGGTGCACGCCTTCTTGCATTCGATTGCATTAAAAAAAAAAAAAAAAAAAGTGATTAGATCTTTGGCTGATACCTCCTCCTTCATCTAGAACGGACATACCATAATTTAAAAATTTTTAAATAATAAATGGAGGATTTCTCCCAAAACGTTTTGATTTTCTATTAAACGTTTTCACATAGATTTTATAAAGAAATGCATTTATTTTATGCACCAAATTATTTTGGTCTTTTGAAATTGCTAATGAAACCAACTCACTCTTCATTTAGTTTAATAAATTTTACTTCTATACAAAGGCATTCATACATCTGAATCTATATATTTCACTAGGACACTTCTGACTAGACTTTTATAAATTACTAATTTATCATCTTAGTTTCGTAATTCTGTCCTTACTTCATAGGAAAGAAAGAGCGATAGCTATACTCTCCATATGTTAAATTTTTTATTTTTATTTTGGGCAACTGGTGATCTCAGATGCTTCGATCTACTAAGGTAAATAGACCCGAAGGTGGCCATTGCAGCTAGTATTCTACTGATGTCACTTACACTCTGGTCTATTGATGATGGAAAGCTTAAAAATATTATCTATACTCCCGCAAGCACTGAAAGAGGAGACAGGAAGGAGGAATATATTATACTTCTTTTATTAACCGTTTTGAGCCCTGAAGAAGGAGGGAGGATCCTCTGAAAAGTCGGTTTCAAAATATTATATAGAAAAAACTTTTCCAATAAATACTCTTTTATCTAAATCAGGGTTGTCCAACCCGTGGCCCGTGGACCGCAAGCGGCCCAGAACTGCAATGAGTGTGGCCCAACATAAAATCATAAGCTTCCTTAAAACATTGAGATTTATTTGTAGAGATATATTTATTCCCTTTTTTTTGAAACATGAATGTACGTTTGTACAATACGTGAATATTTTTTGTAGAATAAAATTCACTAAAAGCAAAATTATAAGCTCAACTATATTAGATAAAAAAAATAATGAAGTTTTGAATATTTAAAAATTATTCTTCTTCTCATATTTTCATTTTCTAAAATATTTCTTATTTCAGTGATTTATATGCTACGACACTAACCGAGTCTATAGTTTTCATTCTAGTACAAGAGGAGACAAGGAATTGGAGTTTTCTAGAACAATCACAATTAATTGATAATTTCTCTCTTGGACTAAAACTTGTCAGGACTTGGCTTTTAGATCTTTGAACGTTCTTACATGTAAATAGATAATGGACAGTCAGGTACCATTTTAAAAAATAAAGAAGGAATTGGGATTTTCTAGAACAATCACAATTAATTTATCATTTCTCTCTTGGACTAAAACTTTTCAGGACTTGTTTTTAGATCTTTACACGTTCTTACATGCCAATAGAAAATGGATAGTCAGTGATTATTATATCCATGACCCATTTAAAAAATAAATTATCATTCCTCATATCCTTCTTTAATTCCATTCGATTTAAACCAGGGCTGTCCATCCCGTGGGCCAATATAAAGTCATAAAATTCCTTAAAACATTGAGATTTATATGTAGATACGGGAAAACACACAACAATTTGGCTTGATAATTTTTTTTCTCTAAAATAAGAAATCTGAAAATCTACTGTGAAGTTTTAGAAAAATAAAAGTGCTTATTTTAAATTTTGAATCTGGAACTAGATTTCAAGATTTCCGAAAAAAAATCATCATTTTGGTCTATTTTCGATTCCATTTTCATTAGAAATAAATTTTCCACTTTCAAACTTTCTGATTGAATGTTCTAGAACTACAATTAAATACCGAACTTAAAGAAAAATTGAATATTGTCTCTTTATTAGAATTTTATATTAATTATCTAGCCAGGAAAAAATATAAACAAATACTAATACATATCACTTTTTGTAAGTATGTAGGTATGTATTTACATATACGAGAAGCTATTTTCAAATATAAAATTTACGAAAAGTAAAATTAGAAGCTCACTATGATCTAAAAAAATAATAATGTTCTTATTTCTACATTATTAACTATCTTTTTTGAATAACAAATATCAATAGAATTATAACATTTTATCCGCGGTCCGAGACAATTTTTTTCTTCAAATGTGGTCCTTATAAGCCAAAAGGTTGGACACCCCTGATATAAATCTATCAGTCAGTCTCAAAAGAAAAACTTCTAACGAATTAAATAAATATACATATTACTAGATTATAGAATATTCATTTAATAATTGAGTTATCAAAAATAATAATAACAATAAATCACAGAGGCTAGTAATCAACTAGATTAATTATCTGATTATCTCCAATAATTGAAATTTATTTCTTGAGCAAGGAGCAATTTCTTGAGAAATATATTACATTTTCTGATTCAATCATTTGTAGAGATTTATGTACTGTCGATTGGTTAAGGATAAAAACAATCCATTTGGGGAGTGGACAACTTAAAGGGCAATAAATAAAAATTAAAAAGTAATTAAGCCTTTTGCTTCCAACCTGTTTTATTAATTTTTACCTTAACTATCCTGGTTAAAGTAAATAGATTCCAATAATTAATTTCTAAATAAATCACGTAATTAATCCATTATTAACGTTAGAAATTATTTTTCTAGAAATAAGAACATAACGGTAATGGTTTGGATTTATGGGAATGAATTTAATATATAGTCAATCGCTACCCCCGGAGGGAAGGCGGCCTGCCCTCCGGATGGGCCTTATATTTAATTCACGCAATTTTTTTTGCTCATCGTGTTGCGAAATGTCTGGAACATAGATAAAAATTATTTTAAACCATGATTTTTTTCTGTCTATGTATCTGGATTCGGATATCCACGATAACTGAAGAACGAACAGTCGTATAAAGTTCGTTCTTTGTTAAAATGTTTGTATTTCCATTGCGAGGAACTGATTAGATTTTGGACATTCTAGCTTCGGATCTATTATTTTTTGATATTTTAATTCATTTCTATAGTAATAAATAATAAACAATCAACAGATGTGCTTTGCATTATTCATCAAAATTCAAACAGCGTTACCGAGTCTTGAAAATGTTTCAAATTTTTCTTCAATTTATATGTATGTAGTATGTACCTAACTACCACGTACCTATGTATATTAATTTTTTTTAATAATGGAAATCTTGTTTTATTGATTTCTAAAAATGTGTGTTTCCAATGCAGAAAAATGATTGAACTTCCAAACTTGAGAACTTAAAGAAATTATTTTTGGAATGTTTTAGGGAAATTTTTAATTGTTGCAAAAAGGCATAAACAAATTTGATTTTCTTGCCAAGAGTAGCAGAGTTGTCGATTTTAATAATGAAATCAATGAGAGTGTCTTCTACTTGATACAAATAGACATATAAGTAGATACATTGATACATATATCGTACATTGTTTATATAATTCAATTTCAATAATCTATTAAATTAATTAATTTACTTATTTTAAAGCACAGTAATAAATAATTGACAAGATTGTACGACGACATTAAACGTATCACCAGCAACTAGACCAGAATCGCTGTTTCATGATGACGATGAATAAATAACAATGTCCTAATATTAATTAAGAAATTAAATTTATTCCTACCTGGTGTCCTTAGTATTGAATTCACTCATAAAAGTCGTTTTTAGAAAATGTCTCTTTGTGTGGGCGTAACTTAAATGCTGACTAGTCCGTTGGACCAATAATTTTGAATTTATAGTCATTGATCAATTCTTAAGAAAATGATATGGGTTGATTTTTAAAATCATTATTTTAGTGTACTTTATTTATTTCGTTATCTGGGGAAAATACTCCAATCTACATGATCCCTTTTATTTCCCACCTCACCCTCTAAAACATCTCTTTGAATATTTAAAATTAAAAAATACAAAAATTGAAGTACTGTTTTTTTTGTCGCTGAGGGTACTTTATTTGGCTACTTATAATTTATACTTGACCGCAGACCACTTTCAAGACTCCCTTGGAGCTACAGGTCTATCCAAAAAAATCGAAAACATATATCTATATTATCTATATATACAAATATTCTAAAAGTTAATTTTTTAGACCCAAATGACGTAAAGAACTGTATAAAACATCAATTTTATCAAAATGAGATTTACATTAATATACCTACAATATATAGAAATAGAAACTCTGATTCTATTTATTCAATTAATAGAAATGAAAGATAATAATTAATTATAAAGGTCACAGGGATAATGATAAATTAAAAATCTAAGGCGTTTGTGATAAATAGTGGCATTTATTCTTCGTTAATATTGACCCGATATCTTTAATCAGGTAATGTCGATACTCCCCTCAACACTATATATGTAAATGAAGCCAAAGAAGATGAAGAAGAAGAGCAAGGGGATGTTTTAGTTTAATTAATTAGAAAATGTAAACATTCGTATTCATCTACAAATCCAGTTTATTTATGAGGTTTGCAGAGTTAGCTTTACAAAATTGGATTTTGACAAATTCAGGGTGAATCTTATGAGACTTAAAAGTTGAAGATAGAAAAAATCGCATTTCTGGTTATTGTGAATGTTTATAAGTTCCTAGTTAGTTTTATTTATTTGTATTTGATTACTCTGGAGAAAAGTGCATTCGGTAAAATCCTAAGTGAATATTTTTATATATATGTGTTTAGGTTTATATGAGTGTCTTTAAATTGATGTAGACTCGAAATTTCTGATGCATAGACAAAAACTCTTGAGGGATTTTACAGATTGAAGAAAGTAAGATTCAGAAATGAGTGAGGCAAAAAGAGAGTTACATTGGTAGAAATAATCTGGATAAATCTAATGGTGAATGATTTAGTTCGGCACTTCTTCAATTTGTCCTAGAAAGGGCACTGGGATTCTCCGAAGTGTTTACTCCGAAAGCAAGGTTTACGGAAAATTATTGATTTTATTTCATCAGAATATGGAATGTCATGGTAGTAGGTTTCAATCTATAAAATAAGTAAGGCCCCCAAACGTTTTCAATAGGCCAGGGAGTCAAGAGAATCTGTACGAAATTGGGCTATTATCTATTAGTCTGATAATTCACCCAGGGTGGCAAGATAATTCCTGAAGACAATGTGATTGTATATCTATTAGATAGGCCAGCACATATTTTGTTTCCTTAAATGTGAGACCTGTTTCTGGATATATTTGACATGCTGATTAAAAACTAGAGCTGATCCGGTCTAACTAATCTAATTTTCAGAATCAATGCCCCGATTATAAAAGACAAAAAGAATAAAAACCAAGACATCAAGAAAAATGTTTGCTTTTTGTTAGATTGTTTAATTTTAAAATAATTATTTTAAAGTATGTCTGATTCTGAAACTCTGTTAATGAAATATCCAAGTAATGTCGGAACAAACGTGTCTTGTTATCTTTTTCCCCTAAGTGATATGTTTCTTATTTTTTCATCTCCGACTGCGAATTTAAAAGCTCGCCTTAAGTAAACGGGTTTTAAAACAAGAGTAAATCATAACGAGCTAAGTATTTCAAACATCCATTAAATAAAAGAAGAAATGTGATTCATGGTTAGAAGAGTTATGTACTAATTAGTAGCGTTTGGTCTTCGTTTATTTAGGTGTAATATTCCGGCATTTTCTTCTGCGTCAGTTGAGAAACGAAGAGGTTGGCCGTTGTTCGGCAAACTTTATGGCAAGGCGGACCTAATCTGTATTCTACGAGAATCTTGTATAAGAACGCGCTCGCTAGCAGCCAAGTGAATAAAAAAGAGAGCGAAAGAAGAGCGAACGAGATAGAAGAAGGAGATTGAAAAAGCTTAGAACTCGATAAACGGGCAAAAGAGGAGAGAGAAAAAAGAAAAATGGTTTTGAAGCAACATTATGCTTTTCAAATCGGAAATTTTTAAGTGGTTCGTAAAATGGATCACATGACACGTGACTAAAATGACACCCTCCCCTCCGATCTCTTAACTCGAAGCATGGGGCATTAAGATATCACAAATTTCGATCATTTGTCATGTTTGATGAAGATGTTGGCAGATCGATCAACACCTGCTCTATCATTTTTATTGGAATCGAGTTTAATTGAAAGCGAAATTTTCACAGAGGCGTTTGCTTAAATCATATTTCAGTCGATCAAAAGCTATATAAAAAACAATCGATAAAAGCTATGTTTTTAAATTCCATCTCCATAAGAAAGCATATTCAAACGAAATAAAAAGAGGCCTGACTGAAACTCAAGGCAAAGAATAAAATCTTTGGTAGTGATTCGCCTGCCAGTACTGATTCGGGGTTGACCTTTTAGTTGGGAAGTGTTAATCAGAATTCTTTACTTATGTTATATTGTCCTCTCTGTACATATATTGTTGTATTTTTTTTGTAATGATATTGACACAAAAAGAAGTTGCATCAAAAAGGTACAACCTCTGTAATCCGCGGTGGACCCTTGCTTGTATCGTGAAAAGAAGAAAAGATTTCAGGAATTGGGTCGGAGCTGAAGGTATATGTGTTAGGGAGTTTTGAAAGTCTCAAGATAATATAGGGTGGGGCATAAAGATCTCCCACATTTTGAAGAGGTATAAAAAATGAAAAAATTTAACTAGAAAAAAACTGAATATATTTTTGAAAAGAACATAAAATAATATTATTAAAGTCCATAGCATCCATATTATTTAATTAATTAAGTACGTTTGCAGGTATTTGGAAAGGAAGGTGTAAATTAAAAAATTGTCATTGATTTTTGCGACGTTTCGCCAACTTTATTCTGGCTTTATCAGGCTTCTAAAAAATATACAAAAAACAGAGTTATAGACAAATCAACAAGTCCGATCATTTTTTTCCTCTTTTTTCCCTTCATTTTTTTTTCTTTAAAATAATTTTTTTTAATATGTTTTAAACATTATATCAGACAAAAAATGGGGTCAAAAATGAAAATTTTAGCCCTTTCGACTCAACCAAATTGTGTATACATAGTTTGGTCAAAAGGGCTAGAATTTTCATTTTTTACCCCCCTCCCCATTTTGAGTGGTTAGTTTTTACATTTCTAGCCTTCTCGGGGTCCACAGAATAGGTATACAAAATTTGGTTGAGTTTGGTCGAAAGGGGTATAATTTTCATTTTTGTGCCCCCCCCCCCCCGGTTTGGATGTTTAATACACATTAAAAAAAATTATTTTATGTTCTTTTCAAAAATTTATTCAGTTTTTTTCTAGTTAAATTTTTTCATTTTTTTATACCTCTTCAAAATGTTGGAGATCTTAATGCCCCACCCTGTATTTGCAGGCTGTAAGACGGACGGGGAAGAGGGTTCCGATGCTTAGTGTATTTATTGTATCACATTACTTGTTGTATCTGCTGTTGTAGTTAGGTACTTATATTATTGCTCAAAGAATTGTTTCAAATTACTTGTTGCATCTGCTCTAAGAGATATCAGAGCATTGTTTAATAAATAAATAAAATAAACATAATGAACAGAATTTGTTGGATAAGAATTTACAAAAATTTAGAAATTTTCCAAAAGTGTACTTACTCTCATTGGCTTCTGAGTGACTCATTTATAGATCGGATTCTTTAATTTTTCACTTTTACTTACATAGGGAAGCATTTGAGTAAAGAATTGTATTTTCTTTCGGGATGTTTAATATTCGAAGTCTTCTAACTCCAAAAGTATAAAATTTAATTTCACTTGAACAACTCTAAATTATAGTATTCGATAGTATTAAGATATAAAAGCTGAGTTTATAAAAATAAAACAATTTCGTGAACGTTAGAGTCAAAACTAATTCTACAATTCAATAGTCGTTTTATGTGTGTTCACTGCTTTAACTTAGCATCAGCAAGTTATGATTATGAAGCAACGAAATTAGATTCTTAAACTAGAAATCAGCCAGCGACTGAATAGTAAGGTTTTGGTCAAAATTGATATAACCCTTATAGTCCTTTACACAAAGATTATTGGAGTTTTTATTTTTTTCTTATGATTTATTTTTTAAATCGCTAGGCTTAACAAATGTCCCAAATTCTGTGATGTATATTTTTTTAATCTCGATTGAAACCTGCTAGAATATTAATTTGAAAAATTGGTAGGATTGTTTCAAAGAAGTAGATGTTTTAAGTGAAAGTCGTGTGGTGGACACACCCGTTTATTTATTAATCAGGAATTTCTAAAAACTTTGTAGATACTCTCTTTTCCAATAAAATGAAAATTTTTAGTATAGGTATAATAAATAAAATGAACAATTATTATGCTTTAGATGTTTGGTTTATTAAAACTCTCTTTTAATGTCTTGAATTGTTTTAACTACTCGCCATTAAATACAAACTCTATGTCAACTAAAACCCTACAGCTTGGCCAAACTTAAAGATTTTAGATAAAGGCCTAAGTTCAGTGAAATTAATACACCATCGGGCTTTAGATGTTGAAGGCGGGCTAGTAATCTCTAGAATTAATTGGACACTTTAGAGGTCATTTTAGACGTATTTTCTTGTTGCACCCATTCAAAATTAAAAACTTCTTTAACAATAATTATTCAAGTTTTTAAACTAACCTTCTTACTAAGTTTCAAATTATCCTCGCCAGTAGTTCCAGATATATCGTGATATCTTAAAATGAAATATGTTTAATTTTTGAGTTTGTAGATATTTTTTATCTTTCCATAGTTTTCCCAAAGGACGGTATCAATGAATTTGATGCAGTTTTAAATTTTGAACATATTTTGATTAAAATATTTGTTCTAAAATTATTAGGAAAAAAATCTATCGATAGCCCCTATGATAAAATACGTCACGCAAAATTTAGTCTTTCCCCCATCTTCCCCCCTTCGTCACGCTGCGTCACCTTTTCTAGGACCCCTAACAAATATAACGTCACAAAAGCTAGACACCCCCAACTATAAACGGTTTGTTGCTGACAAGTTAAGATGAAAATTAAAATAAAGTTGATAAAGCGCGAACGTCACGATTCCTTAGACCCCCTTGCCCATTGTCACATATCATCTCGCTAACCTGGTTGAGAATGTATTTTATGAATGGCTCCATAAATAAATAAATATACATCTAAACACCCCCCCCCCCCCCGCCCGGTATCTGTCCGTTGGTAAACAGCGCTGACTGGTGGTAAAAATAAAAACTAACACATTCGGGTCATATTTATTTTTATTGTACAGGGTGGGGCATAAAGATATACCATATTTTGAAGGGGTATAAATAATAAAAAAATTTAAATAGAAAAAACTGACCCCCCCCCCCTCATTTTAAATGGTTAGTTTTTGCATTTATATCCTTCTAAGGGCCCACAGAATATATATATAAAATTTGGTTGAATTTGGTAGCAAGGACTAGAATTTTCATTTTTAACCCGCCCTCCCTTTTGTTGTCTGATATAATGTTTAAAATACATTAAAAAAAAAAGTATTTTATGTTCTTTTCAAAAATATATTCAGTTTTTTTCTAGTTAATTTTTTTCATTTTTTTATACCTCTTCAAAATGTGGTAGATCTTTATTGCCCACCCGTATAAAAAAATTATTAAAAATCAAAAAAACAAAAACAAAAAACAAGATAGATTATTAGTTTTTTGTTTATAATCTTATGCAATATTGAGTGCTTTATTTAAATATTCTTCGGCATGTCAATTTTGAAAAATTATCCTCGGCTTGATTGATAGTTTTGCAGCTGACCCGAGTAGTTTAGTTATATTTTTGGCCACGAAACTGCGTAATGCCAAGAACCATTAGTTATGGGAAGCCTAATACTTTAGGCGAAATCTCACTTTAATTTTAATAATTTTTTTTTTTTTTTATTTTTAAATTCTCTCATGTTTTTTTTAATAGGAGTAAGTGAAATTCATGTGAAGTATATGTTACAGTTTAATTAACTTATTTCCTCTCATTATCTTAATAACTGTATAATTTTTTAATAAAGAGAGAAAGAAATATTTCCATATAAAAAACACACTCACTTACATTCATACATATTTCTATCATTTCTAAATCCTATTTACTATTTGATACTCGGTGCACGCAGATAGTGATGATGCAATTATATTTTTCCATTTGAAAAAGGAAAGAAATAAATGAACAGATCAATTTCTCGTTTACCTAGATGAGAAAGAGAGAGAGAGAGAAAGTAGGGGCGGGTAGGAGAGAGACAGAGAAAGTCCCATTTTCATACTCCAATTTCCTCCTCTCTTCTCTGGCTTTGAGCCCTCCAAAAATCAATAGTACTCCTGAATGCTTTGACTTCGAGGCCGGAGAAGCTTTAAGATTTTTATTCTATAATCAACTCACTTCATCGTTGATCATTTGATTTTCTAAATGCGTTTCCATTTTATTATCATTTCATTTAATTTCTTATTCTGTTCTTCTTTCAGTTAGTTGCCATTTATAAATCGATTGTTTATGTAATTATGAGTAAAAAGACCGGATTTCTATCCAATTGTTTATTTTTCTTCCTAAGTCGCATTCAAGTCAAGATCAAATATATTTACGAATTATATACCCTGTAGATATTATGGTTTAAATTTAATGTTCCATATTTTTGCATTTTTAGCTATTATCGCTAAAATTATTTTAAAAAAAAAACTAAAAAACACTCTTCTAATAATTACAAAATAATGTAATAATCAAAAAGTGTGGGGCTCAGAAACATGTACTTTTAATTAATTTCGACAAAGTGTCCCACGCTTTTTGATTATTACATTATTTTGTACTTTTTAGAAGCGTGTTTTTTAGTTTTTTTTTTTTTTTTTTTTTTTTTTTTTTTTACTTTTTAGTCTTAATTAATTTTATAGTGAAAAGTTTGTGGAATTTAACACAAGGAAATGTTTTCATTTTTATATAATTTCATTTAAATTGAGTAGGTAATCAATTATTTTTATAGAGAAATGGTTGCAGAATTTAACAGAACAAAAGTCACATTGATACATAGATAAATACATACACACATACATATATACAGGTGAAGCAATTTTAAAGCGTGTAAAAATCAAAATATTTTATAAAATTTGGCCGAAATGTAGTCTATGGTCAGATGCGGTTCGGTTCTATCGAGGGGTGAACCGCGATTGGAATTAGATGTACACGTCTTTGGAATTATGTGGAATTACTTTGGAATTCATTATAAAATGCCTCCTCATCTATTGTCTTCTACTTGGAAATGAAAATGAAAGTGGATTAGGTCGCGGTTCACCCCTTGGGTTCTAGTACAGATCTCGGTTCAATAAAATAAAAAATTGCGGATGCCGTCTGGCTTCCAAATGTTCACTTAAGAACTTTTCACAGCTTCGGTTCTATATGGGGCATTCCAGGCCAAATAGTACCCAATTTTACTTTTCCATCACCGATTTTTTTGAAATATTTTTATGTTTTACTACTACACTGTTAAAAATATTGTAAATTTACTATATGTTTACAATACAAATAGATAAGAAATTTACAAGATTACTTATGTATAGTAAAAACAAATATACTATATTATATTGGTAAAATCACATTAACTCATTGCAAAAATACAAAAATAAATTGTAACTTACCTTTTTCATGCATTAATTAGATACGAATTATAATAGTAAAAAATATATTGTAATATTACAATACTGGTATGAAATATTACTAAAAAATTTGGAGGCCGAACTTCTTATTTTTTATAGTAAATTATATAACAAATTTTTAAGTCTAGTTGAGAGAGTAGCTTTCATGATTTTTTTTCAATTTTTTTATAGAACCGTTCATGAGATATTAATTTTTGAAAAATTACGTTACTTTTTTTTAAAGAAATGGACTAATTTGGAAGTATTTTTTTCCCCCAAAATTTTCTTTTTTAAATGTACTTTTGATAAAAACATTTTTTAAAAACGATATTACTTTGAGATTTTCAAGTTTCAAAAATAAATCGTCATTTTTAAAAATGTATCTATGTACTGATCAATTTTCTTCCAGGGACAAAATGGTCCAGGGGACGAAGTCCCATAGGAGTGACATCTTGAGACCGCCCGGAGGTCCTAGCTGCGAGTGGGTGTAGAAAGAAACCCCAAACATCTCGTTGTAATATATTTCCATTTATATTCTTATCTTTTGTTCTTCATCACACAATTCGACAATCGAAAATTTACTTTCATAAAGAGAATCAATGAAGATGCCCTCTGGTTGATGCAAATAAACATATATTATATACTAGCTGACGCCCGGGCCTTCGGCCAGGCGTCTTCTATCCCCTGGCGGGGAGCGTCTCGTTTTATGGTTAAAATTTATATAGATAATAGCTGACCCGTCCGCGCGTTGCTGTGACTAACTCTTATGCTTCACGCCTAAACCACTGGACTTATCGAAACTATATTCAATAGGTATTAAAACAGTAAATGAATTATATATTACTTGTCAAAATTGTTCCCTTAACCAAAAATAATATTGAAAGTTGAAAGATTTCCAAAAAGCTATTATCGGTCATCTTGTTTGTATGCTTTTACCCCAGAGAGGCGCTGGAGTTGTTTCCTCGAAAAAATAATTTTTACATGTGTATTTGAATGGAATGTTGTGTGAAAATTTCAAAGAAATCGGTGAAAAACTTTTGGAGATCCTTCAACGTATCACTTAAGCGTAACAGTACATTTTTATTTATATAAATAGATATATATTTTTGAAAGTTTATAATAGAAAAATAAGGGCATGTTTTTATGTGTGACTTTTTTATTTATCAGCCAACGTTTCCTCGACTTTGCCGACTTCTTCAGGGTTTCAAATAGTCGTGGCACACATTCGTCTAAATTTTGGCTGATAAATAAAAAAGTCACACATGAAAACTTGTCCTTATTTTCCTATTATAAACATTCAAATTAATACAAATTATGAACGGAATAGATAATAATAATTATATATATAACGAATATAAATATGTATAATATATATAATTTACACGTAAGTTGGAGACTATAGTGTTGAAGGTTTGACCATCATTATCAGTCTTTTTAACTTTTTTATGAACTGATCATAAAGGACAAATTGCGTTTGAAAGGATAAAAAGAAAATTATTGGTGTATTTAGGATATGAAGTTCTCTTAGAAATAATGATTTTTTTTTTTTTTTTTTTTTTTTTTTAAGGGCGCACGACTGCCAGGGCCATTAGCGAACGAATTTAAATTTGTTAAATATCAATGACATGATAACATAAAAAAATCTAAGTTGCTGAGCAAGTGGTAATTAAACAACAACACGTTCAAAGAGGTTTACAATTTGTTTTTAAAACCATTGTCTACATTGCTATAAATTTATAATTTATTTTATTTATACAATGTTTTTATTCATTTTCAATTTCATCGAAACGAATGTTAAAATCATGTGGTGTGATGTTGTTTGCTATTTGATTTGCAATATTTAGTAACTGGTGTAGTTAAAGATTAAATAATTTGGTGTTGTTTAAGTTGGGTATTAAATACTACTTGAATTAGGAGTTTCCAATTCAACTAGTGCCAAGGGTGCTTTCATTAAATGAAACACTTGTAGTTAAGATTATCTAATTTATGATAATCACTTAATAAATAAATACTCCATTGATTATATGATGAAGTTGGTTCATTAAGGAAATTAATTAAGACCTAATTCATTAATCGATATCCAATTAGAATATTTCAATTATTCTCGTTGAGGTGTAACAACACCGTGCATCCTTACTAATCTATTCTCGCAATAATGGAGAGATAAATCGGTTTAGCACATGTTACATGCACCGTGAGATATGCAAAGATCAATTTTCAAATTGTTACATTATTACTCACCCTATTAGATTCAGTTAATGGAAGGTTTAGTATACGGTATTAAAATATCAGAAAGGCGGAAAAAAATCATTATGTAATTGATAGAGTTTTTCTTTAGGAGACGGACTGGTATAAATTTATAATATCATTATATAATTTTTCTTGTTATTTTATCTGAATTCCGATACCATGAAACCCAGGGCTTAATTTAGACGAAAAGGTTCCTTAACAGCCTTTCGTTTCTATTTTTAACCGACTTCAAAAAAGGAGGAGGTTCTCTATTCGACTGAATTTTTTTTTTTTTTTTTTGTGCCTATGTTACCTCATATCTCCGCCAATTGTCAACCGATTTTGAAAATTTTTTTCGCATTGGGTCCAGTCTAGCTTCCGATTGGTCCCATTTTTTTTTCGATTTTTTTTCATAGGTATTAGACCTTTTTTATTAGGTTTGTTTAGGTTTGTTTAGACCTAACCTCTTTGTTTATGAACCGATTTCGATGGTTCTTTTTTTATCCGAAAGGGGGTGTCTCAGGGATGGTGTCATATTAATTTGGTCAAGTTCTGATGATATAATCACTATTAATAACATCACTAAAAAGAGAAAAATAAAAATTTTTAAGAAAAAAATAAAAACCGACTTCAAAAAATTAAGTGCAACAAATATAAAAATACACTAAAAGGTATAAAATAATTATTATCTTATTCAGTTACAACTAAACGACGAAATATTAACACGAAATTACTTTTTGAAGTTGGTGCCAAACATATACCTTTTATGAATCGCACTCGACAGATCTTACTTAGTACGTTTGGCGGGTACGCTCGCTTATAGGTATAGTTTGTTTGGCACCGACTTCAAAAAGTAATTTCATGTTAATATTTCGTCGTTTAGTTGTAACTAAATAAGATAATAATTATTTTATACCTTTTAGTGTATTTTATTTGTTGCATTTAATTTGTTTGAAGTCGGTTTTTATTTTTTTCTTAAAAATTATTTTTTACTCAATCAAGAACTAGGAGTGTTAAAGAATATGGACTAACGCTAAATTTTCCAAGAGTTCCGGTTCTTTTTTTAGAAATTAAGCCCTGACAATAAATAAAGAACGAAAAGTCATATAAATCTGGTTCTGTTACCAAAATAATTGGAATTCTTATATGAAGAATTCTAAATATTTTCATATGAAGAACAGGGAGACTGGTTGGCCTAGTGGTTATAGAGCATGCCTTCTAGCATGCTTTCTAGCGTCAGTTCAAGCCCTACTCGCTGCAAATATTTGACCGGCTATGATTTGATCCCTTCAGGAGAAGACAATGGGAAACCACCCCTGTGAAAAATTTCCGCAGGAAAATTACAATGGAGAGGATACTCTCCATAATAATCGCTGATGCTCGGAATCGAGCATGACACTTGAAGAATATGAAGAACTCATATTCAATTTTGAGTTTTTTTTAGTTAAAAAATGTCTAAAAAATATTTATAATTTTTTGGTTCCTTTTTGGGTTTTCATGCGTTCCATGGGAAATGCCTAAGCTAGGAGTGTCCAACTTTTTGGCTTACACGGGGCACATTTGAGGAAAAAATTGTCTCGCGGATAAAATATTATAATTCTATTGATATTGTTTCTGATTTTTCGAGCAAACTCCTTCCTATATAAATGATAAAACAAATTAATTAATGTTTTATTTAAATTTAAAAGGTCAAATGTCTAGTTTCGCCAAAATTTGGCTCATCAAATATTTTTTAATTCCAAAAGATTTAACTTAAAATCATAGCAATAGAAAAGGAAAAATAACTTGTTGAAATAACTATACAGGAAATTATACAGCTATCTACATATTAATGAATTATTCACGACAAACGATAGTCATGAATTCTATTAATATTTGTCATTCAAAAAAGATAGTTATTAAAGTATAAATAATAACTTTATTATTTTTTTAGCTCATAGTGACCTTCTAATTTTACTTTTTGTAAATTTTATACTTGATAATTTTTAGAAAAAAAAAGACTTCAAAAAAAATTAAATGCAACAAATAAAATAATAACAACTCAAAAATCAAATAAAATGCACTAAAAGCTATAAAAAATTATAAAAACAAAACAAATAAACATAAACAAAAAAATAAACAGGTTCATAAACAAAGAAGTTATGGGTAAACATACATAACAAAAATGGTCCAAAACCAATGAAATTTAGTTTTTTACCAATCGGAAACTTTACTGAACACAATGCAAAAAAATCATCAAAATCGGTTTACAATTGGCGAATAAATCGAGTAACATAGACATACAAAAAATAATAGATGTGTGGCACTCGGGGACTGCCGCGGTAAAGCTATTGCATAGCATTTTTTATCAACTTATGCAATTATAATATTTATGCAATATTTTTTTTTTCTTTGATATTAATTCAAGTTACACTTTTTGAGCGTGGTGACCGATAAGAAAACAATGTTTTTTCTTTTTCTTTTATTGAATAAATGAGAAGTTAATATTGTTTAAAATATTTTTATTATCTTACAATATATGTAGGTTATTCAGGAATTTTTATCATTGTAACTATAGGTTTATGGTAACTGAAATAAGAAACATAAGTTTGAGACTTGATATCCTCTAAATATCTGGAAAATACCGCGTCAATGGTGCTCCCATATTTTGTTGTGGATTCTTGTGGATCATTATTCATTTTCAAATTCAATTTTTCCGAAAGAAAAGTTGTCAACCGCTCTGAATTTTTATCAGTGAAGTTGATGTTGAAATCGCTAGCTAAGATAAGTGGAAATTTATTACCATTTGTACCAAGTATTTTCGACCCTTCTTCAGTGTACTCCAGTAAAGTGCGATGAATAAAATGCTCTACCTCGTCCAATTTTGGATTCGGAGAAATGTAAATTGCTACCATGACTATGTGTAGGCCATTTCTAAGTTTGCATAAGCACGCAAAAATATCTCCAACAAATGGGCGCCTAATATTAACATCGCTAACGTGTGCAATATTTATTTCAATATTCGGAGTCATAATATTAGTAACATTATTGTTATTTTGGTAAATAGCTACCCCACCTTTTGGAACAGTATCTCGTTTGAATTGAAGAATACAATTGAAATGAGGTATTACAATCGGATTATCAGGCGTCATGCAAGTTTCGGTAAGAAGTAACACATTTGTTTCTCTCGTAACTGAATCTTGTAAATCGTATTTGACTATTTAGACTTTGGCAATTGAAAGTCATTATTGAAATGCCATTTCTATTACTAGTGAAATCTATGAAATCTAAGACACTTTGAGCTATCGTCTGAACACTATTTAAATAAGCCTAATTAACAGCCAGAACTATAATGGTAGTACTATTTTTACCCTCCTAAATAATATATATAAAATCGTAAACGCCTATTTACATGCAACCTGTGTTACCTCTTTGAATTTAGTTCTAGTATTTTTCGCTAGGATCGTTACCTTCGCTGTGCCGGTCGGAGTGGGGGGTGTTAGGTTCATTTTCGTTACGGAATTTCTTGATTCGATCGCCGCGCTCAAAGCCAGCTATAAAAGCTATGCAATAGCTTAAAAAATTCATTTGAATTGAGAACCTCCTCCTTTTTTGTAGTCGGTTAAAAATAGCTTCTCGTATATGTAAATACATACCTACACCTACATACTTACAAAAAGTGATATGTATTAGTATTTGTTTATATTTTTTCCTGGCTAGACAATTAATATAAAATTCTAATAAAGAGACAATATTCAATTTTTCTTTAAGTTCGGTATCTAATTGTTGTTCTAGAACATTCAATCAGAAAGTTTGCAAGTAGAAAATTTATTTCTAATGAAAATGGAGTCGAAAATAGACCAAAATGATGATTATTTTTTCGGAAATCTTGAAATCTAGTTTCACATTCAAAATTTAAAATTAGCACTTTTATTTTTCGAAAACTTCACAGTAGATTTTCAGATTTCTTATTTTATAGACAAAAAATTATGAGACCAAATTGTTGTGTGTTTTCCAGTATCTACCCTATTAGCACAATGTTTCAAACTATATAGAAACTATATAGTACCTATATAGATTCTCGAATACTAGGGTACATATAAATCTCAATGTTTTAAGGAACTTTATGACTTTACATTAGGTCACGGGTTGGACAGTCCTGGTTTAAATCGAATGGGATTAAAGAAGGATATGAGGAATGATAATTTATTTTTTAAAAGGATCACGGATATGATAATCCCTGACTATCCATTATCTATTGACATGTAAGAACGTGCAAAGATCTAAAAGCCAAGTCCTGACAAGTTTTAACCCAGGAGAGAAATGGTCAATTAATTGTGATTGTTCTAGAAAACCCCAATTCCTTGTCTCCTTGTAATAGAATGATATAACTGAGGAGTGAACCGCGATTGGAATTATGTGTACATCATCTTTGGAATTATTTGGAATTACTTTGGAATTTTTATTTTATTTATTTATTTATTTGGAGAAAACAACAGTCATAGTTCACAAAAAAAAAATAATACAAAACAAACATAATATAGATCAGAAAAAATAAAAAAACTATGACTTATTACACATTTTCTCACTGAGAGATACAGCATAAAACAAAGTTGGAATCTAGGGACAGAGCCCGAAATACAAATTTTAGCATGTTGAGTGATTCTTATCCATTTTCAAGCTTAATAGAAGGAATCACATGGAAATGGACAATTACATTTAAATCAAATTTACAAAAGACGAAACAACAATAATAACTTAACTCAGAACAGAGCCTCTCTCAAACAAACCAAAAGGCTCGCCGGCTCACCCGGCCCCCCCAGTGGCCCACTCTCACCCAACCCAAAATGACTCAAACAGCCAAAAAGTCAAATAAATCAAAGTCTACCTCCATAGTCACCAAAATTAAAATCAAAAAGTAAATAAATTAAATCATATGAGTCAAAAAGCTAAAAATCAAATAAATTAAATAAATTAAGTCAGTTAAGTTTAAAATTGAACAGTCATAAATAAATAATTAAAAATTAAAAACCAAAACAAACCCAAAACAAAACAAAATTCATTAGATAATCTATTGTTATCTATTGTCTTCTACTTGGAAATGAAAGTGGAAGGGGAATTAGGTGTACACGACTTTAGGTCGCGGTTCACCCCTCGGATATAACTATAGACTTGGTTAGTGTCGTAGCATCTAAATTACTGAAATAATAAATATGTTAAAAAAATCAAAGATTTGAAGAAGAAGAATTTTTAAATATTCGAAACTTCATTATTTATTTTATCTTATATAGTTGAGCTTATAATTTTGATTTTAGTGAATTTTATTCTTGAAAAAAGCTTCACGTATTGTACAAATGTAAATAGATATTTCGAAAAAGGGAATAAATATATCTCTACATATGAATCTCAATGCTTTAAGGAAGTTTATGATTTTATGTTGGGCCACACCGAGGGGTGAACCGTGATTGGAATTAGGTGTACACATCTTTGGAATTCATTAGATAATGCCTCGTCATCTATTGTCTTCTACTTGGAAATGAAACTAGAAGTGGAAGTAGGTGTACACGATATTATGGCGCGGTTCACCCCTCGGGCCACACTCATTGCAGTGCTGGGCCGCATGCGGCCCGCGGACCACAGGTTGGACAGCCCTGGCCTTAGCAAGCAAAGAAGTGTATCATGAAATAAAGTGGTGTAAAAACTAAAAACTTTTCAAGACTTGGTAGGATTTCTTCAAATTTTTCAGGTAGCTGAGGGATTTGAATTGTCCCTAGGCACCTAGGGAGTAGAGCCCCTCTAGTAATAAATTGATTAAACTATTTAAAATGTATTCTTTATGGATTGTAAATAAAATTGAGGCCAATATTTCAGTGAAATATATTCTATTTAGCCTTCCACCAAAGTTTGGATTCTCCCTGTTATGCTTCTTTAGCGTTGAGGATCGGAAACGTTGGCTAAAGACTAAATAAAATATTGAAAAGTTTTTGTTTTGCCGAGAGTAGCAGAGTTGTTGATTCACAAAGAGAAACAAAGAGGTTGTCTTCTGCTTGATGCATCAAGCAGAGGACAACCTCTTTGTTTTTCTTTGTAAATAAAATATATTACCTACACAGAGAAGGTAGACTCAATTTTATTTACCATTTATAAAAAATATAAAACGGCGTCTCATCTTAACATATATTAAATATTTATTTCTTGAAATATCTGTTTGTATATGAAAATCACGTCTGATCCAATTAGCTTGGAATTTTTTTAAATACATAAAATTTCGGCACAAGAACAAACTTTTTAATACTTTCGGTATAAGAATCCAAACAGACAAATATGCACATAAGCAAAAAATAAAAATTTCAGATATTAAAATTTTTTGACTAGTTTCTAATATTTAAATGTATTATTAGGGGGCTTTCATCCCTTTAATTTCTTGCGAAAACGCAATCCCGCTCTTCCCAACCAATTATTAGTATTGTTCTAATGGATTTTTGAAACTAAGGCTTATGTATTTATTTTTATATATAATAGTTTTTATACTATAAACTATACGATAAAAATTAATATATTTATTGCCCGTCGTCTGTAGTATCAAATTAATCCAAAATTTTCAATACAGAACGCTCCGACGTCAAATTCTGAAGCCATTTTTAAATCATGTAATTTTGATCTGACTGGAACACAATGCCTGTCAGAACAAAGACATGAAATGACAGATGACTATCGAGTGAATTCATAAATTCATACGATTTCGACCACCAGTCATGCTCTTTGTATGTAATTTAAAGGATAAAATATTCCTGTATGACAGGAGAGGATATTTCAATATAGCAAATAAATAGATGATCCCGAGTTTAATACCCATTTAGTAGGTATAACTAACCACTATTTTTTTAATGATACTGATACAAGAAGAAGTTGCACCAAAAAGGTACAACCTAGGTAGTCCGCGGTGGACCCTTGTATCGGGAAAATAAATTATAGTTTAAAAAACTTAAAAACACCATTTTGTCAATGCGCTAAAAAGCACAAAATAATGTAATAAACTTTTTTATGTCTAATAAGTAAAAAAGTGTGGGGCGCAGAAGCATGTACTTTTAATTAATTTCGACAAAGTGTCCCATGATTTTTGACTTAGTTATTGGACATAAAAAAGTTTATTACATTATTTTGTAGGTACTTTTTAGTGCATTACTGACAAAAGCGTGTTTTTTATTTTTTTTACTTTTTAGTCTTAATTATTTTTACACGCTTTATATTAGCTTCACCTGTATCTATCTATCTATCAATGTAACTTTTGTTTTGATAAATTCCGCAAACATTTCTCTATAAAGATTATTAAGAGTAAAAAGTAAAAAAATAAATTATAATTTGAAAAAACTAAAAAACACGTTTCTAAAAAGTACAAAATAATGTGATAAACATAAAGTCAAAAAGATTGGGGCACTTTGTCGAAATTAATTAAAAGTACATGCTTATGCGCCCCACACTTTTTGATCTTTATTACATTATTTTGTACTTCTTAGAAGCATGTTTTTTAGTTTTTTTAAATATTATCGAGAAAAGTTTGAAGAATTTAACAGAATGAAATATATTTATTTTTATATAATTTCATTTAAATTGAGTAAACAATTGTTTTTATAGAGAAATCTTTGCGGAATTTAACAGAACAAAAGTCACATTGATACATAAGATAAATACATATAGATACATACATACATATAGGTGAAGCTAATAAAAGCGTGTTAATAAGAAGAGATTTAGGGATTGGGTCGGAGTTGAAGGTATCTGTATATGCGGGTCTTGAAAGATTGAAGGTTATAAGTTGCTGGGAAGACGGTCGGAGGAAGAGAGTTCCAGTCTCTAGGTCTCATAGGGACAAACGAGTTCGCGAATATGTTTGTTCGGATAGTATCCAATTTAAGCGCGTAAGGGTGTTGAATCTTAGAAAATCGTATATTTTGCGCAAATGAAGCCTTTAGAGGGATCATTGATTTTATCTCGTCAGATCAAAAGCAATGGTAATATCTATAAAAAAAGATAAAGGACGGAAACTGATCTACGATGGGCTAGGGAGTCGAGAGTGTCAGTTAATTCGCTGGATCTTCTATCTATCTCTATCTCCTGAAAGCCCGCCTCTGAATTGCATCCAAGGTAGCAAGCATTAGCTTGGAGGTTCCTCTCCACAAATGCGAGCAATATTCGAGACAGGGGCTAATTTGAGCCTTGTATAAGATAAGGAGTTGAGTAGGGTCGAAAATCTGTTTGGTTTGAAACAGAAAGCCAAGCTTACATGTTGCAGCTTTTGCTACTGAGATAATATGGTCATTCCAAGAAAGGTCAGAATCTAAGGTGACAGCAAATATTGATATTTTGTCACGAAATTCCAATGGGCTCGAATTAAAGGAAATATCAGGAAGGTTCCTATCTACGCGTAGACAACATTGCGTTTTGCCAGCATTAAAGTTTACCAAGTTGTAGTATTTAAGAATAATCACGGAATAAGGAATCAAGGATTAAGTAGTAAGATGAAGAAACATTTATTTACTAACTCTAATTTAGGTGGCGTAGGTAGCGTATCATCCTGCTAACCAAGTGGACCCGGGTTCGAATCCGACTCGAGGCATTCGGCTAAAATCTGACCCTCGGAGTAGAGACAAAATTTAAAAAATATATAGTATCGTAAATTGGCTTATGGCTGGAAGGGCCGAAAAGCCAAAAAAAAACTCTAAATGAATATAAACATTTTTCGCAGTGTTATGAACATTTTAAGTAAATTGAATTAATAGTATTAATTAAATATTGATGGGAACTTAGTCTACAAACTTCAAACATAGACAATTTAGAATTTGGAAGCAGGAAAGTCTCTTTGGTTTTTTTTTCTTTTTTTTTTACTTAAGGAAAGTGGGTAGGTTTTAGCTGAAACATTATATTAATTAATAAAGTAAAGCGAGTGTGTTTTCACAGTGAATGAAATAAAACAGTTTGTAATCTGTAAACTCCTGATGATGGACTAATAATCCGAAATATATAGAGTTCGTATAAACCTCTCTGAGGTTTATTTCATTCGCTGTGAAACTACACTCCCTTTAATTTATTAATTTCTCTTTGATTTGATTTAATAAAAAGGTCTCTGCTACACCATCAACAATAAAAAAAATAATTAAAGGAAACTTTTTTGATTAAATTTTTTATTTTTTAAGCTTGTAATCAATTCTCTTAAATGATAAAAAAATTATAACTTTCAAAGACTTTTTTATGAATTCTGTCAATTCAGAGTTTGTATAAACCTCTTTGAGTTTTATTTCATTCACTGTGAAACTACACTCCCTTTACTTTATTAATTGAGATCAGTTTGTAATCTGTAAACGCCTGATGATGGACTAATAATCCGTAACATATTGAGTTTGTATAAACCTCTTTGAGTTTTATTTCATTCCCTGTGAACTACACTCCCTTTAATTTATTAATTTCTCTTTGATTTGATTTAATAAAAAGGTCTCTGCTACGCCATCAACAATAAAAAAAAATAATAATAATTAAAGGAAACTTTTTTTTGATTTAGTTTTTCAAGCTTGAAATCAATTCTCTTAAATGATAAAAAATTATAACTTTCAAAGACTTTTTAATGAATTCTGTCAATTCCAAAATCTAATAAATATTGATATTATAATATGGATATATATATTGGTTGAATTTTCAGCTGCGCACTTTTGAAAACGACTTCCTTTGAAAAGCAACAAACATCATTTCCTTCTCGTTCCGTTTTTATTCGTGTAACGTCATTTCACCCCTCCCCCCTCCCTCTCCCCACCCAAACAACACTTTTTCCTTTCAACCATTCAACACAACTGGCTTTCTAAAAGAAAAAAAAAGTATTTGCATTTCACGGTCAGACCAAATAGAGAATGACATTTTTTTTGGTTTCTAATTTTAACAACAATACGAGAAACGGGAAAAGGAAACAAAACTTCGTGTAATAAAAAGATTATCAATTTAAAAGCACAAAATGAATTTATAAATAGAAATCAATGAGGTTGTCCTGTGCTTGATGCGATTAAACTTATATACATTGTACATGGATGTAAATTCATAGTGGGATAAATTAAAATTTTCAAGGAACAAATTAATCATCTAAAGAAGAAATTTATAATTAGTATGATTTAATTGATTTGAACTTAATTGAGGATTTATAGGGATATAACAAAAAAATAATAATTTAAAAACAAAAATTAATAAATTTTGAACATTTCGTCGAATTATTCAGACTTAATCAGCAACTTGAACGATTTTAATATTATATTATAGAAATTTAATCATGTATTCGAATCCATGAGAAAAACAGAAAAAATATTTTTAATTAAAAAACTTATGAAGAAGGTCAAACCTTCGAAACTATAGTCTCTAACAAATAAATTATATCTATTCGTATATAATTATATTCTGACAAAACTCACCAAACACGAAATAGTCCTTTTTGCAGAAAACACATTTTTCACATTCTTTGAAGTTATATGATTATACAAAAAAGAGCAAAGCTATTAAATATTTGACTAATGCTTAATTTAGTAAACAAAATTCCAATGTGTCATCATTGCTAAAAAAGACCTTAGTAAAAAATCTTTTAAAAACGGTAATTATTTAAAAAAACCTTTGCTAAAAATAAGAATGTCACCCTTAGTGAATTTTGCCTGCCGAAATAATTTCAAGATTACACTCAATCACTGTCACTAATTTAATAGTCAATATTTATAATGAAGAACTTAGAAAATAAAGAGAGTATCTAGGACAAGATGTCCAACCCAAATTACTATTCGGGCTAAAATTTAGGAATATACAAGGTACCAATACTCACCTGAACAAAAAAATTTCAATTTAGCGTAATAATTGGTTGGCGGATTCAGGAATTTTATGGGGGGGGGTGGAATGTATATAAGGTGCCTGATTTATATAAGATTCTACTTTTTATCTCGGAAGTGTGTCGCGATCGAATTATCCGAGCGGGGGGGGGGGGGGGGGTCAGAGACGCCCCCCCCCCACACACACATATATAGACTTTATTTTCAATTTTCAATTTTTTTTTTACAAATTTTTTTACCAGGCACGGGCCTCTATGGGAGGGGGGGGGGGGGGGGATTTCCTTTTTTTGTTATCTGGCCGCACAAAAATCGCAATCGGGCCGCCGGTTGGACATGGCTGATCTAGGATTACTACATTATATATATATTTTTTTTCATTAATTTCATATCTTACTCATCAAAAGTTATAATACAAAAAATTAAAATAAATTAGACTTGGATAAAATTACACAAGATTAACATTGTATATCAAATTATTGTAAGTTTCACATTCCTATAGTAAAATCCTATATAAATCACAAATAGCAAAACTCACCATTGTGATTTAGTGAATTGTGCTGGGTTAAATTCTGGCACTGGCGTGATTTCTTCAAACTAACAGCCATTAGTGAAATTTTCCGGTCGGAAAAACTGTTAGGTCATTCAATAAGTCCGTAGGATGACACATAGATGGCTTTACTAGAATTTTTCCATATGATTTTTATTTAGTACTAACCTTCAAACGACACGTGTATAAATTTGCTAGCAATCTGACTATTGATTCGTGAGTTATAGCATTTTGTGTGAAGCAACTTTTGTTATTGAAAAAAAAATGTGAAAAAGTGAATTTCGAGTTTTAATAAAGCATTGCTTTTTGATGAATAAAATACAGTGGAAACCAAACAATGGCTTGATAAACATTATCCAAAATCTGCTCAATCGAGAAAAATGGTAGAGAAGTAGATTGCTGAATTTAAACGTGGTCGTACCAGCACAAATGATGCAGAGCGCAGTGGACGCCCAAAAGAGGCTGTTATTTCAGAAAACATAAAAAAAATCCACAAATTGGTTATGAACGATCGCAAATTGAAGGTGCACGAGCTAGCTGGCATTGTAAAGATATCAGATCGTAGTGTTTTTACCATTTTACACGAACATTTGGCTATGCGAAAGCTCTGTGCAAAGTGGGTGCCGCGTGAGCTCACAGTCGACCAAAAAAAACAACGAATCGATGCTTCAGAGGAGTGTTTGGCGCTGTTAAACCGCAATAAAATGGAATTCTATCGTTGATATGTGATAATGGATGAGACATGGCTTCACTATTACACATCAGAATCCAAAAGACAGTCAGCTGAGTGGAACTGAGGCCTATTTTGACGAGAAAGAGAAATCGTACTATAAAAGTGATATCGAAAAGTTGAAAAATCGCTATACTCGTTGTATCGCCCTCGAAGGCAACTGTGTTGAATAATAAAATCGAGTTTTGTCAAAATTTTGTTTTTTTCTTACTTTTACTACCGACTTATTGAATGACCTGTTAAATAAAACAAAAACAGACAAAAATAGATTTAACAGCTTGGTGAGTTTTGCCTCTTGGAAGATTTCGTTATTCTGAATCTACTGATGTAAATAACTAAAAAACAGCTATTTTGCAATTAGTGAGTTTTGCCTGAACAGCGACAATATATTTATAAACATATTTTTACTTGTTATGTGTAATGTACATATTGTTTTCCATATTGCTCACGCCTTGCGTATAGACAATTAAATTAACTCTCTTGGAATGCTGGTTTAGCACAATAGCTTTCTACAGGCGTATTCAAGATTCTCTTATAGAAAGTAACTAATTTTTTGATATAGGTATTTTTGACACTTGTTTACTCGGACCAGTTCAGTTCTTTTGTATGATTATTTTTTAAGTAAGATACATAATATCAAGTTCGAAAACATATTATTAACATCAATAAAAAATAAAAATAAAAATTGTGAAGAAGTTTGAGAAAAATTATTTTTCCCCTTGAATTGGAAGAAGAGGCATCAGGGTCAACTTATAACGAGAAGAGTCCTTATTTGAGTTTCTTTCTAGTGCTAGAAAACAACTGAAACAATAGTACTCAAGGACCAAATTATAAAATATCACTTGTTATTTTTTTATCTTCGCTTACTTTCTGATCCTCTCATTATTCCAATTACCTTGCTGAATAAAACACGGTTACCTAAAGGTCATATAGAGAGAGAGAGAATTGAATTTTCATTCAAAATATTTCCAGACATATATAAACTATATATGAATAATTTAGTTTTTTGTACTACTCAAGCAAATTGAATAATTTATTTTCTATATTCTTCATCATAAATAAACAGAACCGAGTGATTTATCCCGTATCAATTATTTTTTATCCTCAAAAGAACTAAAAATTTCATTTTCGTCTTTGTAATGTACATGTACACAAAATAATCAATTTATTAGGCTCGAGACAAATCAGATATTTAATTGGTAGGCGTTAAATTAAAGTTAATTATAATAATGATTAAAAGATATCTTATTAATATTTAGTTTAAATATTGTTGACAAATTATTTTTTATAATCTTTTTTTTTCATTATTTTAGCAATCAGAATTACAATAATTACGAAAAATTTTATGAGCTATTGTTATCTTGGTAATTATACAGAGGAGAAAAGTAAAATAAGAAGTAGTTACGGAAATCCCCCATTAGGGCTAACTGAGTACTTAATTGTATTAATAGGAATTTAGGTTTCTTGGAGATCTTGTGGCCATTTACTTTTTAGTCTTCTTGCTTCGGGATACAGCATTAGAGAATTGACCGATTGATTTGGGTGAAGTGCCAGTTTTCGAAAGTGTTTTGATGCTTTTTTTAGATGATTTCTGATACATATTATATTTGTAGATCGTCATGGAGGGATTTTTTTGATATATACCGTGTTTCTCAACCATTGTGCACCGGCACACTTCTGTGCCGTTAAACCTTATTTGTCAATATGTCTCTAAAAATTAATAAAAATGAATTGTTTTTCAGTATTTAATATTTATTTGAACACAAATGTTTCTGTACTTTTACTTCTCAGTATATTTTATTTATTTATTTATATTTAAATGTATTTTTCATATATATATATATTACAATATTACAAATTTTAATAGTAAAGTTATATTTCTCAATTTTTCTCAATAGAAATGTTCAACTGCGTCCCTCTTAAGGAGGTTCTTTCGCGACAACCACACAAAAAGTTTTAGCCTAATAACCACCCTATGAATATGAACGGTGCTAAAATTTTAGATTATGTTTTTTTAATATGACTGTTCTTTTTATACTACTTTATTATTCTCTTTATGATTATATATTATTATATATATGATTATTATTATTACGTTTCCAAGACATTGATCTTATATCCCCTCCACTAAAAATAATCGCCTAAATATGTTTTTTTTTTATTTATTTATTTTTTATCAAAACTACAAGGTAAATAGTTTCAATTTTTTTTTTTAAGTTACTTCGAATATATTATTCTAACAAATATTAGTTTTTCATCAAGATGGTGAAAATCGAGAGGTGAACCGCGACCTAAAATCATGTACACCTACTTCAAATTTCACTTTCATTTCCAAGTAGAAGACAATAGATGACAATAGATTATCTAATGAATTCCAAAGTAATTCCAATTAATTCCAAAGATGGTGTACACCTAATTCCAATCGTGGTTCATCCCTCGGCGAAAGTCCTTCAATGAAAAAAAATAAAATAATTATCATCTTCTCACCCTTTCACTATCTACCATATGTAAAAAATTTGATTTTTAATTGCAATTATTTCATGTTTGGTGTCGTAAATAGTTTTCGAATTTTAACAGTGTTGATTATGCTTTTAATGACTTATATTCCAACTTTCGAAGACTTCTTGAATTTTTGCGTTTGTGAAAGAACTACCTAAAGATAAAGCCGCACTTGGTTCTTAAATTGAATCAGACTTGATGAATTGCTCACTTCAGCTGGTAACGAATTAAATTCCTCAAGTCCTCTAAAATATAATGAACTTCTTGTGCCCTGTTTCCTCATCCTCTCAATAAATATATGGTCTCTAATTCGCGTCTCATGATCATGGATCTCGTTGACCAATGTGAAATTTAGATAGACTGGCAGCTGCCTAAGATATAATTTATATACAAACACATTATCTGTAAAAATAAGAATTTCTTCACATTTATAAGTCCTAAACATTCCAGCATATTACTTATTGATGATATACCTACACCAGGCGGGTTAATATGTTACAATGCTGCAACACCTAATTTTATTTACTTAGGCGTAATTATGAATCGTATGTATCGTATACTATAATGTATACAAAAAAGTTTTTTCCAAATATATGAGTTGTTCGTTTATTATTACAATAAATTCGTAATGTCGTCTTTATAAAACTACAGCGATGATGCTTATTTTGTCAATTTTCATTCTGAAGTTACAGTGTAGTTTTCGTATTTGATTCAGTTTTTATTTTCTTTCTTGGAATTGAAGGTATGTAGATAGTTACAAATTCATGTAATTATAATACATCTATCTATAATAGTAAGCTTATTTAAAGTACAATTTTATAAGATCTTTGGTCTGCTGCAAAATTTTTTAATCATTAAAAGTGTTCTTCTAAGAATAAAAGGTTGAAAATCCCTGCTATATACCATACATACTAATATATGATATACCTATGTAAAAGAAAGAAATTGAAAGTTTCTTTTTGTCGAGAATAGCAGAATTTTTATAAATTAGAGGCGACAATAAAAGTGTGTCTTCTGATAGAAAAATAAATTTTTTAATTTATTTATAACAAGACTATATTAATTAAAAAGTTTTTGTTTTGCCAAGAGTAGCAGAGTTGTTGATTCACAAAGAGAAACAAAGAGGTTGTCCTCTGCTTGATGCAAATAAACATACACACATCTATCGAGATGATATATCTGTATATATATATTATTTATTTGTTTGAGACTATAGTTTCGAAGACTTGGTATTCATCATCAGTCTTTTTTAAATATAAATATTGTTTTTCATGGAGTCAATACCGAATGGACATTGAAAATTTGATGTTTCTTCACTGGTGGTCAGTTTAGAATTAAAGTCTTCGAAACTATAGTCTCAAACAAATAAATAATATATATATATATATATATACAGATATATCATCACGATATATATGTGTGTATGTTTATTTGCATCAAGCAGAAGACAACCTCTTTGTTTCTCTTTGTGAACAAGACTATAGTTTCGAAGGCTTTGCCGTCTTCATCAGTATATTATAATTCACAGGTGTGTGAAAGTGAATTTGTGAGTCCTGAAATTACATCCCCTTCTTGATACGGAAGAGAATTGTTCATACTACTATTTTGCAGTCATACTTATGAACATATTAGTAAATCTCCAAACACAAAAAAACAAAGAATGATGATAATTCCAGCAGAAGACCCTTTTATTGTCTCCTTCAATATATAAAAATTCTGCTACCCTCGGCAAAAAAACTCTCAATTTAAAGAATTATGAAATTTTATATGGAAGAAGTTTCTTTATTTAAAAATATGAGTAAGTGTTTTACAGAGTCCCAACATTTTGAAGGGGGTTTAAAAAAATATCTTATGGGTTACATATGTATATGTTTATCTGCATCAAACAGAGGACAATCTCATCGATTTTTCTAATTATTATAATACTAATTAGTAGAGATTGTGGTGTTGGTGCAAGGTGAAACACCTTTAATAAAGATAAAATTAATGTGAAACAAGTGACCTAGAATCCTTAACTCATAGTAAATGAATATTACTAGTACATATAATATTTATTTACTTTTGTCTTTCTTCTAATAACATTAACGTGGCGATATACATTTTGCAAATGATAAATACTTTTTTCACAGTTATTTAAAAATCGCCAAATATTCTGCTCCAGCATAGAGGTACAAAGATTTTGATACCAGTATAAACTTTTTGCAATTTTTCTTTCTACTAACCTAGGTATAGAAATGCAGACTCAAAGACAGAAAAATTCATGATTGATAATGATTTTTCTCCAGGTTCCAGAGATATTTTTACACAATGAGAACATTTTTTTAAATGAATTCAATTCTAAGAACACCTGGCGTAAGCAGTATCCGAATCATGATTAATATTTTCTAAAAGATGCAAATGAAGCTTAATAGCTGGGTTACATTTTCCAATAAAATAATTTTCCCCGGTAAACTGTCATCTCGTGGGAAATAAAACTCTCTTTCTGCTCGCTTATGTTTGCATGGTCTGATTTATTTGAATGGAGTTGAAAGGGCCTTTTGCTTCGATTCTCTTGAGTGAATTATCATGTTCACTCAATGGCTGATTGATTCCATCGCCTCCATGTTCCTTGCCTCCACCTCTAGCCAGCCTACGCTTCCTTCTTAACTTATCATGGCATGCTACAGACTCTAGGCTCAATCTGCATTTTCATTTTATTTATGGTATTGTATATAATTTATTATTATTATTATTTTATTTGAATGTAATGGAAGGCAGCCCAGAGGTAGTGAGGAAAGAAAAAAATTAACACATATAAAATAAGGTGTAATTTATTGGAATCCATCCCCCTTTCCTTTCAAACCGACGTTTCGGAGGATTTTTCCCTCCTTCTTCAGGGTTTCAAAGGGTCAATGAATGAAAGAAATAAAATGTTTCCTTCTTCTCTCCACAGTAGTGTTCCAAAACTTTCTACATTTTTAACAAATTAGATTCTAATTAAGAAAAGGAGGAAAAAAAATTGTTTTTTATGCCTTTGTTAAAAATGAAGAAAGTTTTTGAACATTACTGTGGAGAGAAAAAGGAAACATTTTATTTGTTTCATTCATTGACCCTTTGAAACCCTGAAGAAGGAGGGAAAAATCCTCCGAAACGTCGGTTTGAAAGGAAAGG
Source organism: Forficula auricularia (assembly GCA_024734495.1). Taxonomy (NCBI): domain Eukaryota; kingdom Metazoa; phylum Arthropoda; class Insecta; order Dermaptera; family Forficulidae; genus Forficula; species Forficula auricularia. The sequence goes on along the minus strand of JALMQS010000092.1, from coordinate 5,817,372 downwards.
TGGAAGGATTCCAATAAATTACACATTATTTTATGTGTTAATTTTTTTCTTTCCTCACTACCTCTGGGCTGCCTTCCATTACATCAATTAAAATTTCTACCAGTCCGTCTCTCTCCAGAGAATATTTCGTTGCAAAAAAAAATATTATTTTATTTTGATTATTTATGTCCATCGATTAAATTAATAAGTTGTTGTAGGAAAATAAGGACAATAGCTTATGCAAATATTTTTTATTTTATGCCAACGTTTCGTCAACTTTGTTGACTTTCTCAGGACTCAAACAAATTAACTTCTTTGCATAGGTATTTGTCATTTTATAAATATTCATTCTTAGCAAACACATATAGGCCAGTCATTGAAAAGATTGAAAAATTATTAATTATTATTTTATTACTTTTTTTTTGTATAAACAATTCTTTAATAAACCAATCTATATCTAAACTATTATTCTCTAATCCAGCGATCGGGGAACCGGGGTAAATTACCCCAAATGGGGTAACAATGGATCTATTGGGGGTAATAAGGACATTTTTTAAATTGCGATCACGTCAAAAAGTCTTAATTTTATTTTTTGATGAAACAACATCATTTTTCTAAAACGTAAAAGCGTTTGAATTATGTTAATGTTTATCATTTTTAATTATTTACAGATAGTTTTCATGTAAATTCCAATTAATTCAATAAATAATAAATAATATACATTTACCTTGCTTTTTTTTTGCTTTTTAGATTGTAGGGGTAACAGGGACTTAAGCAAAAATATTTTGGGGTAATGGCTAAAAAATTTCCCCGACCTCTGCTCTAATCTTATAATTTTTAATTTTCAGAGCCCCCATGCATTAGGCACGCACAAAGTGTATTTATAATAAGTTAATAAATTATCGTAGCCTTAATTGTAAATGAAAATTATTATCAATATCTATCTATACTTAATCAGCTTGCGCGACGAAGCCGAAATGATTTTTTTAATTAATAATTCATGACAAATAAATTTTGTTAAAATTACGAAATTTAAATTATTATTTTAAAACCCACTAATAATTCATGACAAATAAAATTTAGTAGCCTGCTGGCCAGCAAGATACCGGGCTTCAAAGCTGGTATTATATCTTCTTTAAGTGCCATATCAGGTCTCCTTGACGTTTTGGCTCCTCTCCACATATACCTGTGATGAGTGTGTTTAGCTGTTTTACACAGATATACGGAACCTACTTTTTAGCCCCGGTTCCGAACGGCTAGTTTGAAGAGGTTACTAGGGAATTGTACTCTTGGTAGTTTGCCATTGATTTCCAAGAGGAGGCTACTGTAAATATCTGCCGAGACTCGGTCTCGAACCAGCGTATTTCAGGCCAGCGGCCCGACACTCTAACCACTGACCCACAGTTGCCTTTAATATTATATAATTAAACAAATTTATTGAATTAAATTGTTTCTTACTCTGTTACGATGTTAATAAAAATATATTAATAGAAACTAAAATTGTAAAAGTTAGGTACAGAAGCTACTTTTCAAAAGTGTGTACTAACTGCACACATACACCTATTATAAATGACGAGGGATCATTCCAATAAATAAGTTTAACTTTTACTGCGTGGGCTAGCATGCTCGGTATTTTTCGAAATCTGGCTTTATAACGAATTGTATACTTATTGATTTTAATTGTAAGTGATTAATTTGAATGCAGCAATACTCGGAAAGTGTTCAATCAGTGTAATTGAAAAAAAAACAATACTACCTACAACCAGATATGAAAAGAAAACACGCATTGAACCAGAAAAATGTATGGTATTAAACATGAAATAAATTTAGTTTTAATAATAAAAATTATTAGTCAAGTTACACAAAGCAAACAATATTTTAAATTTTATTTTATAATAACAAATAAATGTAAATATAGCGGTTATTTCTTTCTTAATGCCTGATATCTGCGTTTAATTAATTTAATTTTTCTAAATCTTTATCAATAATTGTAGTTTACTATTATTATTTAACACAGGCGTAACTAGCGAACTTGGCGCCTATGGACAACTATATCTATGGCGCCTATATACAGAGTAAAATGTAGTTCAGAATTTACATCAATATTATGATTATGGGAATATGGGGTAACTAAGCTTTTGTATTTAGATGATTTATATGTGCAAAACATTATTTATTTAACAAATTATAGAATATTAATATATAGTATAATGAAATGAAATAAAATTAAAATTAAAAACAAGGTTATTAAATAAGTTTAACTCTTCGGTCTTTTGTATTCGCAAAAATGATGGTGTCAAAATCCACATCGATAAAACATCATATCATATTCAATAGACCAGGAGTTCCCAAACTTTTCCGAGTCGCGGGCTTTTTTTCAATAAACATTTTTCCATGTCGCAAGTAAAATTACATACCGATATCAAAACAAATACCGTTTTGGTCTCTCTAAATGCTCTTGTATTAAAATCTATAAAAATATCTTTGGAATTAATAGTTTATTTTTCTATGAAAATCAAAAATTCAGACCACAAGGGGACCCTTTGTATATATTTCAGATTTTTTCGAGGGTGTAAAAGTTAAATGTTTTCATTTTATGTCAAAACAAATACCGTATTTGATCTAAGTACTCTTGTATTAGAATCGATAAAAATATCTTTGGAACTAATTGTTTATTTTTCTATGAAAATCAAAAATTCAGACCACAGGGGGACCCTTTGTATACATTTCAGGTTTTTTTCAAGGGTGTCAAAGTTAAATTTTTTCGGTTTATATAAGTAACTATGTCTAATCGTATGTAAGTAAGAGATAAAAATGAATAATAAAAAATCTCATATTGAATCATTCCTTCAAAAATTTGGAGACACTAATTTTTGCTACTCTCCGTGAGAGTTCAAGAGAGAGCGCTTTTTACTAGCTTCTACTACAGTGACTGGATAGAGTCACTATATTTTTTTAAATTTTGTTTATTGGGCGTCCGAGGAGAGGGCCGCCTCTTACAAAGATACAAGTTCATTACACAAATGCATCCACAAACTTCACACTTTCAGCTTGAGAGCAAATAAATTCAGATTCAGAGCGGGTGGATGAGAGAGCCAGGATTAATCCTGACTCACATTTCACATTTCTTTTTCTTTTTTTGTATTTACAATAAAATAATCATACGCCACCCGCTCTATATGTTCTTCTGCTGAAAGTGTAAAAATTAAGGAGAGATCCTCTCATCGCCCTATATATCAAATTGTTTATTGTTTTTTGCGATATACCCAGGGCGATGAGGGACTCCACCGCTTTATGCCACCACACTCCCTTCCACGAGAGTGTGATGGCCTCGACCCTGACCGAGCCCGCCCCGACGCCAAATTGCTCCGCAATATTATCCACCAGAGTGGAGTTGCCCCTATATTTTTCTATTTTGTTTTGGTCGCCAAAACCCAGTCCTGCAAGCGCGGGACGATCTGGACGTCCAAAACCCACACCACCCCCGACGCATCCTTAATGTAATTTCCACGAGAACGGATGGAAAAATTACAAATAAACAAGAAAGAGGTAAAGAGGTTTGATGCAAAATGTTGAGATCATGAAGAATTACTTTGTCTTTTTACAATGGCGCTTTTTTCCACACTCTTCATAGGCTATATAGTTACGTCGTTGTTATTTAAAATGTTATTTTTCTTGTAATTATAGGAAACCTTATTTTTTTATATACTTTAAGGTAGTTGTTTCAGCATATGGGTTTTCTTAGGATTTTTTTGAAATTTAGACAGATTATTATTTAATTACTTCTGCATCAATTGGTGGCAAAACGAAATTTATGAATATAGTTCTGGGGATATTAAATTCCAAAGAGTTTTTCAGACTCTTATACGTTGCATTATACAGTATATCGGAAAGTTTAAATACATTTTTAATTATAATTAAGAAACTCTTCTTACTAATGTTATAAAAAACTAAACCAACATTAAACAATTACTAATACATTTTTTAAGAAAATTTTAATTCATAGTTGAAACACAGTTTTTGAGATAATAATTAAATAATAATGAAAAATTTACACTAAAAACAAACTGGCAACAACGCATTTATTTAACCTAAAAAGTGGGTTAATTTTAGTAATTTTTTGGACGTTAGCCATTGTCGCAACAGCTTTCAATCGCTTATTAAGAACGTTTTGTTTTATAAATTTTCCTTTATAATGTACTTTATCTGAAATTTTTATGATAAAATATATACAAGTATATACAGTGTTGCCAGATTTGTCAAACGAGCATGGGATTGGCTAGTAGTGGTACATAAACAGCAAAAAGTTTTGGGCTTATGAATTATGAATCCTTATTGTCTTTTTATATACTCTAGCATTAATTTTTTGCTAGTATTGTCGCGAAACAACTACCTTAAATCGATTTAAATATATTTTGAAATTCCCCTCACAAAACACAATTCGTCATATATGAGTAAGTCCGCCGCGGGCCGCGGATTGCCTAGACCCGATATAAAAAACATCTCAAAGAAACATCCGAAAAAACGATATTTTAATATTTTAACTTATTTACCATATATGTAAGATCAAGAAAAAATCAAATCAAAAGGTCGAATTGAATATAAATTTTTGTTCCTATTTTCAATCTTCTTGTTTTTAATGAAAACATTCTGACAATAACAATAACAAAATCTCTGAATTTGTCGATAATAGCAGCAGCATTAAGTCTTTTTTTTATTTTTTTTATCCCGCCGCTAAATGGAGTAAGTGAGGTAAATCGAATACATGAAAGTCAATGGCGGAGTTGACCCAAAACGAAAGACCCCAAAGAGAAACTGCTCATGACGTAAACGATCCTCGAATAAAGACAAAAATCTTTATGAATTTGGATAGCCGTGTTTGCTTGAAATAAACTATAAATAAAACATTGGTGATCGATGTAAATATCCAACCCTGATATTTATAAATAGAGAGCAGATTTCCAGCATTTCTGGTTTATCTTAATATTAATAACAATTTAAAAGTGAAAGAAGGAAAAAGTAGTAAGAACACTAACAAGAATCGGTACTTTTTACATAAATTATGCAGTTGTTCTTGGGAGGGACTAATTTTCTTAATATTATTATATGTTCATTTGACAAGACTTTGTTTTGCCGAGAGAAGCATAGTTGTTGATTCATGACGAGAAATCAATAAGGTTGTCCTCTGTATGTTGCAAATATCTAAATATATTACATCTAAATATTGGCGGCTGGGTTTTATTGATCTACCATATTAAAATAATAGCTTTATTCGAAAAGTTCCGGACACATTCAGTAAGTATACGATAAAAATAGATAAAAATAAAATCACCCTTATATGTTCAATGATCGACTTCGCGAACAAAGCTAATGCATAAATACATTCTTATAATGGAAATTCTTTTATTTTTGGGACCCATCTTATTCGCATCATATTGCTTTTTAAATAACTTTTTTACGCGCTTATTTTTAATTTGTTGTACGATGATGAATCAAATTTAAACGAGCCTTTTGTTTAATCAAAATTTATTTTATAGGAAACATCTACTTTTCTACAAATTATTTTTCTACGTCCTTTTATAACACATTTTTCCCAACGTTTTGGTAATTTTTACATCCGTTCTCTTGAAAAAAGTTGAATGGGTATCTTACTATTAAGGATATACTTTTTAGAGGGCGGAGGGGGGTACAGCTTTTTCCGTATCATATTGCTTTTTTATTTCGTGTATTGCATGTTATTTTTTATTTTCTGTGCTATAAAGGAAATACTTTTTTTTGAGGTCCACCTTTTTCACATCATAGGTATAAATTGCTTTTTAAATATCTTTTTTACGCGGTTAATTTTAATTTGTTGTGCTATTAATGAAATACTTTTATAGGGAGGGGGTCCACTTTTTTCGCATCATATTGCTTTTTTAATACGTTTATTGCATGTTGTTTTTAATTTTCTGTGATATAAATGAAATACTTTTCTTTTTGAGGCCCATATTTTTCGCATCGTATTACTTTTTTAATACCTTTTTTGCACGTTATATTTTAATATTTTTCTTTTTGGGGGCCACTTTTTTCAAATTAATACTTTTTTAATTTCTTTTTTACCTGCTTATTTTTAATTTTTAATGCTTATTTAACCAGACTTTATTTATAAATAATGAGGGTTTGAAATAAATATGTGTGTGGGTGATGATATGTTTGTATAACGACATACAGCCAGGCATAGCGAATAGTAAATGCTTATTCAATTATTTGTTTTTCAATTAGAAAATCCAATCCACGTTCTCTCTCTCTCTCTCTTTTGAGTTACTTATCTGATTCATTGAGCTATCTAATTTCAGCACGCAAAATATGATTTACATTTTATCTTGTGAATACAAAATAGATTGAAATGGACTGGAAATGAATTGAAGATCATTAAATTTCGGAGTGAAATGGATGTTACAACTTGAAACAATCAAACAACTCGTTATTTCCTTATCAATTCCACTGTGGAAATTCACATCGAGTCAAAATGAGAGAAAAGTTTCCATCATGGATGACGAAAAATATTCAATTTTAATAATAAAAAAAAAAAAAAATAAAAATAAAAAAATGTACAAAAATGAAGTTATTACCGATCAACGATTCTTTTTTGATTAGACTATGAATATTTAATAGTTGTTTTTTTCCGAACCACTAAAAATTATACCTACTCGAATTAAATGGATTTGTTATATTATTATATAGTGTAAGTCCGGGAGTGTTCAACCACCGGGAGAAGAGACTAGTGCTAATATTTTAAGAAACAAGTTAGATAATATTAAAGTTTATAATTGGAAAATAAGGACAAGTTTTTATGTGTGACTTTTTTATTTATCAACCAACGGTTCGTTGACTTTGCCGACTGCCGACTTCTTCAGGGCTTCAAATAGTCATGCCACACATTCCTCTAAATTTTCTTGTTATCTTCGTTACGATTTGAAGACCATCGGAAACACAAATTTCTACAAACATTCGGCACATTCACATAAACAATATTTCTTTGACTGTTCTCAATGTTAAATGTTGATTTGAAGCCCTGAAGAAGTCGGCAAAGTCAACGAAACGTTGGCTGATGAATAAAAAAGTCACACATTAAAACTTGTCCTTATTTTCCCATTATAAACTTTCAAATTAATACAAATTATGGACTGAAATGATAATAATAATTAGATAATATGTTTCTGATGTGCCATGTCAATGATTAAATTACATGCAGTTGTATAATATATTATATTGTATTGACAAGACCCGACATGCCGTATTTAATTAACAAATAAGGTTTAAAACTATTTTGTTAAGGGAGAATGGTGTGGGTTCTTGGTGAAACATTTTAAATAAAGTAAAAAAGTTCTTAAAAAATTTTAGAAACTTTTTAAAATATAAAATATAAGCTAGTATTTTAGATTAATTATTTGTGTTAAAACGAGGCAATTAAAAACCTTGAGAACAGTTAATATGTTCTTGTAAGGAGAAAAAATAAGGCTGTTAAATAAACCCAAATTCTTAGCAAATACAAAAACTTGGAGACATGTTTCGGCAGATACTCTCTCGACATCATCAGTCTAAAAGTACAATAACAATTCCATTACAAATACAATACAATAAAGATCAAATCATTTTCAATTTCTTAACTTATAAAATACATCACTCAAACCAATCCATATGAAAGACGTTCGATTAAAATATTTCATATCAGTTGTTTTAGATGAGAGTTTAAACCATAGTTTAGTGAAAGCGGCCTAGCGACGAAGATTTGGTGAGCTGCGACGCTGAACAATACCAGTATCTCTCCGAAAGCGGGTTTCACAGCTGGTGTTTATATATCCGACAGTCAAATTGAAGAATTTTTTTTTTTATATAATGATATTGATACAAGAAGAAGTTGCACCAAGAAGGTACAACCACTTTAGTCCGTGGTGGACCCTTGTAACGTGAAGATAATGGGAGATTTAGGGATTGGGTAGCTGTCGAAGGTATCTGTGGATGCTGGACTTGAAAGATTGAAGGTTATAAGTTGCTGGAAAGACGGTCGGGGGAAGGGAGTTCCAGTCTCTAGATGTCATAGGGATAAATGAATTGGCGAATGCGTTTGTTCGATTAGTATCCAGTTTAAGCGCGTAGGGGTGTTGAATTTTAGAAAATCTTGTATTTCGAGCAAATGAATCCCTTGGTGGGATTATCGATTTTATTTCGTCAGAACAAAAGCCATGGTAATATCTATAAAAAAGGGAAAGGGCGGAGACAGATCTACGATGGGCAAGGAAGTCGAGAGTGTCAGTTAATGTAGGATCGCCTATCAGTCTGATAGCTCGCCTCTGAATTGCATCTAAGGTATTAAGAGAATGCTTGGAGGCCCCTCTCCACAAATACGAGCAATATTCAAGACAGGGGCGAAGAATGTTTTCATCTGTATCAAGACACATGGCAGTGTGTCAGCCAAGTTCGTATCGAGATTATATAGGGAGCCTGTTAGATATGGATCAATGCCATGCTGACTAAAGTTCTATGATAATAAGAAATGAATGTAAAGTCCCGAGTAGAAATTTAAGCCCTACATTAATTCTCCTAAGGTAGTTCTTATTTAGGACTTAGGAGCTAAAAGTATATTCTATTTCCAAGTTAAATTAGGTCCGACTTTGGACCTCAAAGTGGTACAAATTTCCCGTTTTACCAGTTTGGGGTTCAAAGTCGGTTCTGATGGAAATAAAAATTAGGGCCTATTTTAGACCCCTATAACCTAATGGATCATAATAAAAATAATAAATAATAATAATAATAATTATTATTATATTGTCTTTATTTTTATTTTTTTTACATAGTTGTCAGGGTATTTACCCTAGGCAAAAATTTATGTACAAAAGTTGTTATTTACATATTTACAAATGAATGAATATGAAGATGTAATTTAAGGCTTTATGAATGGAAACCAAAATACACTACAATCATCCGGGTGGTTCACTGGAGACTTTTTGGAATGGAATATTTTTATCATCGAATAATGAGTATATAATAAAATGATATCGTTGTCTTGTTTGATAGATGCCGATGATAAATAATTCATAAAGACATTAGATGACGTTCTTCAGCGTCACTTTTAGTTAGAATCTGTAATAAGTAAGAATTCAATATTATTATTGAAGTGAATAATTTATTAATTTTGAGGTCAATTACTAAAGAATTTTATTTTATTTTAATGTAAAGTAGACTCACAATCACTGATGTGTTCATCAATGTCCATTCTATTTTCGTAGTAATTGAAGTTACCTCCAGGAACTTCATAATGATTTATTGGATAATACTGCTGCCTATATCTGTTGAGATTACTGATTTCTCCAGAAAACTTATCTTAATTACTGTTCGTGAGAACACCTTCACAAATGGAGAAATAAAAAGAATATTTACAGGAAAGGTTTTATTAATATGAAAAATCATGTTTACATAAAATGAAAACAAAAACAAAAGATGTTTTTTTGGCAACTAAGTGAGCGCAGATCTACATAATATAGATGTTCTTATAAATATAAATTTATTACGGGGTTCAAGAGGACAATAGTAGGTCTTCATTTTTAATATTGGACTTAGGGGTTCAAATTAGTACCTCACAGTAAATAGTTAATGCCCTGAGGGATAAAGTGCTTAAATGTCGACTCGAGGTATTGAACGCTCTGTTGTTGCAATTAAAAATATCAAAATAAAAGATAACAGATTTTCTGAAATTAAAGGTAGAGTGAGTGAGGAAATCTTCTGAATGCATTTTGTAAAGCCCTCATCTTGCTTGCTATTGAAGGATAACCTGGTCTTCTGGCCCCTCTCCTCCGCCCTGTGCATACCATTTTGCGGACACATGTTGTGTGCTGGGTGTCCGTCTCGGGTAAACGGGTAATCACGGGGTTCTGTCCTCCGTCGCCGTGATAATGTCTAGCTTGGTTTATCGAGTGGTTGGCCTTCATTCAATTTAACATTCCACTTGGCCAGCCCTGACCTACGACAAACACCACATTAAAACAAACAGTCGTTTATACTTTGCAGCCGTCATCCCATTTGTCCCTCAACATGTGTTCTCACCCCCCCCCCCCCCCTCCTCCAATCTAATATAAAAGAAATATTATCTCCATTGCTAAAAATGAATTATTCTTCTCTTATTATCAAGAGTTTCTTATTTATATTATACCTCATGAATTATTATCCCCAAAGTAAAGTAAGAATTTATATTTTCAAGTGGCCTACTTTATCTCAATTTGTTTTGAAAATTTTGAAAAAAAAAAACTTTTGAACAAACTTTTAATGGATATAATTTTTTTTAATTAGGTTAAATTATATTTTTTCTAGTCATTTAATGTACCTATATAATTTATATATATTAACAAGTTATTTTTTATTTTGAATATAATTGCACTAAAAATACAAACTCGGAAATCTTCTTTCAAAACATCTCCAATAAATTATATTTATTGCACAGGTTTGCGAATTTTAACTTTGGAAAAGTTTTTTTTTATTATTTAGTTTCATTATAATTCCTACACCCAAATACAGTAAAAATCGATATTTTAAAAAATTCTGTCACATCACAATTTTTTGGTTTTTGAAATTTTCAATTTTTTTGTCTCTTCAAACCTTCCTAATTTACTCAAAAATCAATATTTTAGTATTTTCCCTTTTTTTTCAATCGGTAGATAAGTAAATATAATTAAAAAAAAAACATGTATTTTTTTTACAACCCTAAATAAGATGAGCCCACTTACTATATGTTATATGGCTCACCGTCATTAATTCTAGCTTTGTAAAAAAATTGATTTTATACACAAAAAGAAAGCAGGTGGAAATCTATTAAAATGATATAAAAATATTTAAGAAACTTTTTCATCGCAGCCCTGTATTATTCATATAAATTAGACCTGCTGTATTTTTAACTGACTTTGAAAAAAGGAATGTCTGGTTTTTTTTTGTGTGTTTGAACATTTATTTCTCTTTACCATGTCGACCGATTTAGATGATATTTTTTTTGCATTGGGTTCAGTATAGTTGCCGATTGGTCCCGTATAAATTTCATTGGTATTTGACCTTTTTTTGTTTTGTATGTTCAGGCATAACTTCTTTGTTTATAGACCGATTTCATTGATTCTTTTTTTTATTGGAAAGGGGGTACCTTAGGGGTGGTACCATATTAATTTGGTCTGATGATATGATCAATGTCAAAATAACGGAAATCTCCAATTCTTATGTGCAAATAATCGAAATTTAATAAATAAAATATTTTATAAAAAAAAATTAATCTTAAAACGTTCATTTAAAACCCGCTAACGTTTCGAGATAATTTCTCTATTTATGTATTATATTGAATTTTATTATCAATTTCTGATTCCTTCGCCGAATCTTTCTCTTACGAGATGCATTCAAGGTATTATTATAAGTCGCTATTCTTAACATCACTAAAAAGAGAAAAATAAAAATAATTTTCAGAAAAAAAACCGACTTCAAAAAATTAAATGCCACAACTAAATTAATAAGAACTCAAAAATAAAATAAAATGCACTAAAAGGTATAAAATAATGATCTAATTTAGTTACAACTAAACGATGAAATTGTTACATGAAATCACTTTTTGAAGACGGTGCCAAACAAACTATATAAGAGAGATTACGCGATGTTGTCTTCATTCACGCCAAACGTACCAAGTACACCAACTTCAAAAAGTGATTTCATGTAACAATTTCATCGTTTAGTTGTAACTAAATTAGATAATTATTTTATACCTTTTAGCGCATTTTATTTTATTTTTGAGTTCTTATTATTTTAGTTGTTCCATTTAATTTTTTTGAAGTCGGTTTTTTTTCTAAAAATTATTTTAAAGAACATAAATGGTAATTCATTTGCCGACGACTACATATAACCTTGAAAGGATGAATAAGTAAATAACAGAAACCATTTAAATCAAATTATTAATTTAATTCATTCGAATAGTTCATTCTATAATATGTTTTATACATTACATATCTAAAGATTTATTATTTTTAGAATTTGGAGAAAAAAAAGGAAAAATAAACAGTGAGCATCCGACCTGGATCGAACTAGCAATCTCCCTGTTAAATTCAGAGATATAGTATAAGGCAGTCAGAAGCCAATTTGATTAAGTCTACTTTTTGGATACACTCTGTTAATTTAAAATATTATAATACAATATAATGTATATAATGTACACATTTTTATCTTAATGTAAATAAATTTTATCTTCATGTGATTTTAAAAAATTATACAAAAGTTTTTATTAATATTTCGATGTTCATCATAATACTCTTCAACTGTAAAACTTTTTTACGTTTTTTTGTAAAAATTGAATTAAATGAAACCTTTCTACTGTCAAATTATTAATTTTTTACTGAATATTATACTGCATATTTTGGCCTTTTTTCTGCCTATTTTATGGCATATTTGAGCCATTTTTACTGCATAAATACCTACTCTTTAAATATAAAGTTTGAATTTAAAAAGAATCATGTGTTTATGACTTTTATGGGCTTATCGGATTAGCTTTTGAGGGACTCGTAAATTAATATATTAAAGAGCGGAAACCTATCCGGGTATTTATTTTACATTATTCAATAAACAAACCGGCCTTCAGTCCAGCGGCACCTTGCTCTTGGCATGACACTTCTTGGGGTGTCACGAGAAATTTTCCGTAAATTGATTAACCATAATTAATTTACTTGTTTTCTTTTTATTCAACCACCTGTTATAAATAAATTGGTAAGAGTTTTACCCCGACACGTGAAGGTCCGGGTTCGATTTCCAGTGGGCCCACATGTCTCTATGACATTTTTTTTCTTTTAACCTTATAGGTCATTTGCTTCCTAATTGAAATAAATCTAATAATGCATACATTATTTTCTTTATTGTATTACAATTTCGACCACCATTTCTTGACCAATACCATTTGTACTTAAAAAATGAAACATTAAAAAAAAAGCTTCGTTGATTTGGGAGAAACCAGTTTATTAACGGTGTTTTTGTAACAGCCACAGCCTCAAACATAAGTTGTTTACCAAAATAGAATTTAGTATTTTTGATTTTAAGTCGATTCTTCCACGTTTTCATTAGAGGTTGCCATTAATAGACAAAACATCAAAAATGGAATGCAATGAGGTTATTCCTCTAGTGTTAGATAAGAATCAATCGTTATTTTTGATTTTAAGTAGATTCCTCCATGTCTTCACCAATGGTTACCAATAATAATCAAAACGTCAAAAATCCAATGTAGAATTGTTATTCCTCAAGTATTAGACGAGAATCGATGGCTATTTTTGATTTTAAGTCGATTCATCCATTTCTTCGGCATTAGTTACCAATAATAACCGAAACGTCAACAATCCATTGTAGATTGTTATTCCTCAAGTAATAAATGATTATCAATCGCTATTTTTGATTTTAAGGTAACATGGACTGCAAATAGTGAATAGTGATTAATTAATAATTAATGAATAAACATATTAATATTTCAAATGACTTTGGATAAAGTTTAGCAATGATCCGTTGCAGTTTATTTTTTTTTTGTGATTTCATTCATTCTTAAATTTTAAATTAAAGGAAAATTTTTTAAAAAGCCCACTTCTAGAAATTCATATAAAATAATTAGCCAGAAGAAGCTGGATTGGGTATTTTGTGTTTTTCTTTAATCTCAGCTGTTTATCGCAGGTTTTTTCTCTATCCCTGACCCTGGCTCTTGCTATTAGTCTCTATATAAACAAAAGAATAAATAAATCGATGCCTAATAAGTCTTAACTTTATTATAATTCTTCATGATAAGCGTCTGGGAGAGAGGTGGGGGAATTGTTGTTAAAATGCAGAACAGACAGCATAGACCTTGAACGTGAATTGACTTATTTGTTTACAAACGACCACTCGTTAATTCACTTAGGAGTGGGACTTTGACGAGGATCCCGATCGGAACAAAAGGAAATCGAGCAGACAGAAAAACTCAGGAGAGAGAGAGAAGAAAGAGATGTTGCATTTAAATTATTTTTTAAATTTAAATTTAATTATAAACTTGAGGAAAAAGTAAAAACTTTTTCAATCTTTGATATACTCACTCCTCATTTTGGTGATTAGACAATTTTTTATCATGGCTACGTGCTTAGATCAGCGATTCTCAACCTGTGGGGCGCGGCCCCCAAAGGTGGGAAGGGGGATAACACTAAACAGTGGGCGCAAGCATATAAAATAAACTGCAACAGATCATTGCTATGCTTTATCCAATGTACTATCTTATTCTAGGGTAAAGTACATTAAAATACAATTTTACAAAAAAACTTTAATTAATAAAGTAAAGGGTGTTTAGTTTCACAGTGAATGAAATAAAACTCAAAGAGGTTTATACAAACTCAATATATTTCGGATTATTAGTCCATCATCAGGAGTTTACAAGTTAAAACTTGTTTTTAACGAAATATATTGAGTTTGTATAAACCTCTTTGAGTTTTATTTCATTCACTGAGAAACTACACACCCTTTACTTTATTAATTAATATCATGTTTCACCTAAAACCTACACCACTTTACCTAAGTAAAAAAAAAAACTTTTTATGACCTTTTTTGTGGTCCTCGAGGTACTTAATTACAATCTTAAATTTCAACAAAATTGCTTTAGTCATTTTCAAAATAATTAGAAAAAACTAAAAAAGTACTAAAATAAAGTATTAATGTTGGAGGGACGATATGTACCAAAAACTAATCAGCGCTTAATTTTGTTAAAGTAATGGTAGGTTTTCAATTTCATTTCAATCGGTTGTACGGTGTGGAAAAAATCGTGGACGAAAAATCATCCATCCATCCGCACGCACTTCCTGAAAAAATCGCACTTTTTGACCTCATGTAATTTTTGGCAAAACCGTCACGTGCTAAAATTCAACCTAAATGAATACTACAATTTGTGACGTTAATTGAAACCATAGATACCCTAGTCTTTACCTGAGGACCCTATGAAGTCGCGCTTGCCGCGAAACCAATTACAATACTTTACTCATGCTTCGCATTGGATAAAGTTAAAATATACGAAAAATCATTTACTGAAAGAAAAGCAAAATAAAAAACATTCTGACGTAAAAAAAATAAAATACAATTATAAATAGGATTGCATCAGTACTGCACAATAGAGATGTTACGGAATTTCGACTCCGAAAGGTCGGAACTTCGGATTGATTTTACACTTCCGGCTCCGACTTTGGTTCCGATAATTTTGAATTGGAGGTTATAACGAAGATCGAAAGATTAGACCGGGGCCAGCCAGAGTCCGCAACTACAAGTTTTGTTGGCCGGGGAATCACCTCACGCCAGCATATTTTTCTATTGTTGCATGTTACTTACGTATGTCTATTATTATTTATATTTGACTGATTACTGAATTATATTTTTATTATTTCATTAGAGGCCTGCCATTAACAGTTAGTTAAATACATCTCTCTTTTACTACGACTCCGCCTCCTACTCCGATACATTAAATTTAAAATTTCCGGTTCCGACACCGGTTCCGGTAAACTCACCTCAGTAACATCCCTAGAGCACAAGCACAATGTATCGATATGGTGAACGTAAAACCGAGAGCAATAGAGTGGTATCAATTCTGGTTTTGACAATGCAAAGGATCGGTGTTGCCAAATATCAATAAATTCACCTATTCTTGGTAATTTTCAAAGTTTGTAAATTAATTTCTAGCTACATAGAATCTGATCGACGAAAATAACTACATGAATACATTTTTTTTATAAAAACAATTTCAAAACGTTTATTACATTCCCAAAATAATCAAGTTGAGAAACGTAGTTTAATTCGAAACTAACTATTATGCTTTTAAGAAAATCATAAGAGGTTTTCAACTACTAAATCCGAGATATTATGGATAATTTTTATTATATGCCAGAAGGGCTGAATTCACCTCTTCGGGAATTAAACCCGAACACTAAAAATATAATCCAGGCACATGCCATTTATCGGCATTCTGGTTCATTTCTCTAAGGGGAGAATTCAACCCTTCTGGCAAATAATAAAAATTATACATAACACGTCTGATTTATTAATTGACAACCTCTGATAATTTTATTTAGGCAATTTGCATTTTTGTTTTATGCTCTTTATCTTAAGAAATAGGAATATATTACTGATCCTTAGTTTGCATATGAAATCTAGATAATATAATAAAGCAGCAGAGATAATGAGATTGAAAGTATATTTAATCGGTGAATATAATTTCGAATAAGTTAAATCTTGCCAGAACTTTGTAGAAGATTTGAGGGAGAGAAGAAGTCAGAAGATATCGTACAGATTAAGACATGGGGGATCACTATTTTAGAGGATGAAGTAAGACAAATCCCCATGTGGACCGGGGGAAGAATTTGTCCACAGTATCCCCTGCTTGTCGTAAAAGGCGATTAAAAGGGGTTGGATGTTAGGATGACAAATCCAATCCGTAAAAATATTTACATTTACAGAAGCATCCTTCCGCATCACACAGAAGAGAGCACGCACTGGTTCTAACGAGAGGATTGTCCCTTAGAAAGTTCGAAGTCTTTATAAATTGGGACATTCCGAATTACAGGATTTATGTTTACCTGCGGTATGTCTCATTTGTTCAATCCGTGAAAAAGCCGTTTGAAGCATGATACTGAAGCTGGCTGGCCTAGGAACATTGCAACCTGTAGACACAAGCAAACGAGAAGTATAAATGAAAAAATATAAACAAAGACAAAGATTTTAATATTATTCCAGGTAATTAAGAAATGGGATGTGGGTATTTTAGAAAAGTGAAAGAGCTAGCTAGGGAAAGAGTAGAATGGAAGTGAGTCTTCAGACTGAATACTCTTTGATTATGAGAAGTCGAAACTTTAGGTATGGTAGAATATCTCAACATTAAACTATATATGTGGACATTTAATTATCCTACTTTTATAACAAACCACCATTAGAATTAAATATTTAATTATAATAGGTTTTACAAGGATTTGGACTATCAGGTCAACTTGGGCTCTATAAAAGTTTCAATTAGATAGATGACATCTGAAGGAGTAAATAAAGTGAAAAAAGGATAAAAGAAGCAAGAAAATAAAATAAACAAAATGGAGTAAAACTAGCAAGTAACAATTTTATGTGCGTTATAAACTAAAAATTGATTCACTTAACCATTCGCAATTATTTAATTACAATTTTAAACAAAGAACAATTACCGTGCATAAGAACGCTTGAAAAAGTCACAATAAAGACGACGAAACAAGATTTAATGTTACAATTTGAGCTATTACAGCAACATCTTGTATAATTAGTTTAAAGAGGATGGACAGGAGAATATCAAACTAGATCCAAATCAGAAACTAACTATAAGAGCTGATTCTTATTTACTGTCTCCCTTGATGCGCTGGCTCATCGTTATACAGTATAATAGCGTTTTCGTTCTTTTTCTATTTTATAAATAACCTGGTTCCGCCTTGTCCTCCAATACAAATACAATCAATAATTACTAACAGATAATAATTCACTTGTCAAAATTAAAATAAAATTAAAATAAGCCTTGATGAAAAATAAATTCGATACACTTTATTGACCGTGAGAAAGTTGACACGATTTTTTGATATCCTATTATTATTCCTATAATTATTAAACAGGAGTTATGTTCATTTTTATTTAGACCTCTCAATATCACGCTAACAAGGGAGTCTCCCCTTTAACTTTAGGTACATCTCTTTGATTTAAAAATCTGTAAAAATTCAGTTATTTGTAAATAAAATATGAATATAATTTTTTGTTGAACTATAGTTTCGAAGATATCAATCTTTCTAATTATAAATATTCTATCTGCTATTTTTCATGGATTCAAATACCCGAATAAATGTAGGTAAATAAAACAACTTCATTTGTAAAGTGACCAACTTACTATTACATTAAAACAGATTTGCATTCATTCTGGTATCTGAACCAATGAAAAATAACAGATAGAATACTTATAATTAAAAAACTGATGATAAAATTCAAACCTTCAAAACTATATTCTCTAACAAATAAATAAATAACGCTTTCATAGCTCTAACTATTATTGTCACATATTATAAGAGTCCTGTGAGCTGAGAGAGTACCTATATGCAACAAATATCAGGGCTTAAAAAAATAAATCCAGTAAATTATGCTAACAACACCAGTATCAGTATCTTCCCATGAACACAGTTTTTCTCAATTAAAATTGATTAAAAATTATTTAAGGTCAAGTATGCGACAAGAAAATTAAGAGGGAGTTGTTATGCAAACAAAATAACAAAAGAAATAAATTTTAGTGATATGATCGAGCAAATAATTATACATATTTTAAAAAATTACGAGAATAACTAGAAATACAAAAATGTATGTTTTATGATATTAAAAAAATAAATATTTGAATAAATAATTAATAAAATTAAGTTCATGTATTATTTGTCCCTTTATTTTTCGGGGGGCCCCGTATATAATATTTTCCAATGGCCCCACAAAACCCCCAGCCGGCCCTGTTCATTATATTTGATGGTGTCAGGGAAAAGGCCCTTATCTGCACCCACCAGATTTTTCAGGAATGGCAAAATGTGAGTTAAATGTGGGTATAATTTTTGATTACATATTTGAATACAGAAGCAAATTTTCATTTGCAAAAGAATAATAGCGAAGGTAAAAATGGAAAAAATGCCCTAATTTTGTCTGCTTGAAAATTGTCAAAATTTAAATTGCTATAATTCAAAATTATTTTTTTACTTATAAATATTCAAAAATTCATAAAATTTTTAGGCGAAACAAAAAGTGTTTTATTCAGTTGTTTCTCTAGAAACAGGAGATGCCATTAGTACGATTTTGACTAGGTGAAGATAACGGTCCCTTTCCCTGAGACAATCACATATTTGTATATAGCAATGCTTCTTCTGGTTTATTCTTTATTTGATAAGAAACATGCAGATCTAAAAGTCATTATAGCTGAGGATTGGATGGAAGGCAGTCCAGAAATAAATAAAAAATATTATTTCTAATAAAGGAGTATTTATTGGAATGTTTTCCTTTTATAATTCTTTTTGAAATTAAATTTCTTCCAGAACTTAAGTGACTTGATTTAAATTTTTCATTAAATTGAAGGGTTGGTTTTGTCACAAATATAATAAAACAATAATTTTAATAACTATTAGAATTATTTAATTGATAACTATACAGTTTCGGTCACCACTGGTCGACCATCCTCGGTAGTTCTAAAAATTGAAATGAAACATTTATTTACATTTTTTCTTTTTATAGAGAATTATATAATACAAATTTTTTTTTTTTTTTTTTTATTTTTACAATAATTTGAAATCATACATACATCTCGTTCAAGAACCGGAATTTGTCATTTCACATGAAACATTCATTCTTAAATCTTCAATATAGATACATCACACAATTCATTACAATCACACACATACATTTTTTTGAAACTCATTATTATATTTCTTCTTCAAGCGCCATACTAGATTCCGAGCTTCGGCGATTACTGAGGAGAGTATCCTCTCCATTGTAATTTTCCTGGGGAAATTTTTCACAAGGGTGGTTTCCCATTGCCTTCCCCTGAAGGAAACAGATTATAGTAGGTCAAATATTTGCAATGATTGAGTCGGGGTTGAGCCCACGCTAGCTTGATTAGAATGCATGTTCTTTAACCATTCGGCTAACCTGAATAACTTATTATATTTAGATTTACTAATTATAATTATGTAGATTTAATAAATGATAAAATTTTTATAATAAGTATGTTTACTAAAGATTTGCTGATATATACCTAGGTATTATGTTTATTTGAATCACACAACTCTAGGGTCTGACCTTTCATGGAATGACCATATCTCAACCACTGCTAAAGCTGCAGCGCGCAAGCTTGGTCTCCTATTTAGGTCTAGACGCTGTTATACTCCCAGTCAACTTCTTATACTGTATAAGTCTCAAATTCGTCCCTGTCTCGAATATGGCTCTCATCTATGGAGGGGTGTCTCCAAACATTATCTTGCTACACTGGATGCAATTCAGAAGCGAGCAATTAAACTAATAGGAGACCCGGCTCTAACCAATTTACTCGACTCCCTAGCTCACCGAATAACCGTTTCTGCCCTTTCCCTGTACTATAGATACTATCACGGTGTCTGTTCAGTCGAGCTGAAATCAATTATCCCCCCTCCCCCTAATGCCCTCTTTACGAGAAACACGCGGTTTTCTAACGCTCAGCACCCCTTCGCTATCAAATTGGATAAAAGTCGAACAAGCGCTTTCGCCAACTCTTTTATCCCTATGACCTCCAGAGACTGGAACTCGCTCCCTGCCACCATCTTTCCCGCGACTTATAGCCTTCAGCTATTTAAGACCCGTATCCACTGATACCTTCAACCCCCGCACAACCCATAACATTATTTCTTCTTCTTTTCACGATGGAGGGGCCAACCCAGGCCTTTAGGGGTTGCACCTTTTTGGTGTAACTCCTTCTCCCATCATTATCATAAAAAAAAGCAAAGGACAACTTCAAAGATTTCCCTTTATGAAAATTATTTTGTAGCAAAAAAATAAAACTACTTGGATGGATAAAATTTTTCGAAAATTTAGAAATTTCTCAAAAATGGACTTAACCGCATTGGCTTCAGATGGACTTATTTATCAATAACCACAATCGAAGAAAAAAAATAAACACGTTTCGATTTGAAAATGTATTTTTATATTACTTTATTTAATTATCCGAGTAGAGAAATGCAAAAAATACAAAATAAATTCCCTACGGGTATATAAGTTAAACTTTAAGGTGACAAGGAACCTAGCTTGAGGGGACAAGAAGAAGACGTACCGACCGGTCTTTGACCTGAAATGAAGCAATGCCTACTTGCTCTCTTGAAAGCTCCGACGGATGCTAAATTACTTTATTTTTGTTAAAAATCAATTAATAATTTGTCTTGCGTTTCAACCTTTAATTAAATTGTCTTTCTAAGGCAATACCAGATGAAATAATTACACCAAGACAAACAATTAGGATTCTTTCATATAAACCATGCAATTATTTTATCTTCAATTTGCTTTAAGCACTCAATTAGGGATCGCTGAAGAAAAGAGATGCTCTTTATCTCTAACAAGGAGAAAATTTCCTTTAGAAAATGCATTTGCGACGATTTCATAACTTAAGCTTCAAGTTATTTGTCACAACTACTAAATTTGGCTCAAAATTCGTTAAAGATTTAATTTAATTAATTACACCCCCAGAATTTCGGGTTAATGATATTTGTCCCATTCATTTCAAAAGGTTATTTAAAACTTTTCCCTTCAAAAACGTAAAGAATAAATCAAGCTTGTGAGAGTCGATTTCAGCCAAAAAAGACTGGGCTCTTCATCTGTGGTGTTTAGGAGAAATTTGATATAATAAAAATTATACTTTTGCACTACGAGCTTTCAAAAATATAATTAGTCATAATAATTAAAGAATAACAAATAAAAAAATAATTTCTCGATATTTATTATTAATTTAACAAAATAAGTATCATACGTTTTTTTTCTTATTTCTTAATTACTATATTTAATTATATTTTAAGCTCGTACTGCAAAATTCAATTTTGGTACTTTTCAGGTTTTCACCATAGATATATAAATAAAATTTCAAATTCATTTTAGTTTATGAGGTAGAGCGCTCAAAAAATTGAGATAACAGATTAACACACCCAATAACAGAAATTTTCAAAAAATAATTAATATCTTATATGTTTTTTCTCGGAAATGGGCTGATGGATGTATAGCTAAGGGTTGAATGCAAGGCAGTTCAAGGGTAAATAAAAAGATGATTTCTAATAAAATTAGATTTATTGGAAAGTTTTTTTTTACACTTTTGAACCGACGCCAACGCTTCGGTATATCTCCCTCCTTCTTCAGGGTTCAAAGGATCAATGAAGGAAAATTGTTACATACTTCCTTCATTGACCCTTTGAAGCCTGAAGAAAGAGGGAAGTTCCACCGTCGTTCAAAGGTGTAAAATGAAACCTTTCCAATACTAAATCTTATGTTAATGGGAATAATATTTTTGTTTATGCCTTCTATTCAATCCCCGAAAATATTACTTTTAAGTTAGTTCAGGGCTGTCCAACCCGCGGGCCGCGGGCCGCATGCGGTCTAGCACTGCAATGCAACCCGAAATAAAATTATAAACTTCCTTAAAGATTTTTATGTACTTACTGGAAAACATATCTGATTCAATTTGACCTTATACCATGTCTATAAGTTTAAAACGGTGCATCGCTCATAGTATGCGTTAGTGAGCGTTTTAAGCTACTTTACCGACAGATTATAACCTCTTTTGATGAGTTTGACATTTGTGAATATTAATCAGTACAAATCACCAGCAATTTCATACAGCAACAAACATTTTTCCTTTGGTAATCAGTACTAGTTTCTTGTCAGGAAAAAAGCATATGCGAGAAGCTCTACTTTTCTGATTTAATTTGAAAACATCGGTTGACGAATGCTTGTGGAGGCCTATGACAGCAGTGCTTTATCGGAAACAACGTGCAGAGATTGGTTTCATCGGTTCAAAAACGGCAATTTTGAGCTGAGCGACAAGAAGCGTGAAAATCGATCCAGGAACTTTAAGGACCATCAATTGCAGTCTCTTTTGTGCCCAATCGCAAAAAATGCTTGCCGAGTAATTGGGTGTTACTCAACCAACCATGTCCATGCGCCTACGTGTCATGGGAAAGGTTCAAAAGATCGGAAAATGGGTGCCATATGAATTGAACGATAGGCAAATGGAGCGACCCAAACCACATATGAAATCTTGCTCGCCATACAAAAAAAGTCGTTCCTGCATCCGATTGTGACTGGGGATGAAGAGTGGATATATTATGAGAATCCTAAACGCAAGAAATTGTGGGTTGATCCCGCCCAACCATCAACATCTTCCCCAAGACCAAATCGCTTCGGACGGAAGACGATGCTGTGCGTTTAGTGGGATCAGCGGAGTATCGTCTACTATGAGTTGTTGAAACCTGGTGAAAATGTCAATGCCACCCGCTATCACCAACAACTGATCAAATTGCACTGTGCTCTGAGTGAAAAAAGACCACGACAACGCGCCATCGCACACGTGAACAATAGTCCGAAACTACTTGGAGAAACTAAACTGGGAGGTGGTACCCCATGCCGCTTATTCAAAAGACCTGGCCCCTTTTGACTACTTCCTTTTTTCATCGATTGGCCACGCGCTTGCTGAGCAGCACTTCGATTCTTACGAAGATGTCCGAAAATGGCTTGATGAGTGGTTTGCCTCGAAAGAGAAGGAATTTTTTTGGCATGGTATCCACAAATTGCCCGAGAGATGGCAAAAATGTGTAGATAGTGAAGGCCAGTACTTTGATTAAATTTGATTTTGTTTTCTATGAAAAAAACATGTGTTTTTTTTTACTAAAAAAGCACCGTTTTAAACTTATACCCCTGGTATACTAGTATATATTTTTTTTCTATCAAAAATAAAAAGAAATGGAAACGCGATTAAATATACAAACAAATAGAAGGAAAAATAAAAACTTTTTCAAGACTCGGTTAGCTTTCTACTAGTTAAAGTCGCAACAAGTAATTTCTTTTGTAGATTTTTGTATGAATTTTAATAAAGACCAATTTAATATTATATATATCTCTATAACGAACATTTTGGTCAGAGTGCAAAAGGCCATTCCTAGAATAATAGAAATTAAGAAATTAATCTTTAATATAGTCTGAAACAGGTCTATTCTTGTAAGTGGCATCCAATTACAAGTCCAGGCCTGTTTCAGAAGAAAGAGAGATCATTCTATTCTCGTTCTTTATAATTATTTTTATCCATCAGATTCTAATGAAAGAATCGCTCACGCGCACATTAAATATTAAAAAAGTAAAAACAATTTCTCGGACTCTGTACACTAGAGTTGCCCTAATAATTTTTAATAAACTTAAATATAAATTGTTTATTTATGGCTATACTATAACATCCTCTTAAAATTTCAATAGAATAGTTAAAAAAATATTTTCTGCCTTTTGAACCAGATATTCCAAAATCTAATCACTATACCAGTGTTATTTCTAAAAGAAGAATTGGAAAATTTCTCCAAAAGTGTTTTTAAGAATAAAGACAGGAATTTCAATTTTGAATTTAAAAAAATATATCAAGATTTTATCATATTTTGAAAACGTTTTTATTAGATATAAATATTTGAGCTGCAGACTTTCTTATGGAACTGCAATCGGACATTGAACTGAAAGAAACATTTAAAAATGTCTCTTTATTAGAATGTACGTACGTTAACCTATTTTCAATAATTAAATTCACTAAAAGCAAAATTATAAGCTCTACCATATCAAGTAAAAAAATAATGAAGTTTCGAATATTCAAAAATTATTCTTTATCTCATATTTCCATTTACTAAAATAGGTACTCGTATTTATTAGATCAGTAATTAAACATTTTTAAGTGCTAATTGATTTAAAAACAAAATCCTGAAGGAAAAGAACTCAAAGATGTTATGCTATGGTATTTTTGCCTCTTTCTCATATTGAATATCATTATTCTACATTATTAACTTTCTTTTTTGATTAACAAATATAAATAGAATTAGTATATATCTTCGGCTCGAGACAATTTTGTTTCTTCAAATGTGGTCCGTGTAGGCCAAATGGTTGGACACCCCTGAGTTAGCTTATTATAAAAATATACTTTCTACAGTGTATTTACTGTTTAAAAAAAAACATTCATGATTAAAATCCTACACTTCGTATAGTCAAGTAAAATGCAATTGAAAATAAGATTGAAGTAATTTTTGGTGACGGACTGATTAGTGGATATTGATGAGGCAGTCCAAAAAAAGAAGATCATTTAGATTATCTTTTTATTCATAAACCGACGATTCGGAGGCTTATTCCCTCCTTCTTCAGGGTTGTGACACCACTTCCTGTAGTTTGATAACTACTGCATTAAGAAATAGAGATTAGAGTGTCTATTGTTAAAATTTTATATAGTGAGAAATGAGTTTTAAAAAAGACACGACATGATTATTATGTAAAGTGGCCGAGTAAGAAAGAAATATGTGGTAGCTTCAAGTGGTATTTGGACAATGTTTATTGAGCTCTCCCCTCGCAATTGGAGCTAGTCTCTGGAGACATGGAATGCACCCCCATAACCAGAGCATCCATTATCCTTCTCCGAAATGGCTTACAATGGCCAGATCATATAAATCACCACCAATGCCTAATAGATAAGGTCTTATGTGAACAACCTGACAGAGATAAACTTTTCATTCTGCTCATCATACTTCTTCAGAAATGGACCTATCATTGACTAGATATGGTGTCACAGTAGTGATCGATAACTCAGGCTCACAATGGAAATCCTGACTTGAAATTAAAAACTGATATTACTAGATTATCAGATTACTATAAACATAATTAAAATTCTATTACGTATATTTTTCTTTAATTTTTAATTACTCCTACTGGGAGGCAGATGCAAATATATATAGAAATAAATATTTGCTCATAGTATTTAAAAATGTCTGAAAACTAGAAAAATAATTTTTAAATATTTTTTTATTCTGTCTATGTTTCCATATTCCGAAACCCAGGATAACTCAAGAACGATAATTCTTGCAAAGTTTTTTCTTTTAGCAAATCGTTTGTTTTTTTTTAATGCAGAGGACTGATTAGATTTTGACTTCTCTAGTTATAGAACTTTAGGTTCATAAATGCAGAACACATCATTTTTTAATAATTTTTTTTTGAGATTTTAGAATATAGGCATAAATGAACACTTTGTTAATGAGTTTATTATTAAATACTAAAGCAGGAGTTTCCAAACTTTTCCGAGACGCGGCGCCTTTTTTCAATTACAATTTTTCCCATGGCGCCCTACCCTAAGTAAAAGTATATATAGTATATAATACTCTTGTGTTAGGATCGATAAAAATTTAATAGTTTATTTTTATAAGAAAATCAAAAATTCAGACCACAGGAAGGACCCTTTGTATATGTTTCAGATTTTTTCGAGGTTGTCAAAGTTAAATTTTTTCGGTTTATGTATGTCTAATCGTAAGAAAGAGATAAAAATGTATAATAAATAATTTTTTATCTTCTCACTTTGTTTTTTGTCTAGTTAGGCCAAATGTCTTGCTTCAATTAATTATTAAACTTCCCGGTGCACATGTGAAGAGGCCGCGGCGCAAAGTTCGGGAACATCAGTACTAGAGCATCACTAGCGTACCGAGTCTTGGAAATTTTTCACTTTTTTTTAAATATTTATTAAATGTGAGGGCGAAGGATTCTTTCATTAGAATCTGATCGAAGGAATTGACTAAATAGGGTGTGGATAGAATAATCTCTCTTCCTATAATAAGCTAATAAAATACAAGGATGTCAAATACAAGTCAAGTAATTAGTAGAGATTGTGGTATTGGTGCAAGGTGAAACATCTTTAATAAAGATAAGAGTAAATAAATATTATATTTAATATTGATTTACTATGAGTTAAGGATTCTAGGTCACTTATTTCACATTAAAATTAAAATATTAAAAGATATAATTTTTTTTTTCTTTTTCAATATATATATTTCGGGCTATCAACCCATCTTCAGGAAGTTCAGGAAGTTCAGGAAATACAGAAAGTAAAAGGAAAAAAAAATTTATATCTTTTAATTTTTTAATTTTAATGTGAAATAAGTGACCTGGAATCCTTAACTCATAGTAAATCAATATTAAATATAATATTTATTTACTCTTATCTTTACAAGTCAAGTCCTGTTTCAGACTATTAGAGTTTAATTTCTTAGCTTCTATTATTCTAGGATTCTTGCCTTTTGGTTTTTTCACTTGGACCAAAACGATACTCGATATAGAGCGAGATAATTTTCAATTAGACTTCACTAAAGTTCAGACAAAAATGTAAAAAAAATACTTGCTTCGGTTCTAACTCGCGATCGTACCGAAAAAGTTGTTACATTTTCCTCTATTACCTTAATTTTTATTATAAGATTCTTCCAAAACATAAGTGACTTAATTTTTTAAATTATTTTTAAATTGAAAGATTTTTTAGTCACAAACTAATAAAAGACTATAATTTCAGTTAATTATTGTCTTTTATTAGTTTGTGACTAAAAAAATCTTTCAATTTAAAAATAATTCCTTATTTTCATATGTCAAATATTATTATATTAACTAATAACCATAATTGTGTTGACATTTCTCATATTATAAGTTTATTTAATAAGTTTTCCAACTTAAATCGCCTTAAACTTTTTAACTGTCAAGATTAAACAAATGTTCATTCCATCGTAAAATTAAGTGTGTAATTAAAAAAAAAAAAAAAAAATTACGAAAATTCGTTCATCGCACATGTACCAGTGAAATGTGCAATTTATTGAGTTTAAAAATACTACTCCGCGTTCAAAAAAATTTGAGAAATGCTGCTCTAATCCTCTAATGCACAGTGAATACGATCCAACATAAAACATCGAAATTTTTTCCCTTTATTTATTTTTAATTACAATCTCTGAATTCAGATTTTCATAATTAAGGTAAACATACCGGTAATAGACACCATGAATGAGAATTTCTATCAAAAAGCACTCCTAGTGACGCTATATATTTATAATGACGAAAAGAGAAGTCTTGTATTCTAGCACTCATTCTTAATAGTAGGTACTATAAGCCAAAAGGAAATTAATAAATCCATTCAACATTAAATAAATTGAGTGAATATCGATGAGGAAGTCCAAAGAAAGAAGAATATAATTTACACTATCTTTTTATTCATAAAACCGACGTTTCGGAGGCTATTTTTTCCTCCTTCTTCAGGCTTTTGAAAAGTCAGTGAAGGAAATCCAATGCGACATTCCCCTCTGTCTCCTCTTTCAGTAGCAGTAACAATAATATATTATATTTCATTCTCAGCAGAATTATAATGTAGTAGTGGACTGCCTCATCGATTTCCACTCATTTTCACTTATCAGTCCGTCTCCAAAAATTACTCCAATCTTATTAAATAAATTTATTTCAAAAATTCAAGTTACAGGTCCAGTAGTAACATCCGAGGCGACTGTGGGTCAGTGGGTAGAGTGTCGGGTCGCTGACTCGAAGTAAGCTGGCTCGAGACTGAGTCTCGGCAGATCAGATATGTGCAGTCGCCTCCTCTTGGAAAGCAATGGCAACCTATCAAGAGTATAATTGCCTAGTTACCTCTCCAAACTAGCCGTTCGGAACCGGCGTTAAAAAGTAGGTCACGTATATCTGGGTAAAAACAGCTAAACACACTCAGCACAGTGTGGAGAGGAGCCGAAACGTCAGGGAGACCTGATATGGCACTTAAAAGAAGAAGTAGACATCGCTAAAAATGAAATGTTTTAGAAGTAGACCATTATTTTTTTAGTAATTGACACCCCTATTAACAAGCCAACCGAACCCTCTAAAAACCAGCCCGAAAAGGAGCTATACGAACCCAACCGAGCCGAACCGAATATATATTAACCGAACCTCCAAAAGTTTAGTCCGGGAGGGGTGTGTTTCGGGCTCCCATTTTTTTTCTAATCAAACACACATTGAAAACCGAACCAGACAATCGTCGGGCGGGGTGTTTTTGGGGCTCCCATTTTTTCCTAATCAAACACACATTGAAAACCGAACCAGCCAATCGTTGGACGGGGTGTGTTTGGGGCGCTATATTTTCGCCTAATATTATAATAATAATTAATAAAGATAATGATTAATAACACTTTTAACAAACAATCAATAATTGTGTAATGTAAACATAGACGATAAACAAGTAAATATAGATGATAAATACTATATTATAGATAGTAAAAATAATAAATTGTTAGCTAGAAAATCTAACGACAGACAGCAGCACTTCCAAACGGCTAATTAGCCGCCAAAATATGAAAGTCTACTATATTATTCAAAACTATGATTGCGAAGCCTTCTCACCTAACTTCTTTTGTATTCTCCATTATACTGAGGAATATTTTGTCAGAAAATATTATGTCGGGGAATATTTTGTTCTTGGGATATTTTGTCGGGGGATATTTGTTGTGTGGATATTTTGTCGGGGGATATTTTGTCGGGGGATATTTTGTCGGGGCATATTTTGTCGGGGCATATTTTGTCAGGCACATTGTCGGGGCATATTTTGTCGGGGGTATTTTGTCGGGGCTGAAATGTCGCGGTACCGTCATAGGGATAAACGATTTACAAAGCTACCGTTTTATTCTTATCCATTTTGACAGCGGAGTTGTATTGAGCGTTCATTTTTACAAATAGACCATTAGGTAGAATTTAAACTCGTCGGTACAAATACCATGGTAGGTAGTAGTATCTATAGCAGTGGCTCTTAACCTATGGGTCGTGACCCAATTTTTGGTCGCAAAGCATATACTTTGGGTCGCGCAGTGTCGTTCACCAAATATTTTACCTACTAGGTATAATTATTTTCAAATTGAAAGTTTTTGCCGAGAGTAGCAGAATTTTTATATATTGAAGGAGACAGAAGTGTGTCTTCTGCTGGAATTATAAATTTTATTTATTTATAACGAGACTATAGTTTCGAGGGCTTTGCCCTCTTCATCAGTCTATTA